>OX465033.1:2505010-2620010 GCA_949841015.1 Aplysina aerophoba
ACACCCATGTACGTGTGTATGACAGCAGAGGAGAGGAAGGGGCAGAGTGGAATGAGGGGACTGATGAAGGGGAGTGGAGGGGATGAGAGGGAGGGATGCATGGGAGGGAGGGGATGGAAGAGGTGGACAGGTAACACTGAAGGAGACAGCGGTGTAGATACTAATTCACTACAGGTTAGTCTCTTTCAGACCTAGTTTCAAACCAAGTCACATGACGAGTCACGCCATTGTGTCTTGTGTTTGATGAAATGTCTCATACTCTTCATAATATAACATGTGCTAAGAATGTAAACATACCAAAGTGCAAGTTGCTTGATCTATGTAAAACCAAATGGGAAACAAGGTGGGTACTTACAGAGCATTGGAGGAATCTTTAACGTGCAGAGGTTGTGAATTCCTTTCGCCAGACTGAGACATTGTATGGCACCCGTCTTACCACACACAATCCACAAACACATTCTTGCATGTCCCCTCATCCACCAAACATCTTCTACTTCCTTCATTTTCTAATGCAACCTATTCCACCAAACAACTTCTACTTCCTTCATTTTCTAATGCAACCTATTGTTGCCATTGCAACATTGCCAACAAGAACAGAGAAGCAACTGGTACATGAAAGTCCAGTCAACACATCCATGGATAGCCACCATATAGAGGAGAGCTAGGGATGAACCTGTCAAATTCACAAGCCATGTATGTATATTGGACCTGTCTACCCCTAGATGCATGGTACAGTGGAACCTCTCTATAAAGGACACGCCAAATAAAGAACACCTCTCTAATGAGGACTCTGCTTGCAGTCCCAACCACATAGACCTGTGTACAGATCTACCTCTGAATTAGGGACACCACTCTATACAGGACAGCCAGCTGGGTCCCAATGGTGTCCTCTATAGACAGGCTCCACTGTGCACAGCACTGTGCAGGTATGCATGTTGGCGTTCGATCAGCAGTCTAGGTAGCCCTACTGAAGAAGAGAGCAGTGAGGGGCTGCTAAAATGTTTGGTGGCAGAACTAAAACTCTTCACCAGTGACCTTCATGAGAGTCCTACAGTGATGACGTCATATTAATGTATGCACGCATGTAGTACGTACGTACATACGTACATACATACGTACATACACGATAGGAATTCACGAGCCGAGGATGATGAAGAGAGCCAAATGTTTCAGCAGCGCTGTATATAATCAGTCACTACTAGTTTTGTGCGCAAGCATCTATACCATTCTTCGTCAGCTTATTATTCAAGCCCCTAATAAACTGTGGAACATCCTGTGTATGAGACTACATACGTCAAAGGTTCCATCGCATGTATGTACGCAGATATCCCCTTAGCAACACTAGAAACGTATATACCCACATCTCCTTTGGAGAATATCACCTTTGGTAAGCATGTTGAGGGTGGGCCGATTCCTATTTCACTTTGGCATGCACTTGTGTGGTAAGAGATAGAGAAGAGATAGAGGAGTGGTAAAACTGAAATTCCAGCTGGATACCCTTCATAACACCTCACAGTGCATAATTAGAGGATGTATGGGAATTCTCATACATGGCATGTCATGTCTCGAGAAATTTACAAGCAATGAGTTAACCATTGGAACCTTAGAACCCAGTTTGCCATACCATCCTACATGCCTGTGCGTCTGCTGGCATACCTATTTAAGGATGTACATATGTGTTGGGTGGGTGTGCATGTATCTGTAATATACGACAAACATTGCATGATCTAATGTATTGTAGAGGTTTGTATTGCATCAGCAAACTGGTTTCAACCTTCTCGGTTCTTATTTTAAAGTGAATTTTGCTCCAAAACTCGGTGCAAATTTTGAGCTACAGGATACGTCTGAGCTTTGTGCTGACTTCATATGAACTTCTTCCCAACTCACATTAACTGCAGTCGAATTTCATATGAAGTTCGTGTCGACCTTGCAGAAACTTGGGTTCATGTCTGTGCAAAGCTCAGGGTTACATCTTACAACCTTTGTGAAGGTCAATGTGTTTCCCATAATAACAGGTATTTTCTTCAACTACTGTACTTATTGTACATCAATCGATTGGTGGTAACCGTGCATAATGCACATACAAAACGTTGAACAAATTTGATTACTGCAATCGTTACTTAGTTGGCCTGCTGACACAGGTGGGGCATACTCAATAATCTGAACCCTATTGTTAGGTGGTCTGCCAACACAGGTTGGGCATACTCAATAATCTGAACCCAAATGTTAGGTGGTCTGCTGACACAGGTTGGGCAACGCATGTCACTTTTTTGAAGTGGGCTGAGTCAATCTATGAGATTTCAGACAATCTGTGTTATTGGGTGATCCCGTCTGCACACAATGAGCACAAAGAGAAGAGTGTCTCACGTAATAAGGATTGGTTGAGCGACAGGAATGCAACACTAGTACTCACAGATGAGCTGGTGTTAACGAGTGCGGCGTATGTATAAATGTCTGTCATGGCGTGGAAGCAGTGTACGGATGAGATGCATGTCACAGGGAGGAGACAGAGGTTGTATGTAACAGCTCCTCTGTACTACCACCAATCGTGCACTTTGGATGAATGGCACACCGTACTCCAAGACTAACCAACACCCTGCAGTGCAATGAGGCTCTCAACTTCAGTCACCAACACCTCATCCACCCAACACGTACACACACAAAGTGACGTACTGTATACGAATACCCTACCCTGTCTGTATTAGCTTTCTCCCCGATTGCATGTTGATATAATAAGCACATTATTAGACAGTGTGTACATGTTCACTTACTTCACAGCTTGACATACAGGGGAATGGTCACTGGAGAAAAGAACTGAGACCTGGCGCCCAAACATGTGATCTACGCTCTGGAATTCAGCCACATGAGCAACCAACTCCAGTCACGATTCTTCGTCTCCAATCGCCGCAGATATGGTATACTGTTTGACACTGCTACATATATGTGCGTATGTATGTACGTATGTATATGCACGTTTGTACATGTGTAAACCCATCAGTCTTCGTGCGATTGCCTATTCTGCCTCCTCTTTTGTGCCAACGTTCATGCATAATCAATGCCACTATTACATGTACAAAATCACATCTTAGTGTGCTTACATACAGTACTACATGTCATAGTACGTATAACGATCACTACAAGTTAACGCCTTGAAATGTTACATAAGTTCATACAAATGACACCGGCTCCATCATGAGCTCGGCTTGTGTAGTCTCAAGTGCCAATTACATTCACGCACACAATTAGTACAGTGACACACACAAGTGTTAATTTAACTACAGGTGTCACCCCATGAGGCTCCTCTGACTTCCATATATGAATTACTCAGGGAAAGCTTAGTCACACCACTTAGCATATTTAGGGGAGATACACAGACATGCGTCTACAGCTGTGCAAGTCCAGACTTAATTGCGTAGGTAGTTGCTAACTCCAACAGACACTTATGTACATACATACCCTCCCCTCAGTCACAGCAGAAGACATATACCATTATAGTAGCTGTAACAGTGCAGCACAAAAGTACGCTATAATTATGCATGTACGCGAGGTAAAGAATGTTTTAGACTAAAGTTGAGTAAAACAGTATACGTATAGTGACTGTATAAACTT
Organism: Aplysina aerophoba; assembly: GCA_949841015.1. Lineage (NCBI taxonomy): Eukaryota > Metazoa > Porifera > Demospongiae > Verongiida > Aplysinidae > Aplysina > Aplysina aerophoba. Next base: position 2,508,620 of record OX465033.1, read on the forward strand.
GGGTACAAGTATACATATGTACATATGTATATTCCTATTCCATACACTTTTGTACTGGATTTAAACGGAAGATGCAAAACGCCCACTCCCACATGTAGGCTTCTCCCCGTAAAAGGTAGCCATTCGGTGAGATCTGCATAATAATCCTACTGATTAAGGACACTGCCACTAATGCTATTCGCACTGGAGCATGCAAACCATACATACATACTTGGCTACTCCATCCTCTGCATGTCCTGCCATCAACAAGGAAGATTGTAATAATGTAAGTCCATTTGAGTGGGAGAGGGTGGCGCGCATGCGTGGGACAGCTGAGAAGATTCTCGGCATACTTAGCGACTGCTGTGTAGCTGAAGATGGCCTTCACGCTTCAGAAACACCTTGTTCTGTCACATGTTTTCCTCTGAGCTCTCCATCACTACAGCAAACTCGGTCTGCACAGCACACAGATCTCTTTGAAATGAGCATGGTACGTACGTATTGTGTTATTACCATGTGTTCACACCTGCTACACATTACTTTTATTAGTGTAGTGTTATGAAAGGTGGGGCAGGATATACTGCAACCTGAGATGTGTGAGACCACTGATTCAACTGTCCCTCCTAAGCTCATTAACATAAGAATATGCTTGCAGAGATCATATATTGAATCTGCACTTGTGGGTACTTCAATTCGTGTATCACTTTTTGTACACTAGCCCAACATAACACTTGTTCAGACGTTTCTGTAGCCAGCTGCTACCTTCAGCAGTGAATTCACTACTGTACCTACCTGCCACTCAGGTCTTGACAAGATACTTCACTTCACCTACCCTGCAATAGTAGCAGCCAGGCTGATTAGCCTGGTTCAGTGGCTGGAAAACATGTGCCCAACAACACTGCATGTTGTCACACAACGCGCTAACATTAAATTCACTTCCAAATTGAATGATATTACAACCAGGGCACAACTGTTCCGGGCACCTTCCCAACCTAGCATCCTCAAGAATTGGCTAATTACAATTCTTTGCCACATGAGACTGAGGACTATGTACATACATGTGCGGAAAGAACTCCGCAGACCACATTTTAACAATCAATTCTGTTTTCAATATCTGCTACGTATGTGCTGTAAGTACACACGTCATGCTCCAGCAAGGTTCGTGTCAAGTGCATGTTGCATTGTGCATGCTTAGGCAGCCAAGTGGAAAGGATTACAAAACAAGGTTGTGATGTCTACTTCCTCACAGATTGCAGGAGAATGCAGCTACATCCTGGCAAGCAAACAGCTAGGCTTCCATGCACAGACATAAGCCCGCAGAATCCACATGCACATACAGACACACCCACAACCTCCCATCAATGCCCACACACCCACACAATGCCACGCACCCACACAATGTCACACACCAACACATTTCTAACCACACTCTTCCCACACATCCACACAACACACCCGCACCCACACACATCCACACCCACACATATATGCTCTCTCACACACACACACACACACACACACACACACACACACACACACACACACACACACACACACACACACACACACACACACACACACACGCAGATGCATTACAGCAAGAACACACTGACCAAGCCCAAGACGGAAAACCTGTACAATAGGGATGAGGTCCTATAGAAGGTGGTAGGCCCAGGAGACCAATGTCAGCAAATACTGAATTAGAGGCATGTGCAGAGCTCATAAAGGAAGGAACCCACAGAAATGTGAATAGAATGTTAGAATGGCTAATCTGTAAAATGTGGATTAATACAGCAAAACAGCATGCCTAGGAGTGCAGGCGTGCTGTGTATATGGAAACTCTCGCTTGTTGCAATAAACGTCTTGAGAGAGAAATGAGCACCAGAAACAGATGCTCTTACTCTAACTGCCTGCTGTGTAAAATGTGTTACAACGATACAGTCTTTTACAATGACCAGCGTAATTTCATGCTCGCTCTGACTGGATACATTGTACAATGAAAGCAACCACATAAATGGTCATTATGTACAATCATGTTGTCAGCTGCAAATGCCGTTAGGAATTGCACAAATCTGCCTTTCCAATACATACTCACATCATCAAGTGCAGTAAAGTAAAGAACACCTTTGGAAAGGAGTCTGGCAATAGCTGTATAACCTCAGGCTATATACAGCTAGTGAAGGAAGTAACTTAGCACACTATGCACACTATGTATGTATATGAATACCGCACCCAGACAATAACTGTGAATACAATGCTCCAGTGAAGAGGCCTGAGTGGCTAGGTAGTTCACACATGCTTGGGATCCGTTCACACTAGCCAGGGTTCACAAAAGTTCTTAGACGTTTTGGCAGCTTTCAGTTCAGTAAGCCACAGTTTAATTCGCAATGCATGTTGAACGAGGAAAGGAGTAGGAAACTACTATTGATATGTATTCACTGCTGACTGGACACACACACACACACACACACACACAAACACACACACACACACACACACACACATACACACACACACACACACACACACATGCTCACACACACACACACACACACACACACACGCACACACACACACACACACACACACACACACACACACACACACACACACACACACACACACACACACACAGAGAGAGAGAGAGAGAGAGATAATCCCCTTTACAAATCAGAGTCGTACCCTAGGAGACGCCAAGCTGTTGATCCATTGAAGCACATATTCAGCTAGATATCAGTTACTCAAACCAGAGACACACTAGCTGCATGTACGCGAGTGTGTACTGCATAAACTCTGCTCCTTCGCCGTCTACCTCCGTTCATCTTCCCGCACATCACACACACACGCACCTCTCGCACGTACTCACCACCACTGTCTCCCTGCGAAGGATGTTCGCCGGCAGCAGAGGCGACGGCCACCAAGTGCAGGAGGAGGGCGAGGAGGGTAGCGCCGTGAACAAGATTTGCACGAAGCAGCTGACGCATCCAGCAAGTAGGCAGCAAGCACCCGTTCCCGCGCATAACTGTGTACCGGTAGCACAACGCGGTCCAGCGGCACACACAGGGGTCTTATATACTAATAGGGAGCTTCGCACATACAGATCCGACCGTCGCAGGAGACCTTTTACGTGCGGCTTGCTTTTCGATGTGACCACGCCCATTCGCGGTGTGGCAACATAACTTAATTGGTTATCAGCTATGAATATTGTTAACTGGCTCGGTCACTGAGCAACACACTAGCCATAAGCAAACAAACATGCCCCCCCACCCGCGCGTTTGTGAAGAAGCGCTGACATGCATGGTGTATTAATTGATTGAATATGTAGTACTATATACCTCAGGAGTACTCTTGGTTGTACAATTTGATAGTACGCAGTTAGGTCCAGCAATGACTAGTACCTGTTTTGTTACAAAAACCATTAATCACCCAGGGAGGATGGGGGTGTTGAGTAATGAAGTCCCTGCTTTGCCTTGCACGTGGGACCAGCAGCCAGGACTAGCTAGCTACTTACCTTGACAAAACTCTTCTCAGAAGAACATGCACACCATGTTTTGCTTGCTCTGCCTTCAAACGCTACTCGGTGGTATAGTGGCCCTTACATCATATGACCACCTGCTACAGGTGCAACCAACAGGGGGGACAGTACCACAGTCAAAAGCCCAACAAGTGTACTTATAATTTACGTATTATATAGTAACATGGCCCCATGAAAGTACATACATATAATGTGAGTATTATAGCTACATTACAAATTATGTGTGTTTTAGGATTAATGTGTCGTGTACCATTTTGAGTTTGAAAATTGGATTAAATGCACCATATATTAGAATATTGAATTGATATTGTTGACATATCCCTGGCTGGGTTCTGGGAGGGATGGGGGGGGGTTCTGGCACCAAGGCTGTTACTGCCTATAGCGAAGAACTGATGTTACACTCGAGCATTTGGGTACATTTTACTAGCTGTAGATGAAGTGCATTGTTTTACTACCAAATGTACAGGAATATGTGTACTGTACAACATTATATTATAGATGATGTTGAGAGTGGGTCATTAATTGCATAAAGTTAGCTGCTATGTGTTGAACGTGTTCCTCTCCATCTGATTGGCCGGGGCCTCAGGCAGCACAACTACCAGTCACTTTGACTAAGCAAGCAGCTGAGAATCGATAGGTCCATGTGGGCAGGACGGCCATTCTCACGGCCAAAATGTTTCCATTCATGAGGCCATGGCGAATATTAATGAGGACAAATGGCGGACTGGTCTGTGTGCTTTGCTTTGGCGCCAGAGTACACGACTCCATGCATGACCCCTCCATACCAAATATGGCACTGAGATCAAACTTCATCAAGATGAGGGAGGGGTTGGCTGCATCGTACTCAGCTGTAAAGTATGGTTCCACCACCTATGGTATAATATAAAAATACAATACCCACTTAATCATGGTTGCAATGCGTATGCTATAAAGGGACATTACAGACACATGAAATGGTTTAGCTGTACTGCAATATGTACACGGTACACTTGTAAACAGTTCAGGTGCAGTTTGGCATGTACAATAGATGAGGTCCTATAGAAGGTGGTAGGCCCAGGAGACCAATGTCAGCAAATACTGAATTAGAGGCATGTGCAGAGCTCATAAAGGAAGGAATCCACAGAAATGTGAATAGAATAGAGTAGCTAATCTGTCTACAGGTCTACAGGTCTAGCATGCTTCAACGTATACAGTAGTATGTATGTATACAGTAGTATGTATGTATACAGTAGTATGTATGTATACAGTAGTATGTACTTATACAGTAGTATGTAAGTATACAGTAGTATGTAAGTATACAGTAGTACGTATGTACGTATACAGTAGTATGTAAGTATACAGCAGTATGTAAGTATACAGCAGTATGTAAGTATACAGTAGTATGTAAGTATACAGTAGTATGTAAGTATACAGCAGTATGTAAGTATACAGTAGTATGTAAGTATACAGCAGTATGTAAGTATACAGCAGTATGTAAGTATACAGTAGTATGTAAGTATACAGCAGTATGTAAGTATACAGCAGTATGTAAGTATACAGTAGTATGTAAGTATACAGCAGTATGTAAGTATACAGCAGTATGTAAGTATACAGCAGTATGTAAGTATACAGTAGTAAGTACGTATACAAACTCTTGGCCGAAGTCCGGCGATGGATGAACATACAGTTGTAGGCTCAAAGTCATTAATAAGCTGAGCTTCTGCGCAACTCGGAGAAAGAACGAGGTTAGTGCTATACAATATACACAAGCACACTAAGGCTAACAGACTTCTTTTCTGACATGTGCAACTGTTGATTGCGCCGGCCACTACCGATCCTACCTGACTGCTAATAGTGTGGTATCCGTACATATGTAGGCAGGTTTGGAACAACAGAACATTAGTGCATCGATAGACATATATACAGCGTCTATGGTGCATCAAGCATAGTGCAAAGGTCACAGTACAAAAGTCACCTGTAAGCCAGCCGTGGTGCCAAACTGTGGGGTGGCCTCAGAGATGTCCTTATACTCGAGCCTCACTGTTGTCCGCCTGCCACGTGTGGTGAACACACTAAAGTCAAACCTCTTCAGTCCTGCAGACGTGTTTAATACAAGTGAGAGCTTACGGATAATGACCTTCCCCGACAAACACACACAACACACTTCCACTCATATAGGTAGCAATGTATGTAGGCATACAGGCGGTACACATACACACCAAATACACTCACACATGCACAGGCACACATACAACTGTACACACCAAATACACTCACACATGCACAGGCACACATATAACTGTACACACCAAATACACTCACACATGCACAGGCACACATATAACTGTACACACCAAATACACTCACACATGCACAGGCACACATATAACTGTACACACCAAATACACTCACACATGCACAGGCACACATACAACTGTACACACCAAATACACTCACACATGCACAGGCACACATACAACTGTACACACCAAATACACTCACACATGCACAGGCACACATATAACTGTACACATTAAATACACTCACACATGCACAGGCACACATACAACTGTACACACCAAATACACTCACACATGCACAGGCACACATATAACTGTACACATTAAATACACTCACACATGCACAGGCACACATACAACTGTACACACCAAATACACTCACACATGCACAGGCACACACAACTGTACACACCAAATACACTCACACATGCACAGGCACACATACAACTGTACACACCAAATACACTCACACATGCACAGGCACACATATAACTGTACACACCAAATACACTCACACATGCACAGGCACACATGTAACTGCACACACCAAATACACTCACACATGCACAGGCACACATATAACTGTACACACCAAATACACTCACACATGCACAGACACACATATAACTGTACACATTAAATGCACACGCACAAACACAAGCATGCATGTACACGCACACGTGATCACACATTTACACACACACACGCATGCACGCACGCACACACGCACGCACGCATTCACACATGCACACATGCACGCACGCATTCACACATGCACAGGCACACATATAACTGTACACACTAAATGCACACGCACAAACACAAGCATGCATGCACACACGATCACACATTTACACACACACACGCTCGCACGCACACACACACACACACACACACACACACACACACACACACACACACACACACACACACACACACACACACACACACACACACACACACACACACACACACACACACTGGTACCTGTCTGTCCCAGAAAGTTACTCAGAGTCTCCCGAACAGCAATGGTGTCATTCTCGATGCGACTTAGAGTAGGGGGAATACCCTCACAGCAGGTTTCCCCCTGCAGAGAGACAGTAGAGTTCGAAGAAATCTGATAAATGCTCTTCTGTAAGATGCACGTATATATGAGGCCAGAAAAATGAATACGCACTTTTATCTTTTTTGCCTGCATACCATTTAGTCCATGCTCAAGCTCTCATTGTCATACATGTAATGACCTCGACGACATTTGTGAGGACAATTTCAAGAAACATCCATAGCCGAGTAAGGCCGGCGTGCAGCATTTAATAATCTCCACTTCTGTGCATACACACAGTGGACAAATGAAATAACCTCCCTCCCTTTCTCGTACTATTTTGATGAACTGTTGATCAGTGTCCTTGTGTGCCTATGTTTCCATGGGATTTGGTAAGGTACGTATAATAGACAGAGGAAAAACACGCATCATTCAAGGACAAAGCCTACTTCTAGCCTAACACGCGTAACCATAGAGTGAAATGTACAACTCACCGTCTGCGCAAAACTGGCGGACACAGCCGCCAAAAGCACAAACAATACCGCGCCGATCATCCTGCCAAAGCCACGTAGGAGCCACAAACGTCACTACCAATGTTTCTCACTGAGGCGCTCACACACAGAGTCAGGAGAGATACCCAAGAGACGCCTCCTAGCCAAGAGAGCGAGGGATAGGTACCTAACACAGCACGGGTGGAACGATCGGTATGCGCATCTCTCATACCAACTCCCCAGCAACTGGTGAAGGCTGGTACGGATAGCGTAGCAACAGATAAAACTCAGTCAGGAGGCATCCTACACTCCAAAAGCGGAGAGCGACGCGAGGCTGCCCCCACGGTGATCGCTTGATTCTCTGCCCAGGTAGCCGCGGAGCTCGATCCTCTGAAAGTGTGCTACTGTTGACCGACTGCTTACAGTCAATGCCGCTACAGTAGACGCATTCGCTGCTTGGTTGAAGCACGCGTGGTGCAAATTACACTATAATATAGAAATTCCATTTGCCTTGCCCTTGTCTAGTCGGCTGCCTCGCTCGGGAAGGAACGGGCGTGAGAGTGGCGCACTGGCTAAGGATGGTCTACCTAGCCAGACTATACAGAACCGAACAATGCAACGCAAAGAAACGCGAACCACTGTCGTTGCTATGGTAATAAAATGGCGATATTTTTGAAGGCGTGATTATATTATTTGAATTAAGGGATCGCTTAGTTCTATATAGCTGAGAAAGAAGAGGGATATGGCAGCAGTGCTACAAAGAAGTTCAACCAGCCCCATTGTAGCGCATCCTGGCTACGAGGAGACAGCGGTATTTATTCCCTCCGGATCCCTCTCTTATCGCCCACGGGGAAGAACAACACCTGCTGGGGAAATGTATGCCAGAAGAAATGTAGTTGGAAATCCGATTCCAGCAGACCCAGGTAATTTTGCACCGTTAGAGGTCCTCAAATGTGAATGCATTTGTTCAAAACACGTACGGTAGTGTTGCATAAATATCCCTCCCTCTATCTTCGTGACAAGGTGGACATGGGTTGATAGCAACGCAACTAGTTGTCATGTGCATCGTGTTCTTGTTCTTGCTAGCAGTGGGGGATCAAGTGACAAGAAGGGACCCTACCCTAACCCCATGACGTGACGTCATGGTCCGTTCTTTTCACTTGGCCCGCAGTGAGGCCAAGGCAGTCTCATCACTTTATCTTCCTTTGCATAGGATTTGAGAGTGCCCGTGTTTCAACGGTCCAATCAGGTTCACTGTCGTATCGTCCCCGTGGGAGGACAAGACCAGACGCGGCTGACAATGCGCGGAGACAAATGCAGGGGACAGTGGCGCGTATCCTGTACCCCGACGAACCGTTTGAGACGCCTAGATGCAAGCGTGAGTGCTTGTGTTCACTGACTGTCACTGGCATGTGTTTGTGTGAGGTGTGGTGCTGTACCGAGGTGTCTGCGAGTGTCTGATTTTTGGCAATTTCTGATTTGTGAATGGCTCACTAGCCATAGGTACATGTTTACTGTTTTTATAGTGGTTTCAATGACGGTGTTTTTGAAGGATGACTTAAAATGGTTTGCATTTGCATTGCCAAATATGTGTAACGTTTAGTGGGTTTAATACTTTGGTGGTAGTGGTTAGATTGACTTGAAACCCATACCACTCGTATTGATATCAGCTGTGTGTCCTACCCTAGCACATTTCTCCAGTCCAGTGCCTGTGTGTGTTATCATGCCCGTACGTACATACATATGTATGTACATACGTAGGTATAGGCTACAACCTTCCTCCCCCAAACACAAATGCACTATTACAAGCACTTTGGCATGCGATGTGATGTCATGTGCCGTGTACATGCACAACCACGTAGTGGCAAATACGCCCATAGGCATATCATGTATGTACGTACCATTCCTTGCCCCAAACACAATCACAAGCACTCTTGCATGCATGCAAGTCACTTCAGCTCCTTATCCTACATGAAGTGGAGGCTTCTCTGGTTGTTTCATGAACGGTAAAGGGTTCTTCTATACCAGCTAGAAAACAGGCTGAAAACCTTGCTTGAAACGTTGACAAGGTTTTGAGCCCATTTCTAGCTGGTACAGAAGAACCCTTTACCATTTTATCCTAAGTTTGCTACCCATCTTCCTCCACTCTCACATGCGTGCAAGTCTTGTTCCCCCACCTCCTCCCTACAGGGCCCGGGTCAAAGGACTTCATGCGTATGAATGCTCACAAACTTAAAGATCTTGAGCGTAAGGCCCGCCAACACCAGCGACAGGTGGAGGAGGAGCAGGCAGCGCAGGCAGTGAAGGCAGTCCACTTTGCAGACAAGTACCAGCACATTCAGCCAAAAGTGACGGCCTACATGAAGGTGGGTTAATGGGAGCGCACGCTGGAAGGGGGAAATGCTTAGAGGAAGGCTCAACTGTTAGCGAAAAGTACATGTGTACAATACATACGTATGAACATCTCACTTGTGGCAATATATCAAATGCATTTGTATACACATGTACATACAGTACATACGAACATTACATCCAGTACGTATGTACGTACGTACATCTCACATGTGGCAATATACTGGTACATTTGAATACATATATGTATACATATGTTCATATATGATCAGGTAAGTAGTATGTACGTACGTATATATGACATTGTGTCATATACGTATTTGTATCTACTTGCATGCGTGTAGAGTTTGATGTACTGTAGGTCTCACACAGCCCACTCTCTAGCAAACTCAACTTCCCTGTCTCTTGTTGTGTGCATATCTACATCTACGTATGTGTGCTGCCACTTTCCCGCTGCCCAGACTGGTGATGCTGACGGTGTCGTTGGCTCTAAGTACAACCCCTCCCCACGACAGCCGAGAGCAGAGCGACCTCACTCTGCCACTCGGTACAAGAACCACTCACAGTCTGAAGGTCAGTACACTGTGCAGTCTCATGGACATGATCTACATACATACATTACATGCGTACATCCATCCATCCATCCATCCATCCATCCATCCATCCATCCATCCATACATACATACGTACATATATATGTATACACGTATATACGTACTTTCATATACTTACGTACATTCATATGTACATACGTATGTACATAATACATTTTACTACGTATATTATATGTTGCTAAATCAAATTTGACACAGTATGTGTCATGTACGTGTATGTACATACGTACATGCATACTATCATGTATGTACTTAATTGTTTGTACACAAGCTAGTGGGATGAACATTTGATGAAGTGCAAGATATCCAGCACTGTAGTAGTGCTGTGAGTGTAGCTTGTGCCATGCAGTGCAGTATGTGATGTGGCTGTGTGTATATAGATTCTCCAATGGGGGAAGTACCAGACGCTCCTCGCCATAGGGGAGAGCAGCAGAGACCATCTTCTGCACGAACCACACCTCGTACTAAGGTGTGTGTGTGTGTTGTGTGTGTGTGTGTGTGTGTGTGTGTGTGTGTGTGTGTGTGTGTGTGTGTGTGTGTGTGTGTGTGTGTGTGTGTGTGTGTGTGTGTATGTGTGTGTGTGTGTGTGTGTGTGTGCGTGTGCGTGTGTGTGACTTTTCTTAAGGTGGGCAGTTAATGGACTACACCTAATGCCAGAAGTATGCTCACCCCTTCTTTTCAGCAGTGCCAGAGTCTACAGTGTTTCCCTGTTTGAGCGAGCGTGTGTGTGTTGGCATGTGTCCACTGTACGTACGTGCGTACCCCTGCCCTTCCTTCTCTTCACCCATATACATAGCTTTGTGTTTCTGTCTGCTGTAGAAAAACTTCATGGCTGCCAATGTCCGCAGTGCAAGTCAGCACAAAGTGCCCCGGCCTCCTTCAGTGGAGCACCTTGTCTCCCTCAAGGACCGGCAGGAGAAGGAGTTTGCTGAGTACCAGCGGGGAACAGTGCCAAAATAGTGAGTTGTGTGTGTGGAAGTACATTTGTATGTATGTGTGAGTGTGGAGACAAACGTACGTACGTACATACATACGACATACATAAGTACGTATATAGGAACAGTTCCTAAATAGTGGGTGCTATCTGTAGTGGGAGTGGGAAGTTGTGTGAGGGTGTGGTTGGAGTGTGTGTTTGTGGGTGTATGGGAGTGAATGATGGGTGTGGTGAGAGCGAGTGTTAATGTGTGGGATACATAGTCACACTATGAACATAAAAGAAAGTGCTCTTATTTACGTACCTCTGCCCTCATTCTCTTCTACCCATTCTGGCTACATACGTATGTACGTACGTATGTACATACGTACGTACATAGGTACATACATGCTTGACTTTATAGCCCCTTGCCATGTTCGTGTGTGTGTCCTTGCGTTTCAGTTTGAAGGAGCGGCAGGGTGAGTGGAGGAAGGAGGAGGAGAGGAGAAAGGCCAATGCACCCGACCCCTCCATCCCTCCTGGGCACACTCTCATGCCAACAGCAGAGAGGAGGAAGACACTGGACATGTTGAAAGACAGTGAGTGTGTGTGTCCATGCATGTGTATATGTGTGTGTGTGGGGGGGGGGTGCGTGTGTGTGTGTGTGTGTGTGTGTGTGTGTGTGTGTGTGTGTGTGTGTGTGTGTGGTGTGTTGGTGGTTGTCCTCACGATGTGTAACTTCTATATTTGTTCTTAACCAAACTTCACTAGGAGAGTGCAGTTGTATGTACGTATGTCTGTAGCCCCCATCTATCTTTCTTCCCTCTTTCTTACTCTCTGTTTGTTGCAGGCCACACTGCCCTCACTCGTGACCTCCAGACAATGCCCATCACAAACGACACACTGAAGCAGCGAAACAGGAGGTCCGCACTGGAGACGAAGCTGGCAGAAGTGGAGGACGCTATCAAGATATTTTCCAGAACTAAAGTCTATATTAAGCTAGATGATTGATACATGTTCTTCACCTGTGCATGTTAAATTTGCATCACCATGCACATGCCTCATACTGCTTCACATGCACCTTGCACCCATGCATGCACACATGGTGAGTCTGTCTGTTGCCAGAAAATGCATGAACAACTATTTGGTTTACAATTTTTTCCATGGATAACTAGTGCATTGCATATCTAATAGTCTGACTGTGGTTTATTTTTCACAGTGACATGTACATGTATACAGGTACGTACATCTAATGCATGCATTTATGTACATGTGCATGTATACTCCCATGGGTTTGTAAGTATGTATATCTGTATGGTAGTAAATGCAAACACAAGAGTTATTCCATGTTGGACAAGGCATAATTTATATAAGTATGTAAGTTATATAATATATTATAAGATGTATACGTAGAAGCTAGTAAACCATATAATAGCCATGCATGCAGCCCACTGGCCGCCATTTGGTAAAGATTAAAATGGGGCCCGGAAGTACCGTATAGCCGGAAATTTGGCGGATTGCTGAAAATATGTCATTTGGCGGAATTTATTTTGGTGGTTGAGCCAGCTCTTAGCCATGATATTCACAACAAAATGGCTAATCAAACGCGCTGGGAATTTAACCGGGCCGGGAGCTAGTTTCTGCTCAGTTAGGACGAAATCGATGATGAAATGCAACTAAAAAGCAGACAAATCGTTGCTACGCTTAATCTGGACTGTTTTCGTTGCGTCGGTCTTTACAACGACTGTGTACACGTCTGGATCGCCTTCCTCGCGTTGACGGATAATTCAACACTTCTTCCACACTTCTTCCACGTTTTGGAAAAACTACGCAGCTTTCAATGGTAAACTCCATGCCGACTATTTTAGACTGGCGCGTCTAGCTGCAGGCCTAGTTATAAGTATATACACCAGCTATGATTTCGCAATAATGATGACATTATTTTGGCGGATGAAATATTGGCGGATTGCTCTCAAAACCGCCAATCCGCCAAAATAAATTCCCCCGCCAAAAATTTCCGCCATACGGTAAGGTAACCCGGGGTAATTCCGATCACAGGGTATTTCCGATCACTCGAATTAAAGCAGCCGTTCGCTACAAAACACTACGTTTGTGAGAACAGCTGCAACACTGCGCTGCTAGTGGCAGCACTGAACTACAACATACCTGATATCGAAGTGAGATGCTTGCTTCCCGTGCGCTGCCCGGACGCCACCTTTAGTAACAGTGAAAGATTTGCCGCCATTTTTATTTGAACAAACTGCGAACTTTTCCTTCGTGCCTCCAAAATAAAGAAAGACGCTGGGGTACAAGTACGTGGAGATGAAGCCACATCATCGCTGAGACGCAGGTTCTAATCTTAGGCAGGTTCTCATTCTAACGGTAGAATGAAGGCGCTACCTTTGTATGCAACATCAGAAGACAAAATCAGGAAAAGACATCGAACAAGCGATTTGTGAACCCCATTCAAGTGCAATGCTAGAAAGGAGGAGGAATGGCTATGTTGTTACTACTTATCATACTAGATAGTTACAGATGTTTAGTACTACACTTCACACTTGCTTTCCCACAGCATTTTCATTGTGTTGCACACTAGCATTGCTCTCTAGACGTCAGCAGGACTAGACGCACTCCTGGACTTCGGCCTGAGCATACCAATCAATGCAGCCGGTCTTCCGTTACTCATTTGCGCCCCTACTACCAGCAGCATTTGCGAAACTCAGCTCTTTCAGCCAGTGACCGGAAACACCCCGTGAACAGCAAATCTTGGGATTTTTGACCGGCATACTAAAACGATTCGTTTCTCGTAGAAACAAGCCGCCAGTCCGTGTTAGTTTCGTCTATATAGGAGTACTTACACAGTAATAAAAATAGCCTACATTCGGTAGCTCTTCGTTCCTTAGTTTAGAAGAGCGCGTCGATCGAATTCGGAAGTACCGAAGGGTGACCGGAAATACCCCGTCCTACCTTATTCTGACAAAAGGGGTGGGAGGATCAGTAACCAAACTACCTTCCTGGAGGTCCACTTCAAGATACCAGAAGTCTGTCTGAAAGCGGAGAGTTGTGAGTGTGAGTGCGTGCGAAGAGAATGACCGATCCTGAGGCTTCGCTTATTGAGTCAGGGCCACACTCGAAAGCTACCGACAGCGGTGAGTTCTGAAGCTAATCGTCCATCGCAGGTTTCTTCGTCGCTTTACAGCATGGATCCCGTAGCTAGCTAGATCTGGCTATAGCTATCCTCTGTTGAAACCCAGTATGCGCCAAACTCTGCAACACAAAGTCAACTCTAACCCTAACCCCAACACCGACACTAGTCCACGCAGTCCTGTAGTGCGATTCATCGTTGGATCCCCCTTGTATCTGCCATGACCCCCGACGGCCAGAGTGATGCACTTGTAGCGATTCTGCTAGTCACGGATGCAGAGTTACACCAGACTGGTGCGAGTGTCAGCAATTTTGTTAGTCAGGTGAAGCCGAGTTGTAGCTACGTAGCTGTAGCGTGCGCGAGTCAATGTGCCTGATCCTTCGCTGGGCGTCGTTGACTGTGGTTGACTATGAGTCTGTGTCATTTCTGTCTCCCTCTGTAGGTGGAGACGTGTGTGTGTGTGTCTGTTTGTAGTAGAAGTTGTTTATGTGAAGCACACCCCTATTAGTCTTTCTATCTAGACCGTCTGTTCTCTGGCTGGTGACTTTAGATTGTCCCAATCTGTGACTACTGCTTGCTATGCCAAGAGAGGGTAGTAGTTTGACCAGTGGGATAATTGCCTCTCTTACATGCAAGGTAGATAGTTGCAATCCCTACTTCCAGGCAATTAGGTGCCTCGAAGGCCGCTTACAAACGGGCATTGTTGTGAACGCTAAATGTAGTTGATGTTCCAGACTGCTGATGTGCAGCACTCGTGACATTTTGTTGTGTTTCATTTTGTTGGTGACATTAACGCACAGTCTTGTGTTGCCAACCGCTTTCCTGCCTCCATTATTACATGACACTAGCTTATGAAAATGGAGACAGGAATCGCGGCTATCAATGCATTCTTCCTCTGTAGTGGTTTGCTGGCTACACAAACAACAGAGTTATTCTTGTGTTCCTCAGATTTCGAGCTGCTGGGGAATGAGGGCTGCAAGTCAGTATGGCACCAGCTGCGAGCCAGTGAAGGAGGCCAGATGTTACAGGGCATCGAGTATGAATCCCTTTCTGCCAATCTCATTTTAGAGAATGATCTGTTGTTTAGTTTTTCAGAAAAGAGGAAACTCCATGGCACAGAAATAAATTGGAGAGTCTGTGTGGATGTGGTGGAAGAGGCAATGACGAGAAATCCCATTAAAGTCCTGTGTGCCTTCTACATAGCTTTGATTGCCACGAAAGACAGTGGCGGTGCTACTCAACATGCCAAGATAGCAGAAAGATTGGCAATCCGTAGGTGTTTAAGCACTCATGCTTGTGGACCTTTACACCATATCTGTGCAAGCATAATATTATATATATATAATTATATATATATATGTACACATGTTTGGGTTGTGCATGCATGCACGCAGAGAATCAGGTATGTATGATACATATTAGTGTTTGGGTTACATGACCAAATATATTATGGTATTATATATATATATATTACATATGTGTATATAGCTGTAGTGTATAATATCTATAGAGTTCACGGTTGATCAATGTCCAGTCCATTTTTTACTTTTTAACTATATGATACTTGCCAAGTTTGAGTAGCTATATATGCACATATTTGATGGGCATTGTGGGTGTATTGCATGCACGTATAGATGTTGTATATACCTTACCTTACACAGTTACATTAGATCAGAGAAGAAAGAATGATCAGAGGCTTCCCCATGGAACAATGGAAAGTGAACAGCACGATGGGGCCACAGGTGTGTTTGAGCATGAATGGACTTGGACAAATAGGCAGAGTGCTTGTATGGAACATGAGTATATAATTTATATGGATGTACGTACTTATGCATGGGTCTGTATTATATAGAATTATTTGATGCACAATTGTGCATAGGCATAGATACACATACGTACATACACATGTACCCATTCTCACATGCGCATGTGGGAGATGGCTAAATCAACAATGTTGTTTACAAAAGGTGTGAACCCTGCAGTTTTAGCACATTCCTTACTATGCCTATGCATAGGACTACACATGATGTGCCTGTGACTCGACGAACGAATAGTGCCATAATGCAGCAGCATTGTACAAATCTTCACCATTTGCACTGAGAATCATTCCCAGACAAAGTGAGACATCAGCCAATAGCATACAGGGTTGCCGAGCTGTACTAGCTGCACAATCGCTTACGCAAAGTCAGCATAGTCACACTTCCGTTTACATGGCTTGTCATGCTCATGTCATGTGATTTGTCTCTTTGACAGTGAGTAATGCAGTGTGTTTACAATTCGGCCCAGCAGTCTACGTTGAGAGGGCTTCTGAATGCGCTCAAGGTTCAAATGGTTAGTTAAGGACATGCTGTAACTTCTCCATGTGGGCGGTAGTTGTGCATGGCTTCTTTGCAGAGTTTTAGGCCTTGGAAAGTTTAGCACAAGGCAGTAATCACATTTCATGACATAACTACAGAATGGATTGGTTTACAGCGAGCACCCACATGGAGAAGTTAGATAATATGGTTTTATATCTAGTGATGTACTTGTCTACCAAATCTGGCATTTCTTTTCAGACTGCTTGGGCAATTTTAGCAGCTTCATTATCGGCGACATATCTCGATGTAGCAAGTGATTGTGAACAGCAATCAAGAACCGAATTAAAGACAATGTATATGTCTTTTGTTTGGCCTTTACTTGTGCCCCATCCATGAAAACCTATAGAAGAAACAAGCAAAACGTGCAGGTCAAAATCGCACACGGCAGCAGCCATTTTTGTTTTATTATCCACTTCCCACATGTGTGGAAAGTAATTTAAATATTTCTATAATTATACTCCAGAATTAATCAATAGCAATAATAATAATAATAATAATAATAATAATAATAATTATCAATAACAACAATAATAATAACAATAATAATAATGATAATAATAATAATAATAATAATAATAATGCAAGCACTGAACCAGACCATTTAAATAAAAGATACAACCTGGTTACAACAGAATAAATAGTAATGAAGTCAACAAAGGATAGTAAATAACAAGATGAAAATCATCAGTTAATCACGCTCCACCCGGCCCTCGGACATCGCGAGGTCCACAGCGCTCATGTCAATGCGGCCTGGGCGGTGGAAGGATGACCTAGCACTCCTGAGGCATGTGATAGCTGATCGCAGGAGGGCAAAGCTGAGGCGGCAACGAAGCAATTCCATCACCATGCTGTAGGTGGAGTGGTGTTTCTCAGCTTGCAGGGCTGCCAGCCTTTGGAGAAAGTTGGTCGCACAGGGACCTGCTCCACCGGTGCAGGACAACACTAGGGGAACAAAGGAGGCGTGCTCCACTTCGCGTATTCGTTCTTCATACTTGCGCCTCTTCTCACGTTCATGCCGCCGATAGCAGGCTGCTGTCTGCAGGGTTCTGTTCGAGGGGGCGTAGGGGTTAAAAACCCTCACATCAAAAAATGCCCTCTCAAACCTCCCTCCCCAGAAGCCGCTTGCTGCAACATCCAGTCTGGCATTGTCCTCAGTTGTAGCATTGCGAGTAGATAGTGTTTCACCCGACAGTGGTTGCAGGCGTGGTTCGATGCATACATCATGGCATACCTCGGTGAGGAGACTGGCGTACTTCATTGTGCCGAATGATTGTGACTCCTCCGGTTGGACATGACAGAGCATGGTCTGTGGTGAAAACTGCACCGCAAACACATACTCTTGGTAGATCGGCAGGTGTCCAATTGTAGCGAAGGCAGAGTGCATCGCGAAAAGCACTTTTGTGAAGTGCAAAGCCATGGGCAGCAAATGGGAGGGCAGTCACCCAGCTGTAGGCACCCTTCTCACTGGCCAGTTCAGCAGCTCTCTGTAAGTGCTGGGGCAAACGGGTCTTCAATTCAGCGGCGGCCTCCTCTTGTCGCTTGCGCCGTTCTGTACGCAGTGAAGACTTAATGGATAGTTGCTGTTGTCTGGAGTCTCCAATGTCATCCCTCTGCAGGATGATGATTGCAGTCAGGGGTGCCGTCAGGCGCCGTGAGAGTGTGTGCTCCTCAGACATGGTTGTAGGATTCACCAGTCCCAGACCGCCATGGCGCGCGGGAAGAGCCAAGAGCTCACGTTCTAGATCAGACACTCTGCTCTGTCCAGTCAGGGCTGGAAGGAAGTGCTGGCGAATGGAGTCCTCGAGTGGCTGTAGCAATGGCGCGGTACCCTCAATAGTTCGCAGGAAATACATCCAGTGGCCAATAAGGCCATGAGTGAATGCTGCAAAGGCTGCATGAGGCTCAGACTTGGCAATGGATGCAAGCTTGTCGAGCTCAGCCTTCCACATAACGATCGACCTTCTCCAGAACATACTCCTTGATGAAGGTTCCTGTTCCGAGGGCTGCTCCAAGGTGACGTTTGCCTGTACATGTGACACGCACTCCAGTTCCATCAAAGATTCTCTCTGCTTCAGATAGATGTTCAGCTTTCACTACCAACCATGTTTTGCTGTTGTTCACATGGTACCCGTAGGCTGGACCCACGTCAGCTAGCTTGTCCCACCATGTCCGCAGAGGGTGTAGGCGTCCACCAGCAGTGGCATCATCTGCAAACCAGAGCTGCTGGGTATCGGGGATGCTTACTGCTTGAATCAATGGTGTGACACCCAGGGCATACATCGCCATTGCTAGCGGATCGCCTTGAGTGGTCCCTTCTTGCGAGAGGATTGTCTCGCCAGCCACAAAGAGTTCTGCATTCTTTCGGTAGATGTTGGTCAGGGCAGGTGCGAGGCAAGGGCAAAGGATTTGGACATTATGTAGGGTTGCTGCACGGTTCAAACTGTTGAAAGCATTACTTGCATCCACCAGTAAGACTCCATCAGTACTCTCACTCTCAAAAATCATTCGCATTGCATGTACTGCAGCCTCAACTCCTAATAATAATAATAATAATAATAATAATAATAATAATAATAATAAGCAATAGCAAGATGGTGGCAGTAGCGGCGGTGGCACATTGACGATCCAACCTAATTCACGCCCTTAAATGAATAACAGTCAATGCATCAGATGTCAGTGCGTGAAAAAAGGGTTACCTTGTGTAGATTGTCAGCCATCCACGGCCATTCCCTACCGGTGTGAAAACTCCCTTTCAGCCAACGATGTGCCAACAGCCGCCCAAGCTGTTAATGAAGCCACTGTCCTCAACCATCCATTCAATCCATTCCTCCCTGCCTACAGATGATTCTTATACTGAGATTGAATCTCTGACATCCTTATGGAGACAGCTGAGGTAGATCTTGAAGAGGATCCCTTGCTTATCTAGAGTGACCGTCGCCAGTAAGCTCGGCAGCGTTGTAGAGCAGGTAGTGTCACGGAACGACGTGTCTTCCTGTGTGAGATTGTTGTCCTATCCTAAGAAGTACTTAGGTACCCCATGCAGAGGAGAAAAACGTTGGAGCCTGCAGCTGGCCACTCTAGTCAACAAGCAAGTGTCTCAGGAATCATCGGAATCCGAGACGCCTGCCTTCCAGTATTGCCCCAAAGATACCATAAATTGCAATTCGATTGATCAGCTAGCCAGCAGAGTTTCAAGTAAGGGGGTCTTTTAGATTAGCTTGTAGTGAGAATGTTATCACTGAGTATAGTATTGAGACCCTGGAAGCCCTGAAGTCAAAGCACTCCCATACCCTCAGACTTCAGCTTTCCTGCCTTGAAGCCCATTCCTTCACTCCCATTCTTGATCGAACCTGAGGCCATTGTGCAGGTAATCTCATCCTTCCCAAGGGTTCAGGGGGTAGCCCAGATGGCCTGTTCCCAAAGCACCTCAAGGACCTTATTAGTCCATCAGCAGGGGACAGAGGCACATCTCTCCAATCTGCCCTAATGGGCCTTGCAACTCTCATTCTGGAAGGCAGAACCCCCCAAGCCATTCGGCCTCTCTTCTTCGGGGCCAAACTGATGGCCCTCTCCAAGAGGTGCGTAAGAGTGCGCCCAATCGCTGTGGGTTGTAGTTTGCGAAGTCTTGGCTCCAAATGTGCCTGCCTCCATGCCCTTCAGACCATCCCCCAGTTGCTGGCCCCCATCAACTGGGCTTCGGTACCCCTGGAGGGGCTGAGGCAGCTGTCCATGCTGGTCAAGTTTACCTCATGCACCTCCCACCCGGCCATGCCATGGTTAAGGTGGATTTAGAAAAGCCGTCAACAGTATCCATAGAGGTTGACCTACGACTGTTTGAGGACCATGGTAAAGCCTTAGTTGTCTAGATCACCTACATATGCCTGATGGCAACACCATCCTACGCCACTCACTCTCCATTGATCGCCAAGCTTTTGCACGTTTTGCATATCTCCCCTGCTTTTTCCTCACCACTATCTTGGGAATCTTGGGACCACCTTATGATGGCCATCGTTTCCAGGATTACCAACATCAACTTCAAACAGGGAGATGCATCCTGGTCACAAGCAACCCTCCCAGTCAACACAGGTGGTCTTGGGTTTCAGAGGGCCTCCAATCTTGTACCCTCAGCCTTCTTGGCATCTGCTGATGGAGTCTCGGACCTTACACATCAGCTCTAACCCATCCATTTGTCAGCCACCTCACACGGTGACAGGGACCTATCCATGTCTACATGGGAAGATGCCTTGCCCGTGGACACACCTCATCCTACGGCCACACATAGGCAGAAGTTGTGGGACCAGCCGGTAGTCCATCACCTATTTGACTTCCTTTTGGCCCACTGCACTGATCAGTCGTCTCGAGCGCGTTTATTGGGTGCTTGCTCCAGTGAGTCATGAGCATGGCTTAACGCACCTCCAGTCTCGTCGGCTTAACACACCTCCAGTCTCGTCGCTGGGCCTTTGCAGTCCAATGATGCCATCCGCACTGCCATTGGCCTGAGAGTGGGTGCCCCCATATGTCTGTCCACACATGCAACCTGTGTGGAAAATCTGCCGACGAATTTGGATGTCATTGCCTAAGCTGCAGGTCAAGTCAGGGGAGAGCCTCAGGTCATCAGATGCTAAACAATGTCATTTATCGTTCATTGGCATCAGCAAACATTCCCAGCAAACTGGAACCGTCAGGCCTCTACAGAGCTGATGGGAACCACCATGATGGGGTGACAATGGTTCCCTGGTCAAATGGTAGGTTCTTCGTGTGGGACTCCCACCGTCAAGCAACCGCCAAGGAAGCGGGTGGGGCAGCGGCGCATGCAGAGACTTAGAAAGCCAAGAAGTAAGCCCATCTGGACCGAGCATACCAGTTCCAACCAATTTTAGTGGAAGCCTGCGGTGCGGTCAGCTCAGACTCCATGTTCTTACTCTGCGACCTTGGTAGGAGACTGAAGTCAGCCCCTGGAGAGCCCAACTCTTTCACCTACCTCCTCCAGCGGATCTCTGTGGCGATCCGGGTCGGCAATTTGACTTCAGTCCTGGGGTCTCTCCCAGACCTCGGTACTTAGGTTCCATATTAGTGTCCACTTTGTTGGTGCTTAGTTTCTGTTAGTGAGTGTTGGGTGAGTTAAGTCTTAGCTCATATTTCTTCTGTCCTTAGTCACCTTTTCTATAAATGGTTTCACTGATCTGCACTTAACTTTTCTCCCCCCCTCTCCCTCATAGCTGCTGAACACATTCAAGGCAGTCCATTGCCAATAGCTGGACTGGTCTCCAGTCCTTCTACTCCACTTTCCACGTCACCAAAGAAACAGGTAATATACATATAGTGTGTTGTCATCACACACAATGTACATATGCATTGTAAGAGGTACATATGCCTACTATAGATGCACATTTATAGCCCTAATAAATGATAGAAGCCTTTATGTACACTACTTACGTATTTAAAAGACTCAAAGCCGCTTTAGGTCACCAAACTGCCTTCATCTATCTGTGCATGCAACAATGCTCTCTTGCAGGACTGTGCCTTGATAGCGGCACTGATGATGACGAATGGTGGAGCTCGATGCAGTACTGTTGTGAAGTTGCCGCCCATGCCTATTGAACTGCAGGTAATTTCATCTGCCTTACTGAACGACAAAATCTACATCTCTGGAATTGCCACAGAGAAGGAGGAAGGCAGCTCGCAAGTCCAGGTGTATTCATTGAGTGAGAGTGAGTGGTCTAAACTGCCCGAGGCACCTAATCACAATGCCCCAATAGCAGATGTCAACGGCCGCATAACCATGATTGGGGGGCGAAAGGGAAAAGTTAATAAATCTAAGCCCACTGGCAGTCTGTCCACGTGGTGGAAGAAAGAGAGCATTGGGGGATACACAGTGCCTTCCGAAAGAAAGGATAGCAACGTCAGCTGTCTCTCTGCTACTTTTGAGACACAGGGCGAATGGATGCAAACACTTCCTCCAATGCCATCTACTCGTGTGGCAAGCAGTGTTTGCTACCATGACAACCTTCTTTTAGTGACTGGGGGATTTGAAAAAAGAAGGGAGGGGAACGAGAAGTTTCGAGTTGTTGATACCGTATTTGTCTACAACTTTAGCACACAGTGTTGGAGTGCTCCGCAGGATCTTCAACTTCCGATAGCTCTACGATCACATCACTTGGTACTCTGCGGTCAGTATGTTTACCTGGTGGGTGGTGCATATATATATCCAATCATTTGTGAGGATGTGAAGTATTTCAACTCCAAAGCATGGAGAGCAAAATGGACTGATGTCCTTGAGGCCATCAAACGAAATTCAACTGAGCCAGCAGTGAAGCTAGATGTGTGGACCCCATTTGCAGGCCCCCCGGCATACGTTCTACTGTAGCCTCATGCAATAATTGCCTTCTATCTGCTGGTGGTATTTCAGAAGAAGGTTTACTTCAGAATACTATATACATGCTTGTTGATGAAGTCACCGACAGTCCTCGTTGGATTGAAGTGGGGAGGATGCGTGTAGGCCGGTATCGCCATGCTGTTGTGCCACTCGGGAATCTTGGCACTACACTGTTTATTGCTGGTGGCTATGTGCTGGACAATCCAGAGGGAGATGAAGGCACTGAGAAGACCAGTTCTGTTGAGCTTGTACTTTTGTAACTGTGCAATATTATATTTATTGTATTTTTATTATTATTATATATGTACAATATTTTAACATGATACCATGCTGTACATAGTATTGTATTTTGTATATATTTAATGCATATCACAAAATGTGTAAAGTTACATTAACTTTAAAAATGGAGACACTGTGTTGCTCAGCAATTTTGTAAATCAATTGTAGATTATAGATTTCTATGAGTGTGCTTGCTTTATGTACGTATTTGCAATTAAGGTAGTACTTACATGTATTATGGGTCTATTTTTTGTGTGATTGCATACTGTTTAGGTCAGCAGCTTCGATTCTTGCAATAAAAATTGTTAGAAATTGTGCATTTAAAATCTCGTAATTGTCTACCAAGTTCATAATATGTCAAATGGGACCTGAGCAGAAATTATTGGAAGTTATGGTAGGTACCTCAGTGTACCAGGGAGGGGGAAGGAGGGAGTATTATATATATATACCATAACTTTGTATAATTAAATTCCCATATGAAGCTATATCCTGAAACCGTGTATAATATTGTTCTCTGTATAATATTGTTGTACATATTTCATTGAAGAACACACGGATCTTTCCACGTTTAATTTGTAATGCAGGAAACAGGTATGGAATTCAGTTTTATTGGCACTACTATTATATTGTGGATTGAAATTCGTCCCCTTCATGTTGAATCGATCAGTGGTAGCCCTCTCCAATTCATCACTTACCACAAATGAGGGTATATTTAGTATTGTTATACACACTATGTGTACAATATTTTGTGCATTTAGCACACAGTATATTATATTATGTTCTGGTGTAGCATATTATATACTATAAGACATTATTACAGTAAGGTGTACCTTGGTACTGGTATGCCATTGTCAGGAAATTATGCATTTATGTAATATAAACTATACTTTTAGTATACATAGTCACACATACATACTGTGCATATGTACGTATACCCACTATTATGTGGGATAATACATAGCTAGTATGGAATATAATAATGTCATTTCATTTAGTGCACTATTTCCTCAAAGAAGTGACAGCAGTAGTTGGTAGTACTCATCAAGTAGTGCTCGCCAAGAAGATGCCACTTACAGTTAGATTTCTGTTGCTGTGCATGTATATAGCATTTCAGCTATTGTAATGAGTATGGATGTTGAAGCTCACAGCTGTCCATAAGGCAAAAGCTAACGACAAGACCCCCTGAACCATTGGGCAGTTATAGTAACTCTATATGCTAAAAGCAGGAGTTATGAAGCTGAAACTGATTCGTGCTCCTGTAATGCCACCCTTTAATTTACGACCTGTACATACACCTCACATGATTCCACACTTAGCTTCTTAAATGCCACAAGAAGGGTCTCTCTCGCAACTAGCCTGCCAAGTTGTGTGCAGATGTCTGCAAATGCAACCCTCGTGCAAAGTCTGGCCATTATTGGCTGAAGGCAAGGTCTGGAAGGGGTTAAGCGTGTCAAATGCATCATGGGTAGTGTGTGTGGAATCAAGTGTGGATGGATTTATGCTAGAAAGGGTTGCCCATGATCAACGAAGCAAGTGAATGTTAGGGGGAAAAAGTGTGCCTCTCCAAAATTCTCAACATATGGCATTCCATAGCTACTTGTATGTGGAATGGCCGGTGGATATGCGTATTTTACCACGTGCACTGATGCATTCAGACAGTTCCCCAACGACGTCGGACTTGACCAGATCTCGTAGCTATGTTGAGGGTGTTTCTATCATTCTAGGACGTTGGCCACAAAAGTACATCTGGCTGTACGCAGTGGGACGTGGTCAGAATTTTGTCGGCCATCACTTCTACTGTGAGACAGCCAGCAACAATACTAGCAAGAAGACGTGGTATGTGAAGAACCCACTGTGGGATGGTTTGTGCACGTGGTGTCCTCGTGAAAGCAGTTGCTGATTTTTCTACGCTAGGGCCACCTAGTCGCGCATATAGCCAGACCCTTTCCTCTGCGGTGTTGCGCAATAGAGACTAGCCCCATATGCATCAGCGTGGGCGTTAACCACGAGGGGACCATTTACCGCACACGTGATCATGGCCTGTCTTGTGCATCCTTGGGGGCGGATGTAGGGCGTATTCCACAGAACTCGTCTCCTGACTGAAAATGGCTCAGGAAGGCGCCAGACAGGATCAAAGCCGATCAGAAGGTAGCTACGGCTGTTTGGGAAGAGAAAGCTAGCTAACAGGATCATGTATATTACAGACAAGCCGTTTTCTACGTTCCTTCCACTAACCGGCGTTCTAAATCGAATCGACAAATTGACAGGAAACCTAACCCCAACCCTAACTCTAGCCTTAAAGTTACTAGAGCTCGGTTAGAGCCGGGCTTAATCGTTCAGCGACTCGCGCCGGGACACTCACTTCGGAAACGATACTATTCCTCTAGCAACTTTAGGGTTAGGGTTAGCTAGGTAGGGGTTGGGTTTTCATTAAAGTTGTCGAATCGATCTAGAACGCCGGTTAGTGGAAGGAACGTAGAAAAGCGGCTTGGCACTGCATTACAAGTGAAGCAGTAGCTCTATGTTATCATTTCATTTGGTGCAGCACCAATGAGCGAATACAACTCAAATGCCTTAACTGCTTTGCAAGGAGAGCTAAGGACCAAAGTTATAATGGGACCTCTCCTCGTGGACATGCTGGAAAAACCAGCTGGAGGTTTCATGAATGCAGCCGAAGCATTGACTGTTCGAAATGCTGAAAGTCCAATGGGACAGTTGATTGGAATCTTACTTGGCAAGGGAGATAAAGAGTTTGCCATTTTCTGCGAAATGCTGAGAAAGAGCAACCATTGTGCATGGGCAGTTAGCTTGAAGCAGAAAGCAGAGAGTCTTAGAACAGGGGATCGACAGGAAGGTAAGAAACATTGCCTTTAGTATGTTGAAGGTGGTTGAACTGGTAACCATGTGCATAGATAATAGCACTGGAACCACTATAATATATTATATGCATCTACCTTATCAAATGACTCAGCAACCACAGTGTCTGTGTTAAACCATTGCACACATATATAAGCCAATGTGCAAATGTATCATTTACTTCCTATTCCTTGTAGATTATGGTAATGCTGATGCAACACCAATCGTACCCGAAATAAAGGCAGATTATATGGAAATAAAAAGGGCACTTGTCCGTGTCTGCACAGCACAGAAGTCACCTACTTTACAAGAAGTGAAGGACCTCTGCTTGGATCTTCTAGATTGTGCTTTCCAAAACATACCCCGGATGACTAGCCATGCAAACGAAATCTCTGAAGCTACAACAATAGCAGAAATTATGCGTATTGTGTGCTTCAAACTAAGCAATTGGCTCAGTTATGACTTCTTGAAAAGGGTAATTGCAGAGTTCCAGCTTACCTTGCAGAGTATCGCTGACAAATTAGCATGCTATGAAAGCAAGCTTAGGCCCCTTCTACAGCAGAAATTAGAAGGCATTGAAGAACTGCTGCAAAAGTAAGTAATGGAAACACAATTCTTATATCAAGTATGGGATATATCCCTGCCAAGAGGGATTAAGACCCATTATATCCCTTGGGAAGACCAGTGCTTGAGTGAAGCCAAGAAAGTGCCGAGGCTTTACAAAAGTACTGGCATTCCCAAAGGGATATATGAAGGGTTGCATATAAGTGCAGGGATGCGTATTTACACAAGATTTTTAGGCTGTTCTCATCTGAGGCATTCAGTTCCTCATCACTTTCAATCAGCTCAGCAAGCACCCTATGCTCGCACTGTGATTTCCATACATCTTCAGGCACCAATTTGTGGTCTTATGATTGTTCTTGGTCGATAACTGTGTGAGTCTACTGGTTCCCAACAGGAGGGTGTGCTGGCGCTCGAATCTATGACCTGTTATACCCCCCAAATGCTGCAACCCAATTGGTCAGAATAGCCTATGTATTGTATAATATATATTGTACAGTTAGGACATAGTCACTGTTTTGTTTTATATGTGTAGTTTCTCATTGTAAAATATATATCATGTACTTATTATATAGCAACCCATTGCTTTTGTGGCAACCCACTGCCATTGCATACACAATCCAAAACATGTACACACATACGTAGGTTCCACTAAAAGCAGTCAACAGCAGAATAATTTCGAATCATGTTCACACTCTGTATAGTGAGGAGGCCCCACAAACCATGGCTGAGCTCAAAGTCAAGTACAGGCTGGATCAAGATGGTCTCTTTGTGAAAGATCTGATCACTGAGAGGGACTTCCTGGCACAACGATTGTGCATCCCTCCACATCTTTTGCAAGTCCTATCATGGAGACCTGGCTCAGTATCAATAACGTATTGGATTGTACGGGATGTACTGCCACTTGCTGAGCTTGCTCTGTGTCGTACCATTGTCCGAGAAGAACTCATTACACACGGTGTGGAGGCTGTCTACCTTGACGGCTGTCCTCTTCTCCCTGGCCCTGTAAGTTCCCATGGGATGGTCTACAGTTACAGATTCTAATGACAGGTGCCCCTTTCTTCTTCCATGCAGGTGGATCATTCACTGCAAAGTGTGCACTGTAAGCAACATATGTATCCTGTTTATGTTAATCCATTAGCCACTTTACAGGCTTAT
The DNA here is from genome assembly GCA_949841015.1 of Aplysina aerophoba. Taxonomy (NCBI): domain Eukaryota; kingdom Metazoa; phylum Porifera; class Demospongiae; order Verongiida; family Aplysinidae; genus Aplysina; species Aplysina aerophoba. Next base: position 2,536,557 of record OX465033.1, read on the forward strand.
GTACACAAGTATACGTACTTGGCGACCATATGTGATGAAATCTTGTGCATTAGAACAAAATTTATATGGTTTGAAAGGTCTCGTTGAATATAGTTCACAGTCCAATTTATATTTATGATAGTATGCACTGAACAAAGGCCACTGAATTTTACAGTCAAAGCACAATTGCTCACATCAACGAGAGTTATACTAACAAAGATGGCTACCACTGTAAATGCCGACGTTGTTTTCTACGATTATTTTACCTTAAGCTTGTGTGATAAATACTGAAGCAGCTTGTCACACATGTCCAGTGTAGGCATGTCATTCATGGTTCATCTGAATGTTCCATATGTAACTCTGACAATCTTACTTTAAGCAACCCGGTCAGAGTTACTCTGACAACTCCCGGACAACCATAGATCATCAGCCATGCACAGCCATACATATTGTACCACCCCTTGCCAGAGTATCCAGACTTTCCGAGACACTCTGACAATCCCCGGACTATCCCAGATGAATAATCAGCCATGCATACTCTAGTACAACATCAGAGCATCCCTGACCGTCAGAGATGCTCTGACAATCCCTGTTCAATCATGATCTCGCATGCCGACCCCTACCTTAGCATTGCTACTATTGTGCAATTTCCAAGAGGTTTGAGGAGTTTGTAACAAGCAGTAAGGCAGCGGTATGTTTTCGACCTTGTGTCCACAATCAAAGGAGTTTATTAACCACAAACACCTATTCCTGCAATCTGATTGGCTTGCCGACATTCCTGCGTAAGACACAGAAATCCGTTGAGTCTGACCTGACCCTACCCCTTGCGATTGTGCAATAGTAGCAATGCGCAAGGTAGGGGCTGGTGTGTGAGAATAGGTCAACCACAGATCGTCAGCCATGCATATTGTAGTACCTCTTGTCAGAGTATCCCTGACTGTCAGAGATGATCTGACAATCCCCGGACAATCCCCGGACAACCACGGATTGTCAACCATGCATAATGCATATTGCAAATTGTGTGTTCTATTCTAGTTTGACCAGTTCTGGATGTGATGCTCTACAAAGCAGAGAGTGCCTAATGTGTAATTTGTTGCGCTTTTAGCAAGGAAAATGGACGAAAGCACATGGTCGATAGAAGGTTAATCTACATAATTTTTTCAGATTCATTGTATGCAATATTACGACTCGTTATATAGCATTTTTGTCAGTCATGTCTTGCTTTTTTCATTGTCTTTGTGTTATATGTACTGGTGATGTCCTGCATGCGTAATTACAGTTACAATTTTTCGCAATCCTATTATACTACGTATGTGTATACATGCGTATATGTACGCAGTGCAGAGACGTGCCATTGTTGCGGTCATTGATGCACATCACAAGGACTTGGATGTCAACTTGCTGGCCTCTGACCTCAAGGACATGGGCATCTTCACCACAGAGCTGTGTCAAAAGCTGACATCTCTAGATGAGAAGGAGAGGAGACACGACGCATTACTTTACAGTTTGCTTGCGCACGAAGAACCAGACATGTACCACAGGCTTGTGAAGTGCGTTGGACAGAGAAATGCTTCTATAGCAGCAGATTTGCAAGGTGTGTTGGCATAGCAAGTTAAGTATTGTCAAAACAAAGGGATCACTATATTTCACCTGTCCAATGCAGCCACTTTCATGGATCTGACGAAACCTCCTGGTGCTCTGTCTGTTGGCAGCTCTCAATGTATGTTAAATTATGTATTTGATGATTGTACCTAGACTTTTGCAAGCCATAAGCCGAAGTACAAAGTGTATTCAGTGTGAGACATTTAGCCTGTTCAGTGTTACACACAATCTAGCTCCATAGAGTGATTTTTTGGAAGCTTTACTGCTCAATATAATGCTACCCAAGTGAGCAGCAAACTGCCAGAATGAATCCCATCAGTTGTGGCTGCCTCTTTTAAGGCACATACTCTTGTTTTGTTTTGTTGAAATTTATCCTTTTACTAGCAGTAGAAGCCCGTCACTGGAATTACCACGACATTGTTTCTACGATGGTGCCTAGTGATGCTGGTGATTATGATGCTGGGACAGTGCATGCTTATAAAATATGAAAATGGAAATGGAATACGTATATAGATGGACAATACAATTCTTCAACTTGGTGTGCATGTTACATGCTATTTTCTGCCTAGCTACCTACCTGATGATGGATGATTCCAGGAGGAAACTGAGAAAGGCTGCAGGTCTTGGTGAGCAACAACAACCTAGCTGCATGGTAACATTGGTTACATTATTTTTCCTTGCCATGCTGTGCATGATTCGTTATCAATATTCATTTCTGTACATAGGTGTATGTAGAGCCATGTTTATTGCTAACTATAGCAAGGACAATTCTTTTAAGGTAGCAGCTGCTAAATATAGATATTTCATTTTGTGTCTTCATGGATAGCTGCGGAAGATCTTACCACGGGGGTGAAGGGCCAGACTACTAGACATTTGGTGGCTCCACCGCCGTATATGTATATACTCCGGCCATCTACGGTGCCATATAATTATTTATAATTATGCATGCGTTGTATGCGCTACGCTTCCGCTATATACAATTCACTTGTCAACCAAATACAGAGTAGATTGCCGACAAGAAGGGCCGATAGCTTTGGCTTTACGTAACTAATGGAGCAAAGTAACTTTGGCGAAATGGCTAACGGTAAGGTTTGCCGCTAATTTATAGTGTACGTACATTACAACGTGTTTTAGCTATACGTCTAGCTCTGCAGCCACCTGTCTGCACCGTGTAATATGTTTACACTATGGGTAGTTACGTAGCTAACTATTCTCTATTCTCGCTTTCCCTCTGCTCCCTGTTAGAAGAACTCTTATGCGCTTCAGAAGAGCTTCTGCGGGAGGCGCTGAGGCAGGCCAAAGTGATTCTGAGCACCCGTCTGCCCATCGATTTCCTTCCTATGGTACTGGAGAGCAAGGACTTGATCAGCTCTGCCGAGTGCCAAATGATCAAAGGAGAGCGCAATGACGTCGAGAAGAGCTTGAAGTTATTGGACATGATAGAAAAGAAGTCTATTCCCGCTATTCAGACATTTCTGGGGATTCTAAAGTCCGATGAAAATATGTGTGGATACGGCTACCTTGCGGAAATTGTGGAAAGGGATTGTGCCGCGCTTGTTCGGAAAAAAGCAGTTACTAGTGATGGTAAGCCGAGCTCTATCCTCATTATTGTGGGTCTGCGAAGATGATAATCGCAATACCAGTGTAAACTGACCACACCACGCAGATGCAGGCCACCTGCATGGAGTGGCCATGGCTTCAACTGCAGTATCATTGTAGCTGGCATTTATCACCATGCATGCACCAACAGGGCAGCTGCACGGGTAAAAGGTCAAACACTTTTGGCAGAATGTATTTGCGCACTTGTGAAATGTATAAGGTAAAATGGGGTAACTCCGTGAAAACTTACTTTGCCTTCGCGTAATTCCAACAGATGATAAGCGACAAACATCCAACTTCGATATCAGGTACTAGCATCTATGTCCACCTCACACACCAATACTTAACTAAATTGAGCTTACATTTCCTGAGATATTTGTAGAATTCTGACGATCGGTCAAAAAATGGTTGATGGGGTAACTCCGTGAACTTCAGAAATAGCGACTACGTGACCGCCCGTGTGGACTACGTCGAGAGCTTTGACAGTGCAGTGTGTGGCTAAGACGCTGTTTCTTACTTTGGAGCAAGTTTTTGGCAGAATGAAGAGTCTTAGTGTGTAGATCTACATCTATGTTGACAGGAAAGTTTTTTGCATGAACATTTCGTACCCCACCGGAAGTTGCTTCTCTATCGCGGCAAGGAAGAGTCACCGCGGCTCAGCGCGCTTGCTAGGTATTTAGTATAGAGTAAGCATCGTGCTTGCCTAAGTACATCTCGATCGCAAGTGTACTGGCAAAGTTATAGCTGTCGGAAGTAATTTTTTACGGAGTTACCCCATTCACGGAGTTACCCCACGTGACCTTAGCAGTAATTACATCATTCCAACCCCTTGCACTGCACTGTTATGTTTGTGGTGCCTTCACATGTCTGCATATCTTTAATAAATTAATAGATCCCTTTGTCTTGGTAATGGGCATCTAAACACTGCACCGAAACTCAATAGAACACAGCCAGTGGTTTGAGCAGGTGGAAAAATCCCCTCAGAGGGCATTTAAATCCCAAAGATGCCCTAGCGGGCACTTCCTAGGGGAGTCCAAATCCCATAGATACCTCTGCAGGCACTACTCGGATGCATATTTTCTTCGTTATGTGACATCATGATTATGCAATATTGGTAAATAAGGTTGCAATGATATATTATAATAAACAAATGATGTATGATATAGATAATATATATTCATGAGTGAACTAGTCAGAAATCGCTCTGTAGTCTTCTAACTCATTTGGCAGCCTTTCAAATCATAATGTCAATTTTATCCTCCATAGATACATACAATCATGCATACCTGTGTACTGTTACTATGGCAACAGCTTCCTGAATTTTCTCATATTAAATATGAGTCCACATTGACCTGTGCAGATATGCTATATAAATCAAGGGTCTACTGCAAAGGTCAAACCACAAGAATGTCATTGAAGTGTCATGAATACTATTGAATTTGTAGAGTACACAACATGCAACCAAGCTGTTTACACTAGGGTAAACAGCAAAAAGGCTTTTCTTTGCAGTACACAGGATAAAAGATCGATGATTCGTGAGCAAAGAGTATATCATTACTGTAAATGAAGTACTTTAAACACAGCACATGTTGTAGATCTCACCATGTTGAGTTTGACAGCCTTTACATGATTGCATGCATCCTCTCATGCAGATGGAGAGTTGACTGAGTCTATGAAGGGTGGTCGAACGCTAAGAAAGAGACCATCAACCAGCAAGGAAGTAGAAGGTGATTATAGTCATTGAAAGCTAGTAAATTATGCAAGCCCAGAGATGTACAATCATGAAAGGCAACAGATAATTTGGTAAAGGCCTGAGTGGATAGATAAATTAATGATAACTTCGCCGCAAACACAAGCCAGGTCAATAAAAGGTAAATCAAATGTTTTGACAACACTACAATTGCCTTCATCAGTGATTAATGACACTTGGCCTATGTAATGTATAATGCTCTAATACAAAAGTTCTGTTGCTGAATCAGTTGATAAAGTGTATTAGGGTTGCAAAAATGGTGTCGCTTCGGAAGCGTTTTCAGGCAAAAGTTTCATCTCTTGTGCACTCACCGTAGTATATAGTATATGTATACAGTATGGTAGGACGGTCCATAGCCTCTATATACGACCTCAGCGGTATATTATATGTATATGTTGCCTCGGGTCATAATTATATATTGGATATGGACCTCCCTACCATACTGTATATTATATTATCACATGATGACCGTCATAGATCACAGGCACCGCCCGGGTGGTAAATCATGTACCAACCCTGTGGTTCGGGCAGGTAAGGTGACAAGCGTCCCTAACACCTCCATTTATGGCTATATCAATTAGCTATGCAAACAGTACCTTTCAAAGGTCACCCAACACCTGTGAAGATGATTTCAACAGGCAAATGCAATAGAACTTTATGCATTTCTGAGTGTCGGCAGCAGTGGTAGTCGGTACAAATCCGCGGGTGTGTTCCTCAAAGTCGTCGTCATCGAGCACGAAGGCGAAGTGCTTGCGGTTCTTTTTGCCCATGGAAAGCGGGGGACGTTTAGCCATTCTTCGCTTGGAACAGGACACAACAATTCAAATCCGACCGCACTTTTGGGGCAACTATTCTTGTGATAAAATAGTTACTACAGGGCTTCTATATTGCGTAAGTGTTTATTGTACTGTTGCATGTGCTGCTTGTGGTTAGGTCTGTGCTACCTCAGCCAGTCTGGATACTTGTTGGATGAGGGGGGAAATGATGGTTTCAGTGAATTTCTCTTCAAAGTCATTGTTGCCAATGGCTGCTCCCAGAAGCCTCTTTCCCTCTCTCGTGATCTGTACTCCTGTTCCACTGAACAGTCTCTTCTACTGCTGCTTCCTTCACTATCAAACACAATTTGCTGGCCTTAGGATGGTAATCTCACCTTGGTTTGTTTCTGTTCAATTGGTCCCACCAACTTCTTACTTCTTTCAATGTTCCTCCACTTGTTGCATCATCTGGGAACCAGATTTGCATAGTTCCTGTTGGTTGTAACTCATGTATTAGTGGCATTATGCCCACTGAGTGCATATTCATTGCCAGGGGGTCTCCCTGCGTGGTTCCTACATCCGACCAAGATCTCTCCACCGACATAGAGATCTGATGTTCCCCCATTCCAAAGTATGATCGACATAACAGAGCAAAGTATGCTAATGTTGTGCAGTGCTGCTTTTCGGTTGAGGACGTTGAACACATTCTCAGCATTCCCCAACAGAAGTGCTTCAGTGTTGCCATCTTCATAGATGTGTCACATGGTGCAAATAGCAACCTCAATTCCAGCTGCCTAACCATATGTATATAGATAGAATTTTGTGCCATTTGTACGACTAGCTATGTTGGCTCGCTCTCACTGGCCAATAATCATATGTTATATGCATGTGATGTCCATGATTTTGATTATGATTGTTATATCTATCCCCGAAGAACATGCTCATTCTTAGTAATTCTTGTAATCAACTCAAATGTAAATGAAAGTTTGAAGTAAAATGTACTGTATGAATTGTTTGCATTTACACATTATGCAGCGCGTCCAAGAAGAGCCAATACTGTACCTCCCTGTGCCAGCACCCAACTCCCTCAGTCACAGCCAGAATATTCTGTATACCTGCAGGTAATCTGATAATATAATTATTAATATAGGGAGCAATTTATGTTAAAGTGTGATATCATCTATACCTACATAAGTGACATTCCATGGACTAATATTTACTGTATAGACTTATATTTTAATGTATATAGTCTGGAGTATATATAATTGTATGTAAGCGGACATTTAAAGCAACTGAGCTGGGGCATATATATATATAACGCAGCTTGGGTTAAAAGTGCTATATTTAGAGAATCTTGAATGGAACACTGACATACGTACATCTAACTGTTGACTTCTCTTTTCTTTTTGCTTGCAGCCCAGTGTGGATGGGGACACTTGTATAATGCTGCCACCCATGCCAGTTGATCTGCAAGTGATTTCCTCCATCTTGCTTGAGCAAAAAGTCTACATCACTGGAATTGCCAGAGACCATGAGAGTCGTTGCATTCTAGTGTTTTCTCTAAGTGAGTTTAGGTGGTCTAAGCTGAAGGTGGCTCCAAATTACAATGCACCCACTGCAGTCATCATTGGTCACATCACCCTGATCGGTGGACGAGTAAGTGAAACCAGTATTACAAACGATGTATATTCCTGGATTCAGGAAGAAGATGATTGGAAACAAATCATACCTCCGATGCCAAAGGCACGTTTGGAGAGTGGTATTTGTCACCACGAAGGCCTTCTTCTGGTGATAGGGGGAGTGGAGGATACTAATCATACAGAGCCTGTCGACACAGTAGTTGTGTACAACTTCAGGAAAAAATGTTGGGTCACTGTGAGGGCGCTGCAACTTCCAAAGGGTCTGCGATCACCCCAAGTGGTAATGTTTAAGGAATATGTGTATCTCTTAGGGGGTGGGACTACATACCCTGCCCCACCTCAGCATGGAGTAGACCAGTACAACCAAGAGGCGTGGAGAGCACGTTGGAGCGTGGTCAGAAAGGCTGTCATTGTGGCTGAAGATGCTCCCAAACTGGATGAACACACAAGGCCTAGGGTAGCTGATGAGGAGCCCTCCAAGGAGGTGGAGAGCGTGTGGAAAAGAATAGCAGACCCCCCTGTTCTACGCCCTACAGTAGTGTCGTCCAAGGATTACCTTATGGCTGTTGGTGGCGTTAACAGGGGTGGCATGCCCCAGAATGGCATCCACGCTTTCATTGATGATGGGAAAGATGATGAGAAAAATGTTGATTGCTGCGGCAGCTGGAGACTGATGGGGAACATGAGTGTAGGTCGGTATCGCCATGCCGTTGTACCACTTGGGAGCCTTGGTGCTACACTCTTTATTGCTGGTGGCTACGTGCTGGGCAATCCGGCAGGAGAGGAAACACATGAAAAGACTGCATCTGTAGAGCTTGTAGCTTTGTAAAGTATACCCAACTATGTAAATTTTTAAGACTACATCTTCATACATGAACTGATCTTTTAAAACATACGTAATATTATGTGTAGGTCTGTACTTAGTTTCAAATAAAGCAGTCAAACCAGGCTGCGTGTATACACAGTAGTAGTAGCATTTATTTTAAGTTTGTGTGTGGGGTGTCATTCCAACAATGCTGAGTGAACTAGCTATGAACAGTTGTTTCGCTCTCTGCATGATCCTTGTGAGACACATGTACGTATATATATATTATATATAATTTATATATATATATACGTATATACGCGCACACAGTCTGTAACCATTAGAAATAGTTTATATCTGTATCTATCTGTATCTATAAATATAATTTTATCTATGCAAATATTCAGCACAGCACATTGCAACATACATGCTATTAACCCTATAGTGTGCAGTTGCACATGCATGGTGTGCACTTCAATCATTAATAATGATTATATACACATACACGTGTTCTGTATGCTTGCAATGCATGTAACTAATCACACCAAATTATAACAAATTCCCGATTTGACCCCATGAATTTCAGTTGAAAAATATTGTGTTCTACAAAAACAATCCACTGTGTGTAATGTAGTAACCTGAGATAAAATAAATTTTCATATACCACAATGTATTCAGCATGCATAAACAACATGATCAGTGGATGACTTATATAGCTGCTCTCGGTATTAATATGATGAGTCTTTGTCAAGTCAACTTGGCTTGTTGTTGTGACGTCATCTGTCACTGGTTGACAGTCATCTGACTAGAAGGTGACAAAAGCTTACACTGACTCTGAACTGAAGCGACTTCTGCAGAATAATATATGAGGAGGAGGAGGAGGAGGAGGAAGCGGGCATGAGAGTACATACTGTAAGGGCAATGGGTAGAAAGAAAGTTGACTACAAGGGATTGGACAGGGAGGCTTGATTTGGTGAATTAATGTGAAAGTTAGTGGAGGAAGACTGAAGGCCTCACATCTGGTATATACAGTACATGTCACAAGTTACTTACGGAATCTTGCGAGTTTGCCGCGTAGGTTTTCTGCGAATTTCCGAGCGGCGAAGTGCGGATGTCCGTGAGCCTTCCGCGGAATCATCGCTGGTTATCCGCGGAATCATCGCTGAGTATTCGCGGAACATCCGTAGGGCACCCGCGGAATGTTCCGCTGAAGGTTTGCGCAGAACGTTCGAAGCAGATTAGCTTCACGTAGTCAGCGTAGCCAGCGAATTACGCAATCCCATCCGTGGGTGGCTGTTACCCAGGATACGGGCAGGTGTCAGAATAGTTGTGGTCACCGCGATGTTTGTTTAATAATATGCACGGTTCCGCGGACTCAGCACAGATGCTCCGCGGATTCACTACAGACGATCCGCAGAGATGCCGAATACATTCCGCTAATTTCTGCGCAGGTTTTCACGGAAAGCCGCGACGGATTACCGCGGAATTCGTCGGATTTCCGTAAGTAACTTGTGACATGTACTGTATGTACAATGAGATCTAAAGAAGACACTTTTGATATGGAAGCTAACCATTATGAGGGCTCTTGGCCGTCCGCTTAGCCACCACTCACGAGCGTTACCATGTGACTCCAAGGATTCTTGCATGCACAAATTATGTGTATACATTTATAGTCTACGTTCCTATATCCCAGCTGTGTATAATACTGGGCACAGTGAAACATGTAATGAGGTCATGCACTTCTAGCTAACAAGACTAGCAACCTGTCTAATGAAGCCAGAAACACGTATATATGATGAGACCAAACCTCAGCCACGTTCCCGTAAAAATCTTCCTCTTGAAATAGAGTTGCACATATCGCTGCTTGTAGTATGCTGACAGACCCATGTTGAAATCGACTGATGACAAACTTATCACACCTGAAGTGACGACATCTATTAGTACTGCATTCATATTTATTTTGAGATGTAGCATATAGTTATATAATAATACGTGACTATTGATGTATTTATGTGATTCATGCTGTTTTCCATGTTTATAATAGCCGTGGGATTGGTAAAGCTAAAGACAAGGGTGCCACAGACAATATTCCCAAAGATGATGTGAGCTGTCAAATTCAGGTGTATCCACTTGATGGAGTGGAAAGTTGGTCCACATTACCTGAGGACCCCAGACAGAAACCAGTTCCAACCTACAATGCCCCAGTTACAGACATCGATGGCCGCATTACCCTGGTTGGAGAAACTGGTGATATATATTACTAACATTTTGTCAAGCTGCTGACAAGCAGGGTGTACAGACAAGGACAGCTGCAGAGGAGCACTTTAAGGAGGTGAAGAGTGTGTGGAGATAAATAGCAGACCTCCTGTTATACGCCCCACAGTAGTGTCTTATGAAGACTCCTTATTGCTTGTTGGTGGTGTTATAGATGGCATACCCCAGAATAGCTATCTATAGCTATGACTTAATCGATGTTAAGAATGTTGATAGCTTTGGCAGCTGGACGCTGGTGGGGAACATGAGTGTGGACTGGTATCGCCATGCTGTAGTGCCACTTGGGTTCCGTGGTCCTGCACTGTTTGTTGCTAGTGACTACATATATATGTAGAGGGAAATGTGTACAGTATGTATTGCAATATGAACTCTTGACTGTGTATACTCCCTATATATAAACCTGAGTAACCATTCGGGTATGAAATTAGTACCACAGTATATATATACTCAGCATGCATACACTACACGATCTATGATCTCATTTGTATATGTCACTATGATGAGTCTGTCAGATCAACTTGGCTTGGTTGTGCTGTGACGTCACCAGGCAGTGGTTGACAGTCTTCTGACAAGAAGGTGACAATAGCTCTCACTGACTCTGTACTGGAGCGACTTCCCAGTTTCTGAGGAACGATGAGGAGGAGGAAGAAGCTGGGATAAGAGCATAATCAATGGTTGATCAGGGGTAGGAGGGGAGTATGGCTACTGAGGCAGTGGGGGAGGGTTGGTGGAAAAGGGTGCATGATGGAGCAAGAACAAAGTCCACACATTAGTGGTATGTACGTATATTAAAAGCTGTCTATAGTCTATACAGCTTTTGGCCGTCCATTAAACCACTGTACACGAGTGCTTGGCCTGTGGTATTACCATGTTTCTGAGTTTTACAACAAATACACGTGTGGTACTATAATTATGGCTACAGATGACGGCGCTAGCACCACAGATGACTCCCAAGTATTCTTGCATTGCAAAAATAAGAGTACATGTACATTGATAGTAGTTCTGTATACTTACAGCTGGTATATTATAAGTACTGTATGCATTGTACAGTGAAATCTGTCTAATGAGACCACAAACCTGCCTAATGAGAACAGTAGCCTGCCTAATTAGACCAGTAACCTGCCTTATGAGGCCGAAAACCTATCCAATGAGACCAAACTTCTGCATAAGACCAGCACACACACTGGCAGTCCCATGCAGATTGTGATCTCTGATCCTGACTGCAGGTGAGCAGAAGTGGAGAGTTAAAAAACACTCACTGCAAAGTCCAAAAACGATAGAAAGTTCTCCAGGATCTTGATCATCTCAGAGAAGGACATTGATGGCATCACTTTCTTCACTTCATCTCGGTAGAACTGCAGAGCAGAACGGGATTCAGTAGGTAGGCATTGAGAAAGCATTCACTTGTAGCAAACGAACATTAATTGAATTGCTGCATTGAAGCAGCTGATTACTGGAGTTCTATATGAATGGTCTACAGTTCATTATCCACATGTAATTGTATGGGGTGCCTCCTGTACCATGTATAAGTGGGACAGATTTTGCCTGGACAGTTTTGATCCAAATGGCACCCCATATAATTGTGCATATTGAAGTGGTTGTAGAGGTTAGTGCTATAATATATTGCACAGTGTGTTGCTGTGATTGCACAACACCCACCCTGTCATGTTTGGCTAGCATTCCAAGCAGTAGAGCGCAGTAGCATGCAGTCATGGAGTCCTCTAGGTGTTGGCCGGCCTGCTCCAGGGCTGGGGGGAGGGGCAGGGGAGGGGCAGGGGAGGGTCAATGGAGGTAGACAGGAGAAAAGAATGTGTGTGGGGAGGCAAGGGGACAAAGAGAGCCACTGCAATATGTGCTGAGGTACGTAAGAGGAAACATCCCGCAGAAAGATGTGAAATTTCACCCTGCACAGTGCCCCATTGATGGATTCACACATAATGAGGGTTACATAATATACAGCCAACATGTGTGGAGTGCACAAATACAGACAAGTGCCACAGGTCAAAGACTGCCCCACCCACCCTGGTTAAATTCATCCCTGTTGATGACGAGGCTGGTAGACAGGTCGGCTACACTCTTGTCGTGGTCATAGCCGTCTCCTTCAGTGTCTTCTTCATCACTTACGAAGTCTAGGAGGGAACAGGGGAGGGGGGTGCGAAGGTTGAGAGGTTGAGAGGTGAACAGTACAGGGAAAGAGACATCATTCAAAGACTTCACACCATGACTTGCACACACACACACACACACACACACACACACACACACACACACACACACACACACACACACACACACACACACACACACACACACACACACACACACACACACACACACACACACACACACACACACACACACACACACACACACACACACACACACACACACACACACACACACACACACACACACACACATACACACACACACACACACACACACACACACTGCAATGTCCAAAGAATAATTGTAAGTTCTCCAGGATCTCAGTCATCTCGGAGAAGGACATTGATGGTATCACTTTTATCACTTCATCTCAGTAGAAATGCAGAGCAGAAAGAGACTGAGGAGCTAGCTAGGCAGGCATTCACTAGCAGCAAACTACTATAACGTGTATGCAGGTGGATGGGATGGGGGAGGGACAATGGATCCAGAGGCATATAAGAGAGGGAGAGGGAGGGAAAGAACAGACAGGGGGGAGGGAGAGGGAGAGAGGACAGAGTCACAAATGCACATGTGCATGAAAGTGCCCATATATACGTACGTACATGTCATGCATAGCTACATAGAAGTAGTTATTGGTCACATCATATATAGCTATTCCAAAATACAGGTACAATCACACCCACCCACACACATGTACATACACTGATGAGCATAATTGCATGCAACATTTAGCTGAATGCTAGTATGCTAGAATGCTAATAGCTGAGTATGCTTTGCAACATACAGCACATTACAGCCAGGGATTATCCCTACACACACACACACACACACACACTCACACACACACACACACACACACACACACACACACACACACACACACACACACACACACACACACACACACACACACACACACACACACGTGCACACACACACACATGCACACACACACACACATACACACACACACACACACATACACATGTGACAGCCTGTGCTTAAGTAGAACCGATTAGTTATTAGACCCTATGTGACTTTAGCTTAGAAACTGCCTATATATATAAGTGCTGTACTCTGGTTTCCAGGAGCGAGTGTCCTGTGTTCGCGTACGGTGCCCCACCCGAGATCACCCGGCCCTGAGCGATGTTACACACATATATATATATACAAACCACGCACATGTGCACATCATGCTTGTTCAGGCTCGCCCTTACAAATTAAAGGGCCTGTCTGGCTCACTAGACTGTCCATGTGGGGCATAAACGGACGGTAAGCAAGGCCATTTAAGGCCAAACGGGCTGCTCCCACTGACACGTTGCATGATATAAATAATTATACCTTTTAGGAACCCAATATCCTTGCCCAATCCATCGCCATTGATCAACTCTTGTTTGTGCTTTTGTGTGCAGGCTGCATGTGAGTGCATGGGTGTGCATGTATGTTGGTGCATGTGAGTGTATGTGTGTGAGTGCATGTGAGTGCATATTTGTGAGTGCATGTGTGTGCACTATAGTGTGAGTGCATGTGAGTGTGTGATCATGAGTGGATGTGAGCACGTGTGAGTGCAAGCGAGTGCACGTGTGTGAGTGCATGTGCGTGTGTTTGTGCGTGCGTGTGTGCTTTTTGCATGCATCTTGGTGTGAGCAAATCCACTAATCACACTTTTAATGAACTCCCTATTGACGACCCCTTAAATTTTTAGTAATGATTCTTATATGTACGTATATCATAAATTATGGGACTGACTATAAAACAACATTGCTGTAATGTCCTGAGTGACTAGGAAGGCTCATGCTTGGAAACACTATAATTATAGCCCACAATGGAACTGTCTTTTTAGACGTTTCGGCAACCTATGGTTGCCTTCATCAGTGAATGAATCAATTGAGTGTGCGTGTGTGTGAGTGTATGAGTAAATGCCTCATGTACTGATGAAGGCAACCATGTATATAGGTTGCCGAAACGTCTAAAAGAAATCAGTTTCATTGTGGGCTAGTGTACATGTATCCAAGCAAACTAAGCAAAACAAAACATTGCACAGTCCAGTGGTATGTGTACTAACATGGTCTACCATTTAAGCTGCTTCATGCAACAATGTAATCAGTATACATATATACGTACACCACATGATCTGTGAATGGCTTCTACATACATAATACTTGTAGCTAGCTTGTACAGGTCACTATGATCAATCTGTCAAGTGAACTTGGCTTGGTTGTGTTGTGACGTCACCAGTCACTGGTTGACAGTCTTCTGACAAGAAGGTGACAATAGCTCTCACTGACTCTGTACCGGACCGACTACCCAGTTTCTGAGGAATGATGGGTGAGGAGGGAGCTAAGAGATGAGAACACACAGGCAGTTGGCCAAGGAGGCTTGATTCAGTGGATAGGAAATTGAAGTGATTGTGGTGGAGCAAGAATGAAGTCCACACATTTATGGTATGTACAGTGAAACTTAATTGTCTGTGTGGGATCTTGGCCTTACATTAAACCACTGTACATGAGTGTTTGTCATACCATGTTTCTGATTCCTTCAGTTAATACAGACACAGCCTTATATTATACAGTATGACAATTTGTGAGCAGAGTCGTCAACTGCTGTCACGAAAGAGGACTGCAAGTATTCTTGCACTGCATAAATTATGTGTATACATTGGTAGTCTAAGTTCTTCCACTACCAGCTGTATTGGTAGTGCACACATTGTAGAATAAAACATACTTAGATGTGGCCACTGCTCTAACTGTCTAACGAGGCCTGTAACCTGTCTAATGAGGCCAGCGACCTGTGTAATAAGACCAAACCTCTGCATATATATATATTATGAGGCCAGCAACTCACACTGGTAGACCCATATAATGTGACCCTTGGAAAATGTCATAGTGATGAGGATCTTGATCATGTCAGAGAAGGACATTGATGACATCACTTTCTTCACTTTATCCCGGTAGAACTGCAGAGTGGAGTTAGGCATCAAGAAAACATTCATCTAAGGTAAATAGCCATTAATGGGACAGCAACATGCTTCTCACCACCTCCATTCTGAGCTCCACCCAACCTACGCATAAGGGCATAGCTAGTGATTGTGCAACGATTGTTAGTGGAAAATTTAAAGATCGATAGATAACCTCATAGCATCATACAGAACCTTGCCTTCTTTTAATTAGCGAACTTTCCTAGCTTAGAAGATCGTCGTTCAAAGCAGGTTTGGCTAGGCCCGAAAGTTCTGTTGTGCGATTGCTTTTCGCTACCAAGGGGAATCCTACTCTCGTTCCCAGTCTTATACTGAATTTCTTATGAGAATTGACTTGAATCCCCATGATTGCCGCACACAGTTTGGACGTTATCCGCACTTATTTCCACAAGAAAACAGGTATTATGATAATAATTATATATAATGCCAACGCGGGTTTCATCATATATGATGTATGTAAGACGTATCTACATGAAGTACGACCCAGCTGTAGCTTCGCCAACCACTAGTCTCTGACGTAGCCCGACCCATTTCCTGCCTCCATTTTGCGATGATGTCATCGCAAATGGAGGCAGGAGAATGGGTCGGCTCGCCACTGGTTCTGTTGTGGTTACGTGTCGCTCGTCGTCAGGGCGTGGCAGCCAGCTCAGCAAATTTATATAATCAGCCATAACAAAAGAACTAACTGGGTCTAGCAATACGCAACACGCACCTCGCTTCAACCAGACTAAAAGGATAGCTACAAGGTAGGTAAATGAAGCAAACAGTGTTCACCCAGATCTGAGATGAAGAATGTGTCTATATAGTTCAAATGAGATAGCAGCTAGCTAGCTAGCTTAGCTAGCTATGTATAACTATATAAAATTAACAGTATCCGTGAAAAGTGTTTAAAAGGGGCTTATATATATATATATATATATACATTCCAGTAGACACTGCATGTTGATGAGCACCTGCCATGGTAGCAGATGTTGCACCTGACGGAGGCACTGTAAAGTGTCCTGCCTTTGGGCGTCTGTTTCGGCTTCAAAGCATAGCTGCTGCTGATTTAAACTAGGGCATGTATTGCAATTGAATTGTATGTTGAATGTATTCCAAAGGTTGGGGTTCTCTATTTCCAGCGCGGTAATAACAGGTTTGTTCTTGCCCACGTTTTGGTCGGTACCTTCGTTGCCCCGAAGAAACAAATGTTAACACACCTGTGAAGGGATCAATGCATACAAGATACTTTGTAATAAGACGACAGTGTCTTCTGCATATAGTTACATGGACTCTCAGTAAATATTTCATTCCATGGATGATGCCAAGTGTATTTGGTAGATGAATTTAGAGGCCATGCGATGGTTCAGTTGTTGTTTGTGGCCACTGAATGAGCTGCTCCAGCTGCCATACCA
Organism: Aplysina aerophoba; assembly: GCA_949841015.1. Taxonomy (NCBI): domain Eukaryota; kingdom Metazoa; phylum Porifera; class Demospongiae; order Verongiida; family Aplysinidae; genus Aplysina; species Aplysina aerophoba. The sequence goes on from OX465033.1 coordinate 2,553,501, forward strand.
GCATGGGTGTTTCGAGTCTATGAAGCAGTGGACTGATATACAGTAAAATGCACTGCCAGATCCTCCTGCAAAGTCTTTGGCGTATCTGCATGAGTGTCATGAGTAACTTTTGTGAAGTGGTCAGATTGGTAGTTTGGCACACCCTGATGGTTTGCACCGATTTCTTCTGGTATGTAATACTGATACTTACTATAATATGCACTTTGATGCCATTTGATCACCGATGGCCCAATGAATATGTTTTCTCTCTGCCCATACACCAGTTGTGGCAACAGATCTAGAGAGTGAGTAATGGAGTTGTTGTTCACTATTCACCCCAACACGTAATCTTAAACAAACTAATGAAAGTGAAGTCACAGGTTTGGGCAAAGAGGCTAGGCCCGAAAGTTCTGTTGTGCGATTGCTTTTCACTAGCAAGGGGAATCCTACTCTGTCCTCCTATACTGAATTTGTTAAGAATTGACTTGTCACGGAAGCCAACTGACTAAGATGGTGGAATCCCCGCGCGTGATTGCTGCACATAGTTTGGACGTTATCCGCACTTCTTTCCACAAGAAAACAGGTATTATGATAATATTTATATATAATGTAAACGCGGGTTTCATATATGATGTTAGACATAGATGTAGCTAGACTCGCCAACCAGTAGTTTTGTTGTGGTTACGTGTCGCTCGTCGTCAGGGTGTGGCTGCCAGCTCAGCAAAATTCTAATATAATCAATAAAAACTAGCTAGGTATCTAGCAATACGCAACACACGCCTCGCTTCAATCAGACAAAAAGGATACAAGGTAGGTAAATGAAGCAAAAAGTGTTCACTAAGATCTGAGGTGGAAAATGTGTCTAGCTACTGTCAAATGAGATAGCAGCTAGCTAGGTAGCTAAGCTATGTGTAACTAATATTAACAGTATCCGTGAAATATTTAAAAAGGGGCTCATATGTATGTATGCATTCCAGTAGACACTGCATGTTGATGAGCACCTGCCATGGTAGCAGATGTTGCACCTGATGGAGGCACTGTAAAGTGTCCTGCCTTTGGGCGTCTGTTTCGGCTTCCAAGCATAGCTGCTGCTGATTGAAACTAGGGCATGTATTGCAATTGAATTGTATGTTGAATGTATTTCAAAGCGAGGGCTTCTCCGCTGGCACAGTCATGCAAAAAGGTGGAGATTCTCTAATTCCAGCGTGTGAAAAAACAGGTTTGTTCTTGCCAACATTTTGGTCAGAGTACTATGACCTTTGTCACCCTGAAGAAACAAATGTGAACACACTTGTGAAGGGATCAATGAATAAGATACCTTGTAATAAGACCATGATGCATTCTGCACATAGTTAAGTTACATGGACTCGCAATAAATATTCCATTACATGGATGATGCCAAGTGTATTTGGTAGATGAATGTAGGGGCCATGCGATGGTCCAGTTGTTGTTTGTGGCCACTGAATGAACTGCTCCAGCTGTCATGCCAGCATGGGTGTGTAGTGTCTATGAAGCAGTGTCTATGAAGCAGTGTCTATGAAGCAGTGTACCAATCTCCAGCTCAAAGGTGGTCTTCAATTGCATTCATAGCCTCATCCTAAATATATTCATACCATAATACTTCATGAATAATATTATATCCATCAATGTAACAGCAATCCTCTAAACACAATATGTTCTGTCCATGAATCTATCCACTCTGAATGGTTCCATTGACAATGTTGCACCTGATGGAGGCACTGTAAAATGTCCTGCCTTTGGGCCTCTGTTTCAACTTCCAAGCATACCTGCTGCTGATTTAAACTAGGGCTTGTATTCCAATTAAAGGGAGGGATTCTCTGGTGGCACAGTCATGTGAAAGGGCGGGGGTTCTCTGATTCCAGTGTATGAAAAAACAGGTTTCTTCTTGCCGACGTTTTGGTCAGGGTACTCTGACCTTCGTCATCCTGAAGAAACAAATGTGAACACACCTGTAAAGGGATCAGTGCAAAAAAATACTTTGTAATACATAAGACCACAGTGCCTTCTGCATATAGTTAAGTTACATGAACTGTCAATGAATAATCCATTCCGTGATGCCAAGTGTATTTGGTAGATGAATGTAGAGGCCATGCGATGGTCCAGTTGTTGTTTGTGGCCACTGAATGATCTGCTCCAGCTGTCATACCAGCATGGGTGTGTAGTGTCTATGAAGCAGTGGACTGATATACAGTAAAATGCACTGCCAGATCCTCCTGCAAAAGTCTTTGGCGTATCTGCATGAGTGTTATGAGAGTAACTTTTGTGAAGTGGTCAGATGGGTAGCTTGGCACACCCTGATGGTTTGCACCGATTTCTTCTGCTTTTAACACTGATACTTACTATAATATACACTTTGTTGCACTTTGTTGCACTTTGATCACCAATGGTCCTCTATGCCCATACACCAGTTGTGGCAACACAAAGTGGATAATGGAGTTGTTGTTCACTAATCACCTCGGTTTTACTAAATATTGACTAATAGCAACAGTACGTTACTGAGTGGGTACACGTCATCTCCTAAGGCTCTGTAATGGCATAGAACACACTTTGAACCACACTGCAGCAAGAAACATCGTACAATTTTGAGGAAATGAAGATTCATATGCATTTTATCATCTTCATAACAGTTTATGCTGTAATGTTTGCATGCATATTGACATTAGACATAGATGGTTAGAAAGGGAGCACCTTACTGCATGCCAAGATGAACATTATCGTCTGACAAAAGTCTTCTTGAAGATTATGACACTATCGATTGTTTCCTCCTACCTAGGTCTACCTTGAAACAGCCTGAAAAGTGGGCATTGTATGAAAAACATTTTTCTAGCCTTTCTGCTTCTGTTGCTTGAACAGGAGGTTGGAAATTGGCATAAATCCAATCTCCAGCTCAAAGGTGGTCTTCAATTACATTCATTGCCTCATTGTAAATATATTCATACCATAATACTTCATGAATAATATTACATCCCTAAAAAGCTACATAACAGCAATCCTCTAACCATATGTTTTGTGGCTGAATCTTTCCACTCTGAATGGCTCCATTCACAATGGCCTTTAGGTCTTTGAGGAGACAGAGTGAGAAATGGTTCACTGCTTGCATTTCTCTGTGTTCTTCTGAGCCTTCCTTTAAGATATGCAATAATATATCCACTCTACTGAGCACCCTATGATTCCTATGAATTGACAACCGAGGACCTTCTTGATTTGTGATCTGTAGATGCACTTTCTTCATCAAAGTAGAAACCATATTGCAAACTCAGCTCTTCTGCTACGAACTTCGCACCTAGATATCACCCTCATGGTGCATCCACCTATTTAGCACCCTATCAGCACCCAAGCTCTGGCATTCTTTGTGTATATAATTTGTACGTGTGAAATAAACAACGCAGCTCTTCCGTTAATGCAACACCATAACACACCTATACTCATTTGTTTTCGAGTTTCCAATCCCGATGTTGGAGGATCTATGATCTATGCTTCACTAGCAAGGGAAGCCTAGCTTCGTTCCCAGTCCAATATTGAATTTGTTATGAGAATTGACTTATTGTCACGGAGCCACACTAAGATGGTGGAATCCCCGTGATTGCTGCGCATAGTTTAGATGTTATCCCCAATTTTTTCATACAAGAAAACAGGTACTGTACATGGAAACATTTTGTGGAAGAAAATTTCACAAGGGAAAGTTTTGCGGAAGAAAATTTTGTGATTTCGTTCAAAAACAAGCATTTTGTGATTTGTGCTTTGACATTTTGTGTGCGTTCAAATTTTGCGTTTAGGTTTTCACACATGCAATGACCCAACAGACAGCAGTGTCATCCTTGTTTTCCATCTGGCAGCGCTTTGATTTGCAGTGGCTAGTGCTACCGGTAGAAGCAAGCAGGGCAGACACCTTTCTGTTGGCACTTTTGATTGTCTCTATAGCTTCAGCTTGCTTGACAAGGGACCGTTAGGGTCGGGGAAGACTTTGATTTAGCAAAGTGCATCGACAGTGCCATGTTGCTGCCAAACAATGAATGCAGTCACTTGTTCATTGTTTAGCAGCAACATTGGCACTATATATTCGCGAATAAAGTTTCACGAAATAGAAATTTCGCGAATAAACTTTCACTAAATTTTCCGTGCTACGGTATTATGATAATATTTATATATAATGTCAATGCAGGTGTCATTATATATGATGTTAGACATAGCTGTAGCTAGACTCGCCAACCACTGGTTCTGTTGTGGTTACACATAACTCGTCGTCAGGGCATGGCAAGCCTTACTGAGGCATGGCAATGCCTCATAAGGCTTGTCAGAGAGAATGGAGCTCTGGAGCTCCATTCTCTCTGACTTCCGTGGTGCAGTTGAATACCGCGAGCTGCAAGTGGGCCTCACTAGCTTCTATTTGGGCGCCTTACTTTACGAAGTAGTATGGATGCTCTAAAGAGCCAGCACATAGACAACAGCAACGACCATTCATTGCATGAGCAAACTTGCTTAGACAGTGCTGCGTACGCTTGCACCTCCTTCATGGTCTATGATTCTGGGCAAATGCATCTGATGGGTTGAAAAAGGTGTGAACATCCCTTCTTTTCCACGCCTACTGGGTGCGTACAGGACGGTCTAGTAAGCCAGACATACTTATAGCGGATGCAGGGATGCTGTAATGTGAAGTAGCCTTCTCCGCTGAGCTGACCGACGAGATGCCAGTGGGCACTTGGGAGCTGTGCCATGATGAAAAATCTCTGCTCCAAAGTACTATGTATTATGCACTTGATTGTTTCCCATGCAGTTATTAACACATGATGGACAAGTGGAAGAGGGATGCTTTGATCAGTCGAGAAGGTGACCTGCAGTTGTACCTTAGTTTAATAGGAATTATGAGTCTGCTGGAGAAGTCAGCTGGCGGATTCATGACAGCGGCTGAAAGGATGTCTGTGGAGGAGGAAAGGGGAAGGGTCGCTCGGGTGAGCAAGATAATCAATATCTTGCGGCAGAAAGGTAATGAAGAGTTTGAAATCTTCTTGAAGATACTGCACGAGAGTGGTAATGAGGTGTGGGCCCGAGGTCTTGCAAGATCAGCTGACCAGTTTCAGCAAGAGTATGCTAATTGTGGTAAGCTATTGTTCCCCATAGCTCATTACATAACGAGGATGCATGCACTGCAAATACACTGGTGGTATATATCGACCATGGTGGTGGACATATAATTATTGGGACTGGGACAAATGCTAAAATTTGAGCTTGAAAATTTGTTACAAATATTCGGCGAACATTTGAATATTTGGAAACTTCTGTTCTTGGCTTATGTAATGTATAATGCTCTAATACAAAAATTCTGTTGCTGAATCAGTTGATAAAATGTATTAGGGTTGCAAAAATGGTGTCGTTTCGGAAGCGTTTTCAGGCAAAAGTTTCATCTGTTGTGCACTCACCGTAGTATATAGTATATGTATACAGTATGGTAGGACGGTCCATAGCCTCTATATACGACCTCAGCGGTATATTATATGTATATGTTGCCTCGGGTCATATATATTGGATATGGACCTCCCTACCATACTGTATATTATATTATCGCATGATGACCGTCAAACGCAGCAATGGGCATTGGGCACATTCGCTCGACGTCCATTTTAACAGTTATGCAACACCGCCCAAATATTCGCAGATTCTCCAGGATCGCGAAAACCGTGAATAATTTGACGGCATACGATAGTATGTTTCGTGAACAATATATAATTATACCATTCTTTTAAATGAAGTACTTTTAACACAGCATTGTAGTTTGAGTTTGGGGCGCACCATCGACGCCCCACGAGTTTTTTAACTCAAAATACTTGTTGAGAGACTAGTTGACTTCAGTGAAAAGATGGCAGAAGTCACATTGTTACAGTATATTGACAATACATTAGAGCAAGCATGATGGCATGAAAGTAAGATGTTAATTTGCTGGTGGAGTTGTAGCTATGTCATAAAGCACTGTGACACAATGGGCTCTTTTCTACAGCTCTACGTATATACTGTATGTTCAACCACCATATACTTGATTTGCGTTGTATGTATATCATTTCAAACTTGTATATGCATAACAATTATCCATGATGTTAGCTAGGTGTTTCTTATCTATATGTCAATAAATTATTGCTTACTGCAAATTACACTGATGATTTTGTTTGGTATGATAGGTTAAAGCTTATACCCAAAGCAGCATGCTGCATGCTGTATAATATTATACGTATTACCATTATATTATTTTTAAGAATTTTAATTATGACATCTGTGATGCTTATTACTTTTTATACATTTATGATAGCTAATCCTGAAGAGGACAACCGCACTCCAAATGGACCAGCAAACAAAGCATCAAGCGAGCAGGTAATGAATGTGCATGGAATGAAGTTAGGAGACGTGATCATAATAGCTATATCTATTAGTTGTTGCAGCTTGGGTTGTTAGATCAAAGGCAACAACTGTGCATTAGTTTGGATGACGCACAGTTGCCTTATTTGGAAGCGTATATAACCTTCCTCACACATGTAGAGGGGTAAGTGGAAAAGCAGCAAACCAGTAGCGGAAATGGAAACGAACACGGGAATGGGAAGGATCATGGAAACTGATTGCATAACAAATCATATAAACTTGGGGACCCCTAGCGATCGATCGATGTCTCTAAAGCAACCCTAATCATTGCATTTTGTATGTAAGGGGAGGATAAAGGAGAAGAGTGCTTGCTATATATCCCTTACAAAATAATGGCCTTTTTGCTACTTGCTACTCCTTAATGACATCTGAGGGCATGCAGTTGCATTCTTCCGGTAGTCTCGTGAACTAGACCCCACCCATCTGTTTGCCATTAATTAATGGTGTTACACACAGAAGTCATGGTTCTTAAAGAGGCATTGTATCGGAATTACAGCACAAGTCAAATTATCTTTATCAAACATTTTCAAAGGTGTCCCTTTTGCAATTTCTGTGACACGTTATGTTTTAATTTGTTGCAGTTGCTTTTGCCGCCCAGTGACATCATGCCATTGAAGTCCATGCCGTGTGAACTGCAAGTGATTTCATCAGTCAAGAAGGACAACAAATTGTACATTACTGCGATTGGTAAAGCCCCAGGCCAGGATTCCAAGGACGATGTTCCCAAAGATCATGTGAGTCGCCAAATTCAGGTGTATTCACTTGACGGAAAGGGGAATTGGTCCACATTGCCTGAGGACCCCAGACAGAAACCGGCTCCAAACTACAATGCCCCTGTTACCGTCATTAATGGCCGCATTGCCCTAGTTGGAGGGAGGGATGCAGAAACTGGCAAAATTACCAACGTTTTGTCAACCTGGGATGAGGAAAAGCATGAGTGGGAGCAGGACAGCCCACCTTCCATGCCTACGAAACGATTGACAAGCGGTGTCTGCCACCGAGACAACTTGCTTTTGGTAGTAGGAGGGGTTGTGGACGATAAAGTGAAAATGCTTGTCAACACGGTAGATGTGTACGACTTCAGCAGCAATCGTTGGTACACCCCCAAGGCACTTGATCTGCCGATAACTCAGCTACAATCACCCAACGTTGTGGTCTTCAAAGAGTATGTCTACGTTATTGGTGGTGTGACTGCATACCCAGCCCCACCTAGCGAAGCTCAGTACAACCGACACGCATGGAGAGCCCTATGGAGCGATGTCAAAGAGGCTGTCAGTAAGGCAGGAGCTGCTGTCATACAGGGTGCACACACAAGAGGAGCTGAAGGGGAGCCCTCCAAGGAGGTGGAGAGCGTGTGGAAAAGAATAGCAGACCCCCCTGTTCTACGCCCCACAGTAGTTTGTTACGAAGATTTCCTAATGGCTGTTGGTGGTGTTAAAGATGGCACTCCTCAGGAAGGTATCTATAAATTTATGGATGGGAAGAACGCTGACAGCTGTGGCAGCTGGAGGTTGGTGGGGAACATGAGTGTAGGCCGGTATCGCCATGCTGTAGTGCCAATTGGGAGCCGTGGTGCTGCTGCACTGTTTGTTGCCGGAGGCTATGTGCTGGACAATCCGGAGGGAGATGAAACCATTATAAAGTCTTCGTCAGTAGAAATGGTCATTTTGTAACTGCATAGTACAGCTTGTTTATTACTTAGTTGGAGAACTGATCCTTACACTGTTTGCAGTTCTATTTCAGTAGTGCAAAATCAATTTTCATTTGTATATTTTACAGTATGGTGTATAGATAAATATGTAATTTTATATATAAACCAGAGATATCATGAAAGTTTAATGCTTACCATGCAATGTAATGGCATGCGTGCAAAAATTGAATGTTTCTGAATGTGTGTTAATACGTTCACGTAGTACGTGTCAGCATGCCAAATCAACTTGGCTTGGTTGTGTTGTGACGTCACCAGTCACTGGTTGACAGTTTTCTGACAAGAAGGTGACAATAGCTCTCACTGACTCTGTACTGGACCGACTTCCCAGTTTCTGAGGAATAATAGGAGAGATGATCAATGAGGGAGTTGGAATGGGAATGAGTATATAAAGGCAAGGGTATAAGTTAAATGGAGCCAGTTAAGGGAGGCTTGGAAAAGTGTGGTTAGGCAAGAACGAGTGTACTGTAACTCCACGCGTTTTGTGGTACATACAGTGAAGCTCGTCTACTGTATAATTATATAACATATAATATAATATAAGTATAACATGAGGAGAAGATTGACGAGTATCACACTCGGAGGGGATACTTGAATCACTAATCACTGGTACTATTACCCCAAACCAGCCTGCCACACTGTGTTTGGGGTAATAGTACCAGTGATTAGTGATTCAAGTATCCCCTCCGAGTGTGATACTCGTCAATCTTCTCCTCAATCAAGCGTCAGTCCTGAAGACTGTAGCCTCCCTGTCTGCCTTTGTTGAAACCACAAGTCTTGTACTAGTGGTGGATACATAGGCAGCCAGTCATCCCAACACATCCATCAGTACGCCACACTGATGAGCCCCAATCAGGGCGAAACAGCTGTCTGTGGCTCTACCATCTTTTGTTTGGGATGACTGGGGAGGCGATCACTGGTTCCCAGTCAATAGGGCGGAGTTACCGCCCCCCAGCTTGCTTAAACACTGTTTCAGTGTGGCAGGCTGGTTTGGGGTAATAGCACCAGTGATTAGTGATTCATATAAGTATAACATATGAGGTCCCTTTTGAAATGCCTAAAATTCACATGACTTTGCATGAGTGTTCATGGTCATGTGATTTGTGTATATATAAGCTTCGTTTGGCCTGCGTGCATCACTTCACATGACCAAATATATAGCTCCTCCCACACCTTCTGCAGCCCCTATATAACTCCATTACCTTTAGCCCCGGCCCGGCCCCTGCAGTGTCTGAATACAGTGATGTGACTTAGGCGGTATCTATAGGTAGATGATCTTTGTCAAGTACTATAAAAATCAATTGCTAAGTTGTTATGTTAGTCTATAATAACATATTATATTATATGTACACTGGTAGCCTCAAGTTGTTATATTATATCATAATTATATACAACCAGCTGTAATAATTATATGACACTGGTTGGACCCACTGTATGTATACACAGTGAAACCTGTTTTTAATGAAGCCATGGCCAGCAATTGCTCTACTGAGACAATCTCTGCACATGAGGCCAGCAGCACACACTGACAGATGAATATATGTATGTATATAATTAGAGATCTCTGAAGGCAATTTTAATCTGATGCCTGGCAATAAACAGCTCCAAACTACAATGCCCCCGTTACCGCCATCAATGGCCGCATTGCCCTGGTTGGAGGGAGGGATGCAGAAACTGGTGATACTACTAAAGTTTTGTCAACCTGGGATGAGGAAAAGCATGAGTGGGAAAGTGACAACCCACCTTCCATGCCTACGAAACGATTGGAGAGCGGTGTTTGCCAACATGACAACTTCCTTTCGGTGGTAGGAGGGATTGTGGACGATGAAAAGAACAAGCTAATCAACACGGTAGATGTGTACAACTTCAGCAGTAAGTGTTGGAGCACTCCTAAAGGCACTTCATCTGCTTATACCTAAGGTACGATCACCCCACGTGGTAGTCTTCTAGGAGTATGTCTACATTATTGGTGGTGCGACTCCATACCCCATCCGAAATAGCGGAAGCAAAGCTCTATACAACTTGAAAGCGTGGAGAGCACGATGGAGCGATGTCAAAGAGGCTGTCATTGAGACTGAAGCTACTGACAAGCAGGGTGTACAGACAAGGGCAGGAGGTGAGGAGTGTGTGGAGATAAATAGCAGACCTCCCTGCTATACACCCCACAGTAGTGTCTTATAAAGACTCCTTATTGCTTGTTGGTGGTGTCATAGATGGCATACCCCAGAATGGTATCTATAGCTATGAATTAAAATCGATGTGAAGAATGTCGATAGCTTTGGCAGCTGGATGCTGGTGGGGAACATGAGTGAGGGTCGGTATCGCCATGCTGTATAGTGCCACTTGAGTTCCGTGGTTCTGCTGCACTGTTTGTTGCTGGTGGCTATGTAGAGGGAAATCCAAAGGGAGGTGAAATCGATACATTTGTATTATTTATATAAACCTGAGAAATCATGGTAGCCTCGAGTTCTTATGCAACCAGCTGTGTATGTATATTATACTGGCTAGACACGTACCGTATATACAGTGAAGTTGTCTATATAATTATATATTATATGAATGAGGCCATGACCAGCAACCTGTCCAATGAGACAATCTTTGTACATGAGGCTAGCAGCCCGGCAGCACACACTGACAGAGTATATACATAATTATGTACATAGGAATATTATTGTGAGATCTCTGAAGGCAATTTTAATCTGATGCCTGGCAATAAACAGCTACAGTAACTACAGTAAACAGCTATATTATACAGGTGTTCATTTAGAGTTAAACTCAAAAGGGCATTACAATCCTCATGCATGGAAAGCACAATGGAGTGAATTCAAAGAGGCTGTCAGGGAACGAGGCTGTGCTGACAAGCAGGGTGCACACACAAGTGCAGCTGCAGAGGAACCCTCTACGGAGATAAAGAGTGCATGGAGAAGAATAGAAGACCTCAATCCCCCTGCTAATCACCACCCTATAGTATGTAGTATTGTATATACGTATAATTATAGTATGTGTATAGTATGTATTGCAATATCAACTCTCTTGACTGTGTATACTCTAGCTCCCTATATATAAACCTGAGTAACCATTTGGGTATGAAATTAGTACCACAGTATATACTCTGCATGCATACACTACATGATCTATGATCTCATTCGTATATGTCACTATGATGAGTCTGTCAAATCAGCTTGGCTTGGTTGTGCTGTGACATCATCAGTCACTGGTTGACAGTCTTCTGACAAGAAGGTGACAATAGCTCTCACAGACTCTGTACTGGACCGACTTCCCAGTTTCTGAGGAATGATGGGTGAGGAGGAAGAAGCTGGGATAAGAGCATAATGGTCAGGGGTAGGAGGGGAGTATGGCTACTGAGGCAGTGGGGGAGGGTTGGTGGTTGGGAAAGTACACATGATGGAGCAAGAACAAAGTTCACACATTTGTGGTATGTATTCTAAAAGCTAGCGCTGTCTACTATAGTCTATACGGCTTTTGGCCGTCCATTAAACCACTGTACACGAGTGTTTGGCCTGTGGTATTGCCATGTTTCTGAGTTTTACAGTAAATACACGTGTGGTCTTATATGGCTACAGATGACGGCTGCTAGCACCACAGATGACTCCAAGTATACTTGTATTGCAAAAATAAGAGTACACATTGGTAGTAGTTCTGTATACTTACAGCTGGTATATATGTAAGTACTGTATGCACTGTACAGTGAAACCTGCTATGAGGCTTGCAACCTGTCTAATGAGGCCACAAACCTGCCTAGTGAGAACAGTAACCTTTCTAATTAGACCAGTAACCTGCCTTATGAGGCCAAAAACCTATCCAATGACCAAACTTCTGCACAAGGCCAGCACACACACTGGTAGTCCCATGCAGATAGTGATCTCTGATCCTGACTGCAGGTGAGCAGAAGTGGAGAGTTAAACACTCACTGCAAAGTCAAAAAACGATAGAAAGTTCTCCAGGATCTTGATCATCTCAGAGAAGGACATTGATGGCATCACTTTCTTCACTTCATCTCGGTAGAACTGCAGAGCAGAACGGGATTCAGTAGCTAGGCATTGAGAAAGCATTCACTTGCAGCAAACGAACATTAATTGAATTGCTGCACTGAAACAGCTGATTACTGGAGTTCTATATGAACGGTCTACAGTGCATCATCCACATGTAATTGTATGGGGTGCCTGTCCCATGTATAAGTGGGACAGATTTTGCTTGGACAGTTTTGATCCAAATGGCACCCCATATAATTGTGCATATTGAAGTGGTTGTAGAGGTTAGTGGTATATAATATATTGCACAATGTGTTGCTGTGATTGCACAACACCCACTCTGTCATGTTTGGCTAGCATTCCAAGCAGTAGAGCGCAGTAGCATGCAGTCATGGAGTCCTCCAGATGTTGGCCGGCCTGCTCCAGGGCTGGGGGGAGGGGCAGGGGAGGGGCAGGGGAGGGTCAAGGGAGGTAAATGAATGCGTGTGGGGAGGGGAGGGGACAAAGAGAGCCACTGCTGTATGTGCTGAGGTACGTAAGAGCAAACATCCCGCAGAAAGATGTGAAATTTCACCCTGCACAGTGCCCCATTGATGGATTCACACACAATGAGGGTTACGTAAAATACAGCCAACACGTGTGGAGTGCACAAATACAGACAAGTGCCACAGGTCAAAGACTGCCCCACCCACCCTGGTTAAATTCATCCCTGTTGATGACGAGGCTGGTAGACAGGTCGGCTACACTCTTGTCGTGGTCATAGCCGTCTCCTTCAGTGTCTTCTTCATCGCTTACGAACTCTGGGAGGGAACAGAGGAGGGGGGTGCGAAGGTTGAGAGGCTGAGAGGTGAAAAGTACAGGGAAAGAGACATCATTCAAAGACTTCGCACCATGACTTGCACACATGCTCGTACACACACAAGCATGTAACCACTTATGAACTTACTAAAGGTCTACCACAGAGTTACAGTACATTCCCTAAGGCTTTTGCTCATATCAACACTCAATACACACACACACACACACACACACACACACACACACACACACACACACACACACACACACACACACACACACACACACACACACACACACACACACACACACACACACACACACACACACACACACACACACACACACATGCACACACACATCACTCCTCACCGAAGCTCTCGTCCAGAGTGATGTCTGCATTGTCAGGAGCCCGTGGTGCTGAGCTCTGTCTCTCCAGCTCCCCCTCCCCATCAGCGGCTGAGGAGGGTCCTCTCTCGAGGAAGAGGGAGAGATTGGACTGAGCAGAGGACGTGCGGGACACAGGGATGGCTGCCAAGAGAGAGGGAGGGGTAGGAGTGGGTGAACATACGTTACGTTACATACCAATGACATGTAGACAGGACTTGCAAACACACACACACACACACACACACACACACACACACACACACACAGACACACACACACACACACACACACACACACACACACACACACACACACACACACACACACACACACACACAACACACACACACACACACACACACACACACACACACACACACACACACATGCACACACACACACACACACGTGTGTAATGTCGTTCTGTGACAGAACGCAGCATCCTATACACCTAGCTATACCCATCCAAACACATCCACTAATGCAGAGACTCGTTAAATCACCTACCCACACATTTTGTCGCGTCCCGGTTAGGAGGGTCCAGCTGGGTGGAGCAAGGATACGGCAGTCAGAGAGCTAGGCACGTGACTGTCACGAACCAGCCTTAGCCAATCACCTTGAGCCGCCATAAACGGTAAGTCCGCGCCCAGCTCGCTCGCCCAAAGCCATCATGGACGGAGACGGGGTGGCTAAGTCTCCGGTGGTATTCTCCCATCATGATATATTTGACGAGTTCTCTCCATACGTACCTGAAAACGCAAGGAATGCTTTTGCTGAAAAATTGGCGACCGGACCCTAGTCGAAGGCCCCGTAGCGGTACCTCGCGCTGTTGTGAAGACGACTTCGACCCCATCCACGGCGATGGTCACAGGCTCTGGAACAGCAGCGAATCCAGAAAAAATATCCGCGAAGTTCTTAATTAAACCAGGTAAAAGTACTTTGCTGATATTCACTTAGCACTTACCCAATTGCAATAGCTCTCTGGTTTATTGGCTGCAGGTCCCTGTGCTCCTGCGGCACCACCGCTAAGCACCAAACGCCCTGCTTTGAAAGATTTAGTTTCATATGTTATACCTCGTGTAGCTTCTGAGTGGTATAACGTGGGACTTCAGATGGATCTCGAGCCTTATGTCTTGAATGAGATCGAGAACAAGGATCATCAACCTAGGAGGATGTTTGACAAATGGTTGCAGGGGCCATCTTGTTCCTGGCAAAGTGTTTTGAATGCTGTGGAGAAGGCATGTGGAAGAGGCCCAATGGAGGATATTCAGGCAGATGTTTTAGAGTCAATTGCAAGTGCTCAGTCTACAGGTCAGCATTTAGGATACTGTGTTTAGTCTGAATTTGTTGCGGAAAAATTTGTCTTTAAATATTCGTTCCAAGCTGAATTCAAATATTTGGACATTATGACTTTTGCTTATATAATGTGTTTTGTACACACATTGTATTTACTGAATCAGCTGATATGACAAAGATGTAAGGTGCATGCATTGGTTCTCGTGATGAATGTTTGAACCTTGCTGTTTCCAAAGCAACCTGTGCATGAGTAAAGTGTACAAATCATCATTGAACAGGGTCAGCCGTTTTATGGAGCATAGAGGAGTACCCCTTTAGCATTCAGAGATGCAGCTTTGGTGGTATTGGCATGTGCCGTAGAGACAATCTTGCTGTCTTTTGCTGGCTCTCCCCTTAAATAGGGTCCAGTGCAGTGAAGTAGGTACAAATTGTACAAAAAGGGCATGTATTTACGTATGTACTTAACACTTCATAATGACAATATGGATGTGCAGTGCACATGCTAAGCTAATCACTGGTACTCTTACATACCCCAAACTCCTGCACTAGAACAGTGCTGAGCAGCCTGGGGGGACGGTCACTCCACCCTATTGACTGTGAACCAGTAATCACCTCCACGAAAGACTTTATCAGGCAAAATTAAAACAGTGTTCTACCTGACAAAGGCCCTTGTGGTCAAAATGTGGCACAAATACAATCTACTGTGCTACGTGAAATGCTCAACAACTGCCATTGTGTAGATATAGTATGATTTGTGAACAAAGAGTATATCATTACTGTAAATGAAGTACTTTAAACACAGCACATGTTGTAGATCTCACCATGTTGTGTTTGACAGCCTTTACATGATTGCATGCATCCTCTCATGCAGATGGAGAGTTGACTGAGTCTGTGAAGGGTGGTCGAACGCTAAGAAAGAGACCATCAACCAGCAAGGAAGTAGAAGGTGATTATAGTCATTGAAAGCTAGTAAATTATGCAAGCCCAGAGATGTACAATCATGAAAGGCAACAGATAACTTGGTAAAGGCCTGAGTGGATAGATAAAGTAATGATAACTTCGCCGCAAACACAAGCCAGGTCAATAAAAGGTAAATCAAATGTTTTGACAACACTACAATTGCCTTCATCAGTGATTAATGACACTTACAAGGGAGTATAAAGAGGGATAGTCACATGAGGTACATCTGAATACAGCATGTAATAACACGGGAATAAATCTATGTGAAGACACTTCGTCAGCGATCACAGATCAATCAACTCAACTCAAACTGAAACTACAGAGCACCATATGGCACATGTGAGGTGGTACACACTGCAACAAAAGTGGTGTACATGATGTGTAAGACAATGGTGACAATGGAAGCCAGGTGTGACCCGTTCATTAACTGATAATAGTCTGAGCAAGGTGCTGTACAGAAGGTGTTAATAGGGTGCTTGGGGAGACTCATTTACACTAGTTATCACATGCCCACGCCACACTGGTTAATTAATGTATCACATATAAATATACTCCAATGCGCATAAATAGAAAATAAACATACCCCAATGCAGCCTTTTGTTACGGGACTGTATATATATATACTAGCAGTGAAGCCCGCCTTTGGCGGGCTTCACTGCTACGGCACTCCTTCAACAGCTGCCCTTCAATGGCGCTCCGACGACTGTCATTCAACGACAGAGCCTTGATGGTGTCACTCTTGTTAGCTAAATTTTCAGTTCTTCTTGCATTTGGTAGCTAGCTATATAGCTCTTGGCCATATACAAATAACACCATCCCGGGAATATGTAGCCGAAGAAAGCTGTCTGGTAGTTTGGCTTGGACAAACCACAGAACATGCCATTTTTCTGTAGCTTATTTGTGCACAATGGTCCTCCTAGGTGCCTTTGCGTCCCAGAGAGCGTGAGCATCTCCTCTTGGGCATTGAACCACCTTTCACAGCTTGTGCTAATCATGACAACATTGACAACATGTGATGATATCATGACAACCTATCAACATTTTCACAGCTTGTGCTAATGATTCATTAAGCTACAGTTTGTTGAACTTATTCAGCTGCAGAATGTATGGTTGCAATTATGCTATTAGGCACATCATCAAACATCATCAATGTAACTTTTGTTATCACATACATAAATATTTCATGTTAATTCCCACGATGGCATTTCTATGATGGCGCTCCCACAATACCAATGTGCGAACCGTGCACGGAAGTCCGTATACTTTCTCCGTAAAACCAAAATGGCGGACGGTCGTTTTCTGGGTTTTCGCCGCGCGCTCCTCGGCTAAAGCGTATTTGCGCACGTCGCCCCCTCGAGGACACTCTACGGTAGGGGTTCCAAAGCGCTGTGAAGATTTTGTGGCGATTTGGCTGCGCGCACGCGAGGATATCGCGCACAACCATTTTCAACTCCTCCAGTTTATTAATATAGCTAGATATGCATCTAGTCTTGCGAAGCCAGCGCATTCTTTAGAACAATGGAACGTTTTTCTATGTTGTACTTATGCAGCACCTTGTAGCTAAACCCAGCATAGGTGAATTAGCTAGCTTTAGCTAATGGCTAAATATAAGTACTATTAGGCAAAAACAAAGACCTCAGTGTCAAAGTGCTATTAGCTATAGCTATAGCTAATATATTGAGAAACATTTCTACTAACTGTGCTGGGTTAGCTACGATGTGCTGCATACAGTAGTACAGTACAATGTAGAAAAACATTCCGTTGTTTTGGAGATTGTGGCTGGCTTCGCGAGACTAGATGCATATAGCATCTACAGTATGGCAGTATGAAAGTGCATGTTTGAAAAGTGGCACTGATAATTGGATGGGTGCTTGAAATCAGCTGATATGGAGCATTTCAAACCTTTTGGCAATTAATTGTTACCAATTATGCCATAATGAGCCTGTGACATTCATTATCACTCACATGGACCTACGTACGTAAACAATGAATATTGTGTTGCCTTTGGTGTACTGATCTGTATAATTTACTGCCTATATAATACCAGGAAGGAAGAAGTGGAAAATGTGGGACTATACGTATGTCCATCAGCGAGGATTTATGGCAGGTTTGTCTACTGTAGGTTTTCTGTGTGGGTATAAATTCAGAATTTACACTCAAATATTGGTACCGTATATGTCCGTATAAAAGCTGGGCTCGAATAGTGGTTGGGACTAAAATTGAGGCTGGGGAAGAGGGGGAATATTTAATATAGGCCGGGTTCCGAATAGTGGCTGGTTCTCAAATAGTGGTATGGTTTGTGCTGAATGACAACTGTGTAAGTTGATTCTTGCACCTCACTGTTGAAAAGAATTTGAAGTGAGTAAAGATGCAAGAGGGGTCAGTTTACCACAATGATTAAAATTGAAAGCCGTTAAGTGAGCAGAGAAGAAGAATACAAATTGCCAGGGTTCAGTCTGCCTCCTGCATGTGAGATCCTCTTTCATGACAAAAATGACTGAGTACTGGTGTGTTAGTCATTCTCCATGCGTATGCACAAAGACAAGAGGATCTGTACAAAAGCAGCTGCTTTTTCTATTGAAAACAAAGCTAGGTATAAAAGTAATTAAGGTTGAAACTATGGAAACAGAGGCCTGGCCTCTATTAGGACATATACAGTAACTACAACTGTTACACTGGTATGTTTTTCTCATAATGTAATTACTGTTGTTACGTGATCATTTGTGTTATTTATTAATAGTTGATGAGTTTCACCTACAACAGCTCTGCTACATGGCTACTGACATCAAAGAGCTACTCATAACTCCTGCTGGTGGAACCTTCACTCTGGGAAGTGGCGATGCTTCACTGAAATTTCCCCCGGGAGCTGTAGCGATGGAGTCGTCAATCCACTATGCCATCATACTGGATGGTCCGTTTGTATTCCCTACTGACGGGTACCAGCTGGCTTCCGTAGTTGTGTACATCAATATGGATGGGGTGGTCCTTTTGAAGCCAGCAGAGCTACTCCTTACCCATTGGTGCAGCAAGGAGGAGAGCGATGATGAGGATGTCCTGAAGTTTTTAACAGCTCCTCACACACTTGAAGCAGAGCAGAAGTACTATGAATTTGATGAGCAAGAGGAGGCTGATTTCACTACCCATGCCAATGCAGGCATCCTGAAGATAGCAGAGCCGAAATGTCTGCACTGTGTTAAGGGGAAGATTGGAAAAATTGCTAGATATCGGGCCGCGTCATTCACTCAGTATGTTCCCTCCGAGAACACTCTGCTCTTCAGGATACAGCTCATGTGCGACTCACTGGAATGGAATGAGGTAGGTAGGAGTAATTGGTCCATGGTTATGAAACAATAATGTTATGCTTACTGCTGAATGGTATGACCAGAGGTTGTTCAAATAATTATAGGGCAAGCTATCACGAGATGTTGTAACCTACTTTAGGACATTATGTCTCTCATGCCATCTATATATATGTCTTCAAGACAGCATTTGGCAGTTATGACAAAACTGAAATCAGTTGTTAACATGTTCTATGCCGCTATGGGATTTTGTAGCTCAAATTTAAGTAGCAATAGGAAAAAACGTAGTCACTGCTATGCTGAGTCCCTAGACTTATACTCTATCGGCCTCAAGACCCACCAATCCCAGCTATGGCCACTCACCTTCCATATCCCTGCGTTATACTGGGTACGGGTGAGCTGCAATATTGCTGTGACCACTTAGGGCCCATGACTTGAGGTTTGTCCTGTGTGATGTGATCTGTATAATTATAGTAAGCTCATTGGGCGACTAGCATGTTGTTCATATTATTGTGAAGCCTGGCTTGCAAAGAGCACATTCTTTAGACGTTTTGACAACTTGTGGTTGCCTTTATCAGTAAATGGCAACAATACAAGCAAGTCTCTCTAGCAGCTCAGGATTATACAGCGACTAGCATGTTTCACGAGTCCACAACCTGTGTGGTAATTCGATTTCCTCTTGTAATTTGGTGAGTGTTGGTTAATTGACTCAATGGGTTGCAAAGAAACTCAAATCAGCATTATGAAAGTGCTATATAAAACCAGCCCTTTAGGATGTTGCACTATTCAGTTGCATACTTTGTCATAATTATAGAGCTTGACACATGCACTGCAGCAAGATGAGTGGAAACAGACCATACGGTACGCGCCATAAAAAAGGTAACGGTAACCGGTATCTGCACCAGAGTTAACGGTTAACCGTTAACAGGTAACAGTTAATAGGTAACAGTTAACTGTTAACGGTTACGTAATAGTGCGAATACGTGCGAAGTTCCGGAAGGTGCAAGGTATCCAGTTCGTTCAGTTGCAGTTGCAGTCGCTCAGGTCTTTGCGCTCTCGCAGGTAGTGCAGGCTTTTGTAGATGGTAGAGAAGGTGCTTATCAGGTACGAGGGCAACGGATCGTCAAGATACGACGGGAAGGAGTATTTTGAGGCTGCATCAAAGCTCAAAAGAGAGAAGAACAGCAGAGGCCCACTGAATGGTGAGCAAGTAACAATCAAAACGAAAAATCGTGTAATCGTCTTTGGTAGTTTCCTTCGAAGGAAAGGCAACAGGTGCGCGCGCAGCACCTCCTGATACACTGCGCTATTTACTGACGCGTTCGTCGCTCCCTTGCGCGAGATACCCGCCCACACCATCACTTTGTAAGGATGCTTCGCCCTTGGTTTCGGCTTTGGAGCAGTACCAACCTTTCTGTACGAAAACGTCCTATGGTCACACTTGAAGTATATACGTACGTAGCTATGGCGCTTTTCACGAAGACGGTTAACGGTTAAACAGTTAACCATTCTCGGTTAACTGTTAACCCGACAATTGTTAACGATTCACTACCAGTTTTCGGTTAACGTTACGTTTTTTATGAACCGTACCGTAGGCAACCTTGTGACCAGGTTTAAGTATACTTCTAAAAGGAAGCCTATATCTCCCAGCCCACATGAATTGAAGGGACCTGGATGGTCAGCGAAAATTGAAGGGAATTGCAAAGTTAGTGATTTCTGTCTTGCATAGGTTGTCATGATCATCACCTGCTGCGTCTGTACCCATTGTCGAAGTGTATTCTATGTATGAGAGGATATTTATTGCTGCTGATTGCTCAGGTTGAATTGAAAGATTTTCTGCTGCCCAAGGCTAATAGCAAATCTGAAATCAAGGAAGCAATCAGCAGTGGACTTTCCCCTCCTTGTATCTTGTACAAAGTCTTTTATAGCATCCCTGCAGAGCAACAGGTGAAGCCTGCGGAATTGACAGTTGCTCTTCACGGGGAAGACTTGGAGCTCAGATTCAACTGTAGAATCATGGAGGGAATGTGTGAGTGCATATGTTGGTGTGCTTGTGTGTGTGTGTGCGTGTGCGTGTGCGTGCAAGTGTGTATATGTATGATTGCATGTGCATGTGCATAGGTGATACCTTTATGGATGGTGTGTGATTCTTCCCCTTGTGTATGTTTACAGATGTTCATGCTGCTTCTGTGGACACCTCGTTGCATTCTCCATACTCTTCTCAGGAAGCAACTGGTAATTAGTACTAGTTATCACATGGCCACGAGGGCGCTGGCTAATTTATCACCCGAGGGCGCGAAGCGCCCGAGGGCGATAAATTAGCTAAGCACCCGAGGGGCCATGTGATAACTGGCTTGTTGCAAATCGCCGGGACGGTCTACACTCAAACCTCCTTCGCCGTCGAATCAATTCACCGAATGAACGAGACCGACGTTACTATAGAAATCAGCGAAAGCCTTTTTTCGTGAGATAGAATGAACGAAATGTCAAAGCGTGCGGCTTCAACACCGGTTTCTTGTTCTGCAAAGGCACCACGATGTTCTTTCGTCAATGACGACGATTTCGAATCGCTACAAGCAGGCTGCCAGCCCAAAACTACTCTTCGAAGCACGGACTGGGCTGTGAACGTCTATCTTGCCTAGTCTCGCGTAGCCAGGCTGCTTACGCCTGGCGAAAGCCGTCTGGATACGTGAGACTAGTAATATCTTGCCGAGGCAGAAAGAAACGCAGCACAAGAGGAAAGGGTTTTGAAAAATTGCTTTTCTAGCACTGAACAATTTCTTCAGTTCTAGTGCAACGTTATAAAGTGAGATTCGTCCATTAAAAGTTAAGCAATTGTATGAATTGCCAAAATTATTATAACCACTTGAGCATTTTACAGTAGCTACAGTTGCTGGAAACTTCTTACCTATAAAGCATGGCATGCAGCATGGTGTGGATCAAAATTAATAGTAGAATGATGCATGCATGAATGTGTCATGCTTGCACTATGGGATATATTTGCAACAGTCATATTGTCTACTGTCATGGGAAAGTCCACAAGGTGATGAACATCAAAGATGTTTTCTTGAAGTGTAAGAATAAACGTTTGCATTAGGTTGGACAATGATTGGACACATAAATAAGAGCCCCATTTGAAGCAGTGCGTTATAAAACAAAACAATGCGTTATACACTTCTAAATAAGGCAACTGTGCGTTATCCAAAAATAACGCACAGTTGCTGCCATTGATCTAACAACCCAAGCTGCAACAAATTAGTTTATTCATACATGCCCAGACGTATACAGCATTTCTACAAGTCTTTAAGGCTCTAGACTTCTAGCTAGCTACCATTCTACACTCAAGGAGCACTTCACTACATGCCTCTTTTACTTCACTCCTTTCAATGGATACATTATTGCATTTACAATATTGACCTTTCATCTGTGTTCTCAAATTGTAATAATATGCAACTTCCCTGCCTCATTAGCTCCCATTCTGGGTGCGGCTAGATCCTTCAGCTCTCCCCAGGCAGAGATATCCTATATTGCAGGTATGCTTTGCAACATTATAACACACCAATTTTAATACTGTTTATATTTGCAGGTATTGATAGGCTTTTGGTGCGTTCCATTGCCAGAAACACCTTGCATCTTACACTTTGTTCTCTATAGTGTACAATTGGTAACAGTTGGTAGGTACTGTGCGGAGTGTAGGTATTTGATACTGTATCATTCTTTGATTGCAGATGTGATCATAGCTCTAGATCATCAATTGGATACTCAGTGGAGGGAGTTTGGAACCTTTCTACATGTAACGCCTGCCTTTATGGATCGAATTAGCAATGATAAATCAAATGTGACACCTTGTATGTTGCAACTGGTAGAAAAGTGGTTTGTCCATGAAGATGGGACTGGCGACCTCCCACGCACATGGCAGACAGTGGTGCAGGTAGTAAAGCACACAGGGAAAGGGCGTTTGGCAGAGCAGTTGGCAGAACAATATAGAGTGCAACTACCTGTGCAATGACTGGTGTCCAATGTGCACAAAGTTATAGCATGTGTACATAGCTAGCAGTCAGCTAGCTAGACACTTTGTTTTTATAATTATATACGACTCTGTTCATTAATGTGTTTTGTATGTTCATGGTATACGTATGTAATATATTGCATTGGTATAGCTCTGACTGTTTATATATTCCTGAAGTAGGTTTTTATAACAAGCTGTGTACTAAGCATTTTGTGACATTTGAGGTACTCATCTATGGGCTTGCAAGACTCACGAGATGAGGGAGGTAGGGCACGGCCTTGAGTGACAGCGTCAGAATATCCATCCTGGAATCATCGTACCCCACCTCCCTCACCTTGTGAGTCTAGCAAGCCCATAGATTGTACCTATGTATAGGCACAAGATTCCCCACCTCTATGCTTGGTAATTTCTATAATTATGTAGCTATAGGTGGATAGACACACACACATATATACACACACGTCATATCCCCCATCAGACTGAATGCCAGGACTGATGTCGTTTGTCCTGGCAATCTTCAGGAGCCTTAAGTGCAGAATTCTGCCTCTTCAGCTCTGGTCTCTTCTCCAAGTCAGGCCGTAGTTGTATGGCTCCTCTTCTATATATGAGTGAGGGTCTTAGATAAGACTCAAAATTAATAGACATAACCACATACACATACAGAGTGTGGGCGCATACATGTCGCCCACGCATTTATGGGCGTGGTTTGCATGTTACGCCTATAGTTGTTTCCTATAGCTGTTAGCGTTTTAAGCATAGCTAGATGGACGAGTCCAAGAGGAAGGCCTTATGGCGGTGTCACCAAGACCTCAGAACGCACATAACAGTTAACGACTTTTTACCGAGCTTACATGTTGACGCAGACGGGTTCCTCACTGACTTGGAGAGTGGCAGGATCAGACAGTACACTGGAAATATAGAACAAGTCGATGAGTTGATTGAAATTCTTGTGACGAAAGATAACAAGGACTTCGACCACTTCTGCATCGTCTTGGAGGAGGTTTCCATGTGTGGTCAGAGAAACTGAGAGAGGCTGCAAGCCTCGGTAAGCGACAACAACTTAGCGGCATGGTAATGTTAGTGAACCGTAGTAATAAGTTAGTGCATTCTACAGCTTATAGCAACGGCGGCATGTGGAGCATGTGTGTACAAGATCGACGGGACGCCATCAGATGGGGGTTTAATGCTTCTTGAGGGTAGATAGGGTACAGTATCTGTTATCGGCCACAATGTATTTAATCGGACACTTACTCTTCTCGACCACCGAACAAATCAACTCACGTTTAGCATATGTGTATATATATAATGTGTATATAGTACGGGCAATTGAATTGGGTTGTGTATGTCATGAATACGTTTGTGTATGTAATGAATATATCATTGTATGCACCACCACATACCTTCTCCTGCTGTCCCATTCCGGCCTATTGACTGACTTTTGGCGGCAATTTGTGGATTCGTGCCTCAATCCTGACGTTCATAGCGATACATAGCTGCTAGCATTAGAGGCATGAGCAAGAGCAGGTGAGGAGGAATGGAAATTGGCCATAGAGAGAGGTGATTTCCACCAGGGTGCTCCAGCCATTACTGTAGTAGTAGATGGAGGGTGGTTCAAACGGTGCCACAAACACAGTTACATTGCAAAGAGTGGTGTGGCTGTAATATTTGGACAGCGAATGAAGAAACTTCTGTTTGTTGGAGTTCGGAACAAGTACTGTGCTGTTTGTCTTGCATTAAAGTAGTAAATGCATTGGTAGCCTTATCCACTTACACAACCAGATGCATAGTATACTGAACAAGGCACAGCGAAACCTGTTGATTAAGGCCAGCAACTTGTCTAATAAGACCAAACCTGTCTAACAAGGCCAGCATCTTGATTCTGCACGAGGCCATATTGAGACACTGACAGATAAATACAATTTAGTACTCTCTGAAGGCAATATCGACCTGCTGACTGGCAATAAGTAAACAGCTGAGTATATAAAAGTGTCGAGTTGCACTCACTGCAATGTCCAAAAAATAATAGTAAGTTTTCCAGGATCTCGATCATCTCGGAGAAGGACATTGATGATATCACTTTTATCACTTCATCTCAGTAGAAATGCAGAGCAGAAAGAGACTGAGGAGCTAGCTAGGCTAGAATTCACTAGCAGCAAACTACTATAACATGTATGCAGGTGGATGGGATGGGGGAGGGACAATGGATCCGGAGGTGTATGAGAGGGGAGGAGGGAGAGGGAGAGAGGACAGAGTCACAAATGCACTTATGGATGAAAGTGCCCATAACATTATATATGTCATGCATAGCTATATATATAGTTATTGGTCAAACTACAAGTACGATAACACCCACCCACCCATATGAACACACATGTACACTAATGAACATAATTGTATCCGTGCATTCAACATCAAAACCAGGGATTACCCCCATTTATGGCTCTGGCCTACATCTTCCCTAGTGCACACACACACACTCTCACACACACACACACACACACACACACACACACACACACACACACACACACACACACACACACACACACACGCACGCACACACACACACACACAGACACACACACACACACACACACACACACAGACACACACACACACACACACACACACACAGACACAGACACACACACACACACACACACACACACACACACACACACACACACACACACACACACACACACACACACACACACACACACACACACACACACACACACACACACACACACACACACACACACACACACACACACACACACACACACACGTGTGTAATGTCGTTCCGTGACAGAACGCAGCATCCTGTACACCTAGCTATACCCATCCAAACACATCCACTAATGCAGAGACTCGTTAAATCACCTACCCACACATTTTGTCGCGTCCCGGTTAGGAGGATCCAGCTGGGTGGACCCGGAATACGGCCGAGAGCTAGGCACGTGACTGTCACGAACCAGCCTTAGCCAATCACCTTGAGCCGCCATAAACGGCAAGTCCTCCCCGCCCACTGGCGCCCAGCTCGTCCCGCCCAAAGCCATGGACGGAGACGGGGTGGCTACGTCTCCGGTGGTATTCTCCCATCATGATGTATTTGACGAGTTCTCTCCATACGTACCTGAAAACGCAAGGAATGCTTTTGCTGAAAAATTGGCGACCCTAGTCGAAGGCCCCGTAGCGGTACCTCGCGCTGTTGTGGAGACGACTTCGACCCCATCCACGGCGATGGTCACAGGCTCTGGAACAGCAGCGAATCCAGAAAAATTATCCTCGAAGTTCTTAAAACCAGGTAAGAGTACTTTGCTGATATTCACTTAGCATGTACCCAATTGCAATAGCTCTCTGGTTTATTGGCTGCAGGTTCCTGTGTTCCTGCGGCACCACCGCTAAGCACCATACGCCCTGCTTTGAAAGATTTAGTTTTATATGTTATACCTCGTGTAGCTTCTGAGTGGTATAAAGTGGGACTTCAGTTGGATCTCGAGCCTTCTTTCTTGAATGAGATCGAGAACAAGGATCATCAACCTAGGAGGATGTTTGACAAATGGTTGCAGGGGCCATCTTGTTCCTGGCAAAGTGTTTTGAATGCTGTGGAGAAGGCATGTGGAAGCAGGCCAATGGAGGATATTCAGGCAGATGTTTTAGAGTCAATTGCAAGTGCTCAGTCTACAGGTCAGCATTTAGGATACCGTGTTTAGTCTGAATTTGTCGCGGAAAAAAATTGTCTTAAATATTCGTTCCAAGCTGAATTCAAATATTTGGACATTATGACGTTTGCTTATATAATGTGTTTTGTACACACATTGTATTTACTGAATCAGCTGATATGACGAAGAAGTAAGGTGCATGCATTGGTTAATTCTCTTGATGAATGTTTGAACCTTGCTGTTTCCAAAGTAATCTGTGAATGAGTAAAGTGTGCAAATCATCATTGAACAGGGTCAGCCGTTTTATGGAGCATAGAGGAGTACCCCTTTAGCATTCAGAGATGCAGCTTTGGTGGTATTGACATGTGCCGTAGAGACAATCTTGCTGTCTTTTGCTGGCTCTCCTCTTAAATAGGGTCCAGTGCAGTGAAGTAGGTACTAATTGTACAAAGCGGCATGTATTTACGTATGTACTTAACACTTCATAATGACAATATGGATGTGCAGTGCACATGCTAAGCTAATCACTGGTACTCTTACATACCCCAAACTCCTGCACTAGAACAGTGCTGAGCAGCCTGGGGGGACGGTCACTCCGCCCTATTGACGCGAACCAGTAATCACAAAAGACTTTATCAGGCACAATTAAAACAGTGTTCTACCTGACTAAGACCCTTGTGGTCGAAATGTGGTACAAATACAATCTACTGTGCTACGTGAAATGCTCAACAACTGCCATTGTGTAGACATAGTATGATTCGTGAACAAAGAGTATGTCATTACTGTAAATGAAGTACTTTAAACACAGCACATGTTGTAGATCTCACCATGTTGTGTTTGACAGCCTTTACATGATTGCATGCATTCTCTCATGCAGATGGAGAGTTGACTGAGTCTGTGAAGGGTGGTCAAACGCTGAGAAAGAGACCATCAACCAGCAAGGAAGTAGAAGGTGATTATAGTCATTGAAAGCTAGTAAATTATGCAAGCCCAGAGATGTCACCATACAATTATGAGAGGAAGCAGATATCTGTGGTTTCCACACACAAGGGCACACACAGATGTACACACATGTATGTCCAGTAGCTTTTTGACATATATTTTGCACATGTATTAATTTGCTCTGGGTACGTGCATGTTAAATTTATATTAATTTGTATATAGATCAGATAATTATACTATATTATATTATCAGGAGCATATAATGAGTATGAGGCAGGCATGATTGATGCATACCGTATGGACCTTAATTTTCGCGGTACTAAACTTTCGCGGATTGAGAATTTTCGCGTTTTTCGCGTTTTAATTTTCTGTACTAATATGTGCTTCGCATATAAGCCAACGAAGCATGTCTGGGCTGCGCGTAGAGTCGAGTAGCTATAGCCAAGCAATGACGGCGTTCAGCGCTACTCTGCTCTGCGTACTTGTCCCTCGTCGTATAATCCTTCATATTCGGCCCATTCCAAATTCTTCTGTAAGGTCTGCGTAAAACCCACCGCGGTTAATCGTCGTTCACAGTTACGAAGACGCGCGAAAGTTGTCGTTTCTAAGATCGCTCAAAGGATTTTGAAGTCGCGAGTTGGAATTAGTCACCACAGAGGCGATTCGACGCTACGTCACACGGTGACACCGATGTTCACTGCGCCCTAAACCACGATAGCCATTTTGGAGAATTATGACGTCACTGTTCATTAAAATGGACGTTATTCGCTGCCAAGTAAGCGCTGGTCTAAATTTTCGCGGGACTAAACTTTCGCGGATGGCTGTCGAACCGCGAAAACCGCGAAAGTTTAGTACCGCGAAAATTAAGGTCCATACGGTATACGTTGCCCATGCATGCGATCCATGGCCACAGCTGGATGCAATCTCATGCAAAATTCCCTCCTATTACACATCTTTGGTTGCTATATATATATATTTCAATTCAGAAAGCTTGATTGCCTCAGAAACTGAATTCATGCTTGTTGATCGATGAAAGCACTGACAGAATTTTGGTGCTGTACTGGTTTAGTGCGGGAGGGGCATTAGGGCGATGAGGAAAACATACCTAAATATGTTACATGTAGAAAGACAGTGTACAATTTTCTGGTTAAGCGTATCATATTAAGTCATTAGTGCAGCTACATGCAGAAAGTAGTCTGGGTTAATTTGAGAGTACATAGCCATACCTCCCTAGGTCAACATTAATCCAGTTGATATAATAAATAGAAATTATTGTCCAATGACTATTGATCCTCGCCCCAATTGCAATTTCCTCCAAATGGCTCCTCAGCCAGTGAGCTGGGCATGCACAGCTACACATGTACATGTACATCCATAGCGTCCTTGGCCTCACTCCCACCACATCCAGTCGGTAATGACATGTGAAGTTGCTGAGGGGTCTACAACAGCTCTTCTTGTGTACCAGATTTTGTAATCCCCTAATTTATAAGAATTCAAGTTTTCTCAGGGATTACACAAGATTTCAAGATTTTGACTGAAGTATTCAAGTGCATCTTCATACACAAACCGCATATTTGTATTCCTTATATAATAATAAGGTAAACATCAGAATATGGACTCAAAAAAGTATGCTGTAGAGGCTCATAGTTGTGTCTACTGTGAAGCTATAATGGATATCACATGTTGAGCAATAGCTACGCAACTTCTGATGATTACTAAAGAGCAGGGCGTTTCGACATGCACTTAAGGTCTTTGACTGCTTATAATTATAGCTAGCTACAAGTAGTTTAGATACGGAGTTTGTAGCTCTAGTAGCTAATCCCAGAAAGTGTGTGGTGTGCCGATGGATGTGTTGGGATGACTGGCTGCCTATGTATCCACCACTAGTACAAGACTTGTGGTTTCAACAAAGGCAGACAGGGAGGCTACAGTCTTCAGGACTGACACTTGGTTGAGGAGAAGATTGACGAGTATCACACTCGGAGGGGATACCTGAATGACTAATCACTGGTACTATTACCCCAAACCAGCCTGCTACACTGAAACAGTGTTAAGCAGGCTGGGGGGTGGTAACTCCGCCCTATTGACTGGGAACCAGCTTGCTTAACACTGTTTCAGTGTAGCAGGCTGGTTTGGGGTAATAGTACCAGTGATTAGTAATTCAAGTGTCCCCTCCAAGTGTGATACTCGTCAATCTCCTCCTGGATAACACATGTAGAGCAATAGCTACGCAACTTCTGATGGTTACTATATAAAGAGCAGGGCGTTTCGACATGAACTTAAGGTCTTTGACTGCTTATATAGCTAGCTACTAGTAGTTTAGATACGGAGTTTGTAGCTCTAGTAGCTACTCCCAGAAAGTACACGAGAATTCAGATATCAGGAGAATTCAACTCGGATTTCGGGACGATATACAGATTATTACGGAGTTTCCCTTGATTTCAAACGAAGTGTACGAGGTCTTACAGTCTGGCTAGCTAGCTATAGTCCGTCCCCAGAACAAAACCCCGGCGTTTGATCTAGGGGCGGTCTCTATAGCCATAGACGCACGACCTAGGGCATTGCTGACCGCGCCCTTCCGAAGATTCCCTACATGGAAGTGTGAATAGTTGAGTGCTCACCAGAATGGACGAGAGGACTGAGCAGGGAAGGGGGGCGTTGATGACACATCATCAAAGCCTCCGAAGTCTCCTAATAATACGGAACATCTTGCCTGCCCTTCACCCGATCCTGACAGGTGTAGAGTACTCTCGAGTAGACGGTAAAGAAGGCAATGTCGCACAAGTTGACGAGTTTATCAGAATCCTGCTCACGAAAGAGTTCTGGCACTTTGAAACGTTTTGCACTGTTCTGGCAAATAATGGATACAAACATTGGGCGAAAACGTTACGGGAATACGTCCGGGAAAAAGTCGATATCAGCCCTAAAGGTATGAACTCGCCTTTGCCTACTAGAAGTATAGCCATATTTCCTAGACAGTGTAAGGCTAGCTATTCCTTAAGAACCACGTGGGCACCTCCTGGCCCAACAAATTTCACATTGCACAGTGCAATCATGTGATTGGAGTATTTTGAAAATGGCTGTTTTGTGTGGAAATGTCATCAGAGTTCATGTGAGGCTCTACTTTTGCATACTTTAGCTAATCATGGAATTCATTTCAGTTTTGGATGCTAAGGCACTAATATTACAACATATGAAAGAAATAGACTAGCTACATCCATTCTGCTTAGCTACTGCATCTGTCTGCATATTGTGCTTCAATAATCACTCACAGTGTCTTAGGCTTTAATAGAAGCTTGGGCATGTCATGCTGCTTGCAGTATGGGGCAACATCATGCAACAGTGTTTAGTGGAATTGAAGTGGATCAACAACCAAACGTCATTTGCATTCATGCTTGCAGACGCTGTACTAAAGGCTATACATCAAACCAAGTGACACTGGTTGGGCAGATGGCACAAATTGCTTTATGGCAATCTAAAATTAAATTTGCAATAATTATAACAATATTGAACATAATCCTAATCCCACACTAATTAATTCCAATCCACACAGTCCATAGAACTGCAACAGTGTATATAATGAGATCATATATTGCAACTTGCACTGTATAATATATAGAATTATATTATAGGTAGACTGTGTTTATAAATCCACATGCAGTGATGTTTCTTATCCATGCAGCTCGTCAGGGAGGTACATGCGAGCAGCTGCTCAGTCCAGGCTCACAAGAGAGACACAATATGGTAATTCCCATGCATGTGTATATTTATGCATGAAGCACAAAGTATGTGTAATAGTCTCATTCACATTCCATTGTATGTGTGTGTGTGTGTGTGTGTGTGTGTGTGTGTGTGTGTGTGTGTGTGTGTGTGTGTGTG
The DNA here is from genome assembly GCA_949841015.1 of Aplysina aerophoba. Classification (NCBI taxonomy): domain Eukaryota; kingdom Metazoa; phylum Porifera; class Demospongiae; order Verongiida; family Aplysinidae; genus Aplysina; species Aplysina aerophoba. The sequence continues at coordinate 2,584,847 of OX465033.1, forward strand.
TGTGTGTGTGTGTGTGTGTGTGTGTGTGTGTGTGTGTGTGTGTGTGTGTGTGTGTGTGCGTGTGTGTGTGTGTGTGTGTTCCCATGGGATGGTCTACAGTTACAGATTCTAATTGACAGGTGCCCCTTTCTTCTTCCATGCAGGTGGATCATTCACTGCAAAGTGTGCACTGTAAGCAAAATATGTATCCTGTTTATGTTAATCCATTAGCCACTTTACAGGCTTATGTACACAAGTATACGTACTTGGCGACCATATGTGATGACATCTTGTCCATTAGAACAGAATTTATGTGGTTTCAAAGGTCTTGTTGAATATAGTGCAATTGCTCACATCAATGTGCAGTTTTACGAGTAGATTACAGAGTTATACTAATAAAGATGGCTACCACCGTAAATGCCGACGTTGTTTTCTACAGTTATTTTACCTTGTGTGATAAATACTGAAGCAGCTTGTCACACATGTCCAGTGTAGGCATGTCATTCATGTTTCATCTGAATGTTCCATATGTAACTTTGACAACCTTACTTTAAGGCAACCCGGTCACAGTTACTCTGACAACTCCCAGACAACCATGGATCATCAGCCATGCACAGCCATGCATAATGTACTACCCCTTGCCAGAGTATCCTGACTGTCCGAGATACGGTATACGCAGTAAAAAAGTTAACGTAGTACGCCCGTACGTTCGCCCGTAGCCTCAGTCGTAGTACGCCCGTAGCCATAGTTGTAGTACGCCCGTAGCCGTAGTCGTAGTACGCCCGTAGCCGTAGTCGTAGTACGCCCGTAGCCTCAGTCGTAGTACGCCCGTAGCCGTAGTCGTAGTACGCCCGTAGCCGTAGTCGTAGTACGCCCGTAGCCGTAGTCGTAGTACGCCAGTACCCGTAGCAGTACTACGCCCGTACCCGTAGCAGTACTACGCCCGTACCCGTAGCAGTACTACGCCCGTACCCGTAGCAGTAGTACGCCCGTAGCTGTTGCCTAGGACGCCCGTAGCCGTAGTACGCCTGTACCAGTCTTAGCTCAGTTGGCATACGAAGTATAGCTACGTACGCATGCACTTGCACTTGAGCGATTCCGCGGAGTTTCAGCTTTCAGTGGTTGAATTGCATCTGAGTAGCCTTGCGTAGCACGACCGCTTCCTCGCCTCCACTTTCTTCGTGATAAAGTCGTTACGCAAGGCGAAAATGGAGGCGCAAGAGGGTCAGCTAGCTACGCTAGCGTCTAAGAGGCCATACCTCCGTCAATCGTCAGATTTACCTTTCACGATTGTAGTGACCAGAGGTTAGCTTACACCCGGTCGCAAGCCCATAGTACGCCTGAGGCTGTAGCACGCCCGTAGTTGTAGCCGCGATACGCCCGTAGCCGTAAGCGTAGTACGCCCGTAGCCTTAGACTAGTACGCCCGTAGCCGTAAGCGTACGACGCCCGTAGCCGTAGGCGTCGTACGCCCGTAGCCGTAGGCGTCGTACGCCCGTAGCCGTAGGCGTCGTACGCCCGTAGCCGTAGGCGTCGTACGCCCGTAGCCGTAGGCGTCGTACGCCCGTAGAACGTTAACTTTTTTACTGCGTGTACCGTACTCTGACAATCCCCGGACAATCCCAGATGAATCATCAGCCATGCATACTCTAGTACAACATCAGAGCATCCCTGACCGTCAGAGATCCTCTGACAATTCCCGGTCAACCACGGATTGTAAGCCGTGCATATTGTAGTGCCTCTTGTCAGCATCCCTGACTGTCAGAGATACTCTGACAATCCCTGGTCAATCATAATCTCGCATGCCAACCCCTACCTTAGCATTGCTACTATTGTGCAATTTCCAAGAGGTTTGAGGAGTTTGTATAACAAGCAGTAAGGCAGGGGTATGTTTTCAACCTTGTGTCCACAATCAAAGAAGTTTATTAACCACAAACACCTATTCCTGAAATCTGATTGGCTTGCCGACATTCCTGCGTAAGACACAGAAACCGTAAGAGACCAACCAAATAAGGGGCTGACATCTGCCAATCGATGATTGAGACTCACTTACAGTTACCAGTGCACATGTAGACAGGCAGTGGCTAATTAAATGGTCAGAAGATTTTTAGCCATAAGGCACGCCTGAACCTTCAACTCGCTCTAGAATATCCTGAAACTATGGAAGACCTACCTGCAATTGTATCATCTGCAGCAGTATAGTATATAGGATGTACAGAAAGGGCATGTACCTACGTACTTAACACTTCATAAAGACAGTATACATGCTAAGCTTACTTAGCACCTACCCAATTGCAAGAGCTCTCTGGTTTATTGGCTGCAGGTTCCTGTGCTCCTGCGGCACCACCGCTAAGCACCATACGCCCTGCTTTGAAAGATTTAGTTTCATATGCAATACCTCATGTAGCTTCTGAGTGGTATAACGTGGGACTACAGTTGGATCTCGAGCCTTATGTCTTGAATGAGATCGAGAACAAGGATCATCAACCTAGGTGGATGTTTGACAAATGGTTGCAGGGGCCATCTTGTTCCTGACAAACTGTTTTGAATGCTGTGGAGAAGGCATGTGGAAGAAGGCCAATGGAGGATATTCAGGCAGCTGTTTTAGAGTCAATTGCAAGTGCTCAGTCTACAGGTCAGCATTTAGGATACCGTGTTTAGTCTGAATTTGTCGCGGAAAAAATTGTCTTAAATATTTGTTCCAAGCTGAATTCAAATATTTGGACATTATGACGTTTGCTTATATAATGTGTTTTGTACACACATTGTATTTACTGAATCAGCTGATATGACAAAGAAGTAAGGTGCATGCATTGGTTCTCGTGATGAATGTTTGAACCTTGCTGTTTCCAAAGCAACCTGTGAATGAGTAAAGTGTGCCAATCATCATCGAACAGGGTCAGACGTTTTATGGAGCATAGAGGATGCAGCTTTCAATTTGGTGGTATTGACATGTGCCGTAGAGACACTCTTGCTGTCTTTTGCTGGCTCTCCTCTTAAATAGGGTCCAGTGCAGTGAAGTAGTTACTAATTGTACAAAAAAGGCATGCATCTGCGTATGTACTTAACACTTCATAATGACAATATGGATGTGCAGTGCACATGCTAAGCTAATCACTGGTACTCTTACATACCCCAAACTCCTGCACTAGAACAGTGCTGAGCAGCCTGGGGGACGGTCACTCCACCCTATTGACTGTGAACCAGTAATCACCTCCATGAAAGACTTTATCAGGCAAAATTAAAACAGTGTTCTACCTGACAAAGGCCCTTGCGGTCAAAATGTGGTACAAATACAATCTACTGTGCTACGTGAAATGCTTAACAACTGCCATTGTGTAGACATAGTATGATTCGTGAACAAAGAGTATATCATTACTGTAAATGAAGTACTTTAAACACAGCACATGTTGACAGCTTTGAGGACATATGAGCACATAACTGAACAGCAGCATCAAGTGGTTTCAAGCATTATGGCTGCAAGCACAGATTGCTCTTATGAACAGGGATACACACAGCAACCACAGCCAAATCCCATCCGCTTGCCACGACAGGCAATGTTTAACATGCAAGGATGCATAGTGACCATAAACATGGGCCAGCAGCTTCCACCACAGCCACCTCTGCCTCCAGTTCCTGCTTTGGACTTTACCTTAGATGAACATGAAATGCTGGAGTTTCTAAAAGACTTTTAACGTTTCTGCAACTTCTAATGTAGTAGTGTAGTGCTTCATTTTTGCGAACCTAGCTTCATTGCTATCATCAGCTTGCTGTCGTGTGTACTTTCTTGCTAATCTTTTGCTTCAATGATATCGTTAATTGTTATTTTAGGATAGGTGTTATGATTACTTTAGCTTCATGAAACACATAACACTTTCCATAAATGGGCAGGATATAACAGGATTTAAGAAGCCACAATGCGTATATAGGCTTCTTATTGCAGTTATATCCCGGTTATGGGTTTCAACCACATGCAGTTGCCTCAGCAACGGTGTATATATATATATATATATTTCTGTAACATGAAGCCATACAACGAGCGCAAAATGAAAACAATATAGAGGCTGCCGTGTGTGTGTGCGTGCGTGCGTGCGTGCGTGCGTGCGTGCGTGTGTGTGTGTGTGTGTGTGTGTGTGCAAACGAAATAAAATAAAGATGAAATAATGCCTAATTGAGAAAAGGCACAGAATCAGAAAGCACAAGGGCTATGTAGAAGAAGTCGACAAGTTGAGAAAGAATACAAGGACTTTGACCACTACTGCGTTGTCTTGGAGAATTAGGGTTACCATGTGTGGTGTGGGAGAGGCCCTTGGTCTTAGTAACCGACAACAGCTTAGCTGCATTGCATATGCTTGCTGTGTGCCACTGTGCTGTCACTGACCTGATTCATAAAGCCTCAATTATTCCGAGATACTGTCTCAGAATAATATATCTACTCCACTGAAGGTCCATTCAGCTGCATAAATAAGGCTGTTTTCCCCACTGCCAAAATTGCAATGATATCTTGTTGCCTTCAGCTATAGCTCACCCGCTAAATGGGGGCCGCATAGCCAGTTTTGGCTGGGTAGTTACAAGTACAGGTGTGTGTGTGTATGTGTATGTTACGCCCAGATAATGCACTGTTGCAACTTGCACTGGTGCTGCTTTTTCATTCAGCCACTAGTGCAGCTATATAGTCCACTTGCACACGTGGTGGTATCGCCCTTGGCACCTTGCACTGGTGGTGCTATATATATATCTATAATTATAATTATATTTTTCGTAGAGCCGATCCTTTGTTCACAAATCCCTCCCGCAGCGTGTCTGCGACGGACGCGAAACTGTGGCATTGTAACTGACGAAGACTTTTGCGGTCGAAACGTCTACATTTCTATCTATGCGACTTCTAATCTATCTAACTTGCCAGGAAGAGACCCATTTTATCTGCTCATGAAATGATTGGTGATTCAAGTTTGCTTCAAGTGACAGACATCTCACGAGCACATGTACGTACCTCCTCATCTATCTCTTGCTTTGTAATTGACATTTTTGGGGTGCCAAAGACGCCCCTATATTGTTTTCAGATTTAGGTTTTTGTATGCATGAATTTACCAAGCTTTTACTCGCTTTGTCTTCATTTGCGCAGCCATTTGATCAAATGATAAGTATTCAAGAACACTTCTTCATAATACTAAGCCATCGCCAAGCCTGCACAGGACGTTTTCGCGAAGAAACAGCCGGAAAAAGAAGACGGGTCCGGTAACAAAATGGCCGCCCCGGAGGCTTCTGTTCACCCGGTTAGAAATCGTCTTTGTTATCACTTCTTCCTTTACTAAACGAACGAAAGTTGCTCACGAATAGTGTCAAGAAGGCTAATGTTGCTTAGAAGCTTAAATAAATCTTACTTGCGTGATACAGCTCCAAATGCGATGTACCGAGGCTGAACGGCTATTTTATGAACGTTCTCGCATTGTTCTGCATGTAATACGAAGACTAGCTAGCTAGCTGGATTAGAACAGTTAGGTATCAGGGTGCATGGAGTTGTGTAACTGCAGGGCTCTATCCTGTGCAAAGCATCCAAACACTTAGCTAATTAATGCAACTTCCCATGCAATTGCCAACTAAAACCCTGATGCATTCATGCAAACCTCTGTGTGGTGCACCCTGAGGTCATTCAAGGATTTAGAGTGATTCAGGGTTCTTTTTGCGGAAATCACCAACCAAAGATTTTCTTTGAAATACCAAACGTTTTGGCAGCTTGCTGCTGCCTTCATCAGTGGTAGTGGCTTACAGAGTGTGCATGTGTTAAATGTGTGAGGGTGACAGCTGATGATGTGAGGTGAAGATAAAAATGAATTAAAAATTAACAAGTATTTCGAGTTAAAAAACTCGTGGGGCTGCCGCCCCAACTCGAACTACTTGCTCTAGCTCTCAATTGCTGGTTAGGGTAGTTGTGCACCAGGACCATGTTATGTCAGTTTATTAGTGCATGCAATCAAACATGCATACAAGCACACAGTACCAGCATTCACATATGCAGGTTTGCACAGAATTAGCATACTGTGCACAATTAAAACATGTTTGTTTGAACGTTAACAAAGTTTAATAGCTTCACCAACAGAAAGTGCAAACACACACGAGAAAACACACGAATCACAGAAGCATAAATGCGCAGTACCATGTTTTGTCCTGTCAGAAGGCCATTCGTTCTAGTGCAACGCAGCGCGCCAGTGCTGAAGACGATTCCAGTGTGTGCCACGTATTCCTTCGCTAGAGACAGTCGGATAACCTTAGCGTAGACGATTCACGGTCTTCGCAAAGCTTGTCGTTGCTCCTGTCAATCATCCTTGGCAGCGTGATGAAGACCACTAGTCTACAAGTCACAGCGAAGACGATGACAACAATATTGTGCGCTCACCGAGTTCAGCGTCGCTCTTGTCCTTCGCCGAAGGCAGTAATTCGCGTAACATTGAGCTTTTATGCCGTAGAACACAATTCCGTAGGCAAGAACACAACCAACGGCGACCTGGGCGACTTTCGAAGTCTTTTCCGTGCCGTCTCCCCTTCACGAAAGCTAAGAAAATGGCCGCCTATATAAATGTTTCTCCCGCAATACTTCGCCTGTACTTTCCATATAAATTTCAGTGTAACAATACAACCGTAGCTTCACGTTTTATATATATATACATATATATATCTTACCGTAACATGAAGCCATACAACAAAATCGCAAAATGAAAACAATATAGGGGCTGCCTGAGGCAGCCCCTAAAAATGATTTAAAAATGAATTTTAAAAAATGAATTAAAAATGAATATTACATGGATGTTTGTTAATTAACAGTCTGTGGGTGAGGAACTATGAGTGCTTAATGAGGGTCTTATAGATGTGGGGCAGTGTACCTAGTTCTCTGTTCAGGTGGTTGGTCTCCTTGTGGATCATCCAGGACTCAAGGAGGCATCGTCTGGAGGTGTAGGAACAGGTGTCAATCACACGAGCCTTAGAGTGATGCTATATGGCATGACAAATGTGGGCACTATTACTAGCAAGTAGTTCGAGTTTGGGGCGCACCATCGACGCCCCACGAGTTTTTTAACTCGAAATACTTGTTGAGAGACTAGTTGACTTCAGTGAAAAGATGGCAGAAGTCACATTGTTACAGTATATTAACAATACATTAGAGCAAGCATGATGGCATGAAAGTAAGATGTTAATTTGCTGGTGGAGTTGTAGCTATGTCATAAAGCACTGTGACACAATGGGCTCTTTTCTACAGCTCTACGTATATACTGTATGTTCAACCACCATATACTTGATTTGCGTTGTATGTATATCATTTCAAACTTGTATATACATACAAGTATGGACCAAATGTGGATACGCTAACAATTATCCATGATGTTAGCTAGGTGTTTCTTATCTATATGTCAATAAATTATTGCTTACTGCAAATTACACTGATGATTTTGTTTGGTATGATAGGTTAAAGCTTATACCCAAAGCAGCATGCTGCATGCTGTATAATATTATACGTATTACCATTATATTATTTTTAAGAATTTTAATTATGACATCTGTGATGCTTATTAATTTTTATACATTTATGATAGCTAATCCTGAAGAGGACAACCGCACTCCAAATGGACCAGCAAACAAAGCATCAAGCAAGCAGGTAATGAATGTGCATGGAATGAAGTTAGGAGATGTGATCATAATAGCTATATCTATTAGTTGTTGCAGCTTGGGTTGTTAGATCAAAGGCAACAACTGTGCATTAGTTTGGATGACGCACAGTTGCCTTATTTGGAAGCGTATATAACCTTCCTCACACCTGTAGAGGGGTAAGTGGAAAAACAGCAAACCAGTAGCGGAAATGGAAACGAACACGGGAATGGGAAGGATCATGGAAACTGATTGCATAACAAATCATATAAACTTGGGGACCCCTAGCGATCGATCGATGTCTCTAAAGCAACCCTAATCATTGCATTTTGTATGTAAGGGGAGGATAAAGGAGAAGAGTGCTTGCTATATATCCCTTACAAAATAATGGCCTTTTTGCTACTTGCTACTCCTTAATGACATCTGATGGCATGCAGTTGCATTCTTCCGGTAGTCTCGTGAACTAGACCCCACCCATCTGTTTGCCATTAATTAATGGTGTTACACACAGAAGTCATGGGTCTTAAAGAGGCATTGTATCGGAATTACAGCACAAGTCAAATTATCTTTATCAAACATTTTCAAAGGTGTCCCTTTTGCAATTTCTGTGACACGTTATGTTTTAATTTGTTGCAGTTGCTTTTGCCGCCCAGTGACATCATGCCATTGAAGTCCATGCCGTGTGAACTGCAAGTGATTTCATCAGTCAAGAAGGACAACAAATTGTGCATTACTGTGATTGGTAAAGCCCAAGACATGGATTCCAAGGACGATGTTCCCAAAGATCATGTGAGTCGCCAAATTCAGGTGTATTCACTTGACGGAAAGGGGAATTGGTCCACATTGCCTGAGGACCCCAGACAGAAACCGGCTCCAAACTACAATGCCCCTGTTACCGTCATTAATGGTCGCATTGCCCTAGTTGGTGGGAGGGATGCAGAAACTGGCAAAATTACCAACGTTTTGTCAACCTGGGATGAGGAAAAGCATGAGTGGGAGCAGGACAACCCACCTTCCATGCCTACGAAACGATTGGGAAGCGGTGTCTGCCACCGAGACAACTTGCTTTTGGTTGTAGGAGGGGTTGTGGACGATGAAGTGAGAATGCTAGTCAACACGGTAGATGTGTACGACTTCAGCAGCAATCGTTGGTACACCCCCAAGGCACTTGATCTGCCGATAACTCAGCTACGATCACCCAACGTTGTGGTCTTCAAAGAGTATGTCTACGTTATTGGTGGTGTGACTGCATACCCAGCCCCACCTGGCAAAGCTCAGTACAACCGACACGCATGGAGAGCCCTATGGAGCGATGTCAAAGAGGCTGTCAGTAAGGCAGGAGCTGCTGTCATACAGGGTGCACACACAAGAGGAGCTGAAGGGGAGCCCTCCAAGGAGGTGGAGAGCGTGTGGAAAAGAATAACAGACCCCCCTTTTCTACGCCCCACAGTAGTGTCTTGTGAAGATTTCCTTATGGCTGTTGGTGGTGTTAAAGGTGGCATTCCTCAGGAAGGTATCTATAAATTTATGGATGGGAAGAACGCTGACAGCTGTGGCAGCTGGAGGTTGGTGGGGAACATGAGTGTAGGCCGGTATCGCCATGCTGTAGTGCCTCTTGGGAGCCGTGGTACTGCTGCACTGTTTGTTGCCGGAGGCTATGTGCTGGACAATCCGGAGGGAGATGAAGACAATAGAAAGTCTTCGTCAGTAGAAATTGTCATTTTGTAACTGAATAGTACAGCTTGTTTATTACTTAGTTGGAGAACTGATCCTTACACTGTTTGCAGTTCTATTTCAGTAGCGCAAAATCAATTTTCATTTGTATATTTTACAGTATGGTGTATAGATAGATATGTAATTTTATATATAAACCAGAGATATCATGAAAGTTTAATGCTTACCATGCAATGTAATGGCATGCGTGCAAAAATTGAATGTTTCTACATACGTTAATATGTTCACGTAGTACATGTCAGCATGCCAAATCAACTTGGCTTGGTTGTGTTGTGACGTCACCAGTCACTGGTTGACAGTTTTCTGACAAGAAGGTGACAATAGCTCTCGCTGACTCTGTACTGGACCGACTTCCCAGTTTCTGAGGAATAATAGGAGAGATGATCAATGAGGGAGTTGGAATGGGAAGGAGTAAAGGCAAGGGTATAAGTTAAATGGAGCCAGTTAAAGGAGGCTTGGAAAAGTGGGGCTAGGCAAGAACGAGCTCGAGTGTACTGTAACTCCACGCATTTGTGGTACATACAGTGAAGCTCGTCTACTGTATAATTATATAACATATAATATAATATAAGTATAACATATGAGGTCCCTTTTGAAATGCCTAAAATTCACATGACTTTGCATGAGTGTTCATGGTCATGTGATTTGTGTATAAGCTTCGTTTGGCCTGCGTGCATCACTTCACATGACCAAATATATAGCTCCTCCCACACCTTCTGCAGCCCCTATATAACTCCATTACCTTTAGCCCGGCCCGGCCCCTGCAGTGTCTGAATACAGTAATGTGACTTAGATGGTAGGTAGATGATTTTTGGCAAACACTATAAAAATCAATTGCTAAGTTGTTATGTTAGTCTATAATAACATATAATATTATATGTACACTGGTAGCCTCAAGTTGTTATATTATATCATAATTATAAACAACCAGCTGTAATAATTATATGATACTGGTTGGACACACTGTATGTATACACAGTGAAACCTGTTTTTAATGAAGCCATGGCCAGCAATTGCTCTACTGAGACAATCTCTGCACATGAGGCCAGCAGCACACACTGACAGATGAATATACGTATGTATATAATTAGAGATCTCTGAAGGCAATTTTAATCTGATGCCTGGCAATAAACAGCTCCAAACTACAGTGCCCCAGTTACCGTCATCAATGGCCGCATTGCCCTGGTTGGAGGGCGGGATGCAGAAACTGGTGATATTACTAACGTTTTGTCAACCTGGGATGAGGAAAAGCATGAGTGGGAAAGTGACAATCCACCTTCCATGCCTACGAAACGATTGGAGAGCGGTGTTTGCCAACATGACAACTTCCTTTGGTGGTAGGAGGGATTGTGGACGATGAAAAGAACAAGCTAATCAATACGGTAGATGTGTACAACTTCAGCAGTAAGTGTTGGAGCACTCCTAAAGGTACTTCATCTGCTTATACCTAAGGTACGATCACCCCACGTGGTAGTCTTCAAGGAGTATGTCTACATTATTGGTGGTGCGACTGCATACCCCATCCGAAATAGCGGAAGCAAAGCTTGATACAACTTGAAAGCGTGGAGAGCACGATGGAGCAATGTCAAAGAGGCTGTCATTGAGACTGAAGCAGCTGACAAGCAGGGCGCACAGACAAGGGCAGCTGCAGAGGAGCACTCTAAGGAGGTGAAGAGTGTGTGGAGCCAAATAGCAACTCCCCCTGCTATACGCCCCACAGTAGTGTCTTGTTATAAGACTCCTTATTGCTTGTTGGTGGTGTTATAGATGGCATACCCCAGAATGGTATCTATAGCTACGAATTAAAATCGATGTGAAGAATGTCGATAGCTTTGGCAGCTGGACGCTGGTGGGGAACATGAGTGAGGGTCGGTATCGCCATGCTGTAGTGCCACTTGGGTTCCGTGGTTCTGCTGCACTGTTTGTTGCTGGTGGCTATGTAGAGGGAAATCCAAAGGGAGATGAAATCGATGCAAAGTCTTTGTTGGTTGAAGTTGTCATTTTGTAACTACACACTAAAGTTTGTTTTCGTATTTGGAAATAGTTGGAAAACTGAGTCTTTCACTGTACGTTTACATAGTCTGTGGTTTCAGATTTTGCAGTGTTGTAAATAAAATTGTGTTAATATATATACTTGTATTTCAGTAGTGCAAAATCAGTGTCTGTATTGTACAGTCTGCTGTATACATACATTTGCATTATTTATATAAACCTGAGAAATCATGGTAGCCTCAAGTTCTTATATATGCAACCAGCTGTGTATGTATATAATACTGGCTAGACACACACTGCATATACAGTGAAGTTGTCTATATTATATGAATTTACTAGGCCATGACCAGCAACCTGTCCAATGAGACAATCTTTGTACATGAGGCTAGCAGCCCGGCATGCAGCACACACTGACAGATGTATAATTATACATATGTACATAGGAATATTAATATTATTGTGAGATCTCTGAAGGCAATTTTAATCTGATGCCTGGCAAAAACAGCTACAGTACGTAACTACAGTAAACAGCAATATATAATACAGGTGTTCATTTAGAGTTAAAATTAAAAGTGCATTACAATCCTCATGCATGGAAAGCACAATGGAGTGAATTAGTTAAAAGAGGCTGTCAGGGAACGAGGCTGAAGCTGTGCTGACAAGCAGGCCTAGGGTGCACACACAAGTGCAGCTGCAGAGGAAACCTCTACGGAGATAAAGAGTGCATGGAGAAGAATAGAAGACCTTATTAATCCCCCTGCTAATCACCACCCTATAGTATGTAGTATTGTATATACGTATAATTATAGTATGTGTACAGTATGTATTGCAATATCAACTCTTGACTGTGCATACCCCCTATATCTATATAAACCTGAGTAACCACTCGGGTATGAAATTAGTACCACAGTATATACTCTGCATGCATACACTACACGATCTATGATCTCATTTGTATATGTCACTATGATGAGTCTGTCAGATCAACTTGGCTTGGTTGTGCTGTGACGTCACCAGTCACTGGTTGACAGTCTTCTGACAAGAAGGTGACAATAGCTCTCACTGACTCTGTACTGGACCGACTTCCCAGTTTCTGAGGAACGATGAGGAGGAGGAAGAAGCTGGGATAAGAGAATAATTAATGGTCAGGGGTAGGAGGGGAGTATGGCTACTGAGGCAGTGGGGGAGGCTTGGTGGATGGGAAAGTACACATGATGGAGCAAGAACAAAGTCCACCCATTTGTGGTATGTATATTAAAAGCTGTCTACTATAGTCTATACGGCTTCTGGCCGTCCATTAAACCACTGTACACGAGTGCTTGGCCTGTGGTATTGCCATGTTTCTGAGTTTACAGCAAATACACGTGTGGTACTATAATTATGGCTACAGATGACGGCTGCTAGCACCACAGATGACTCCAAGTATTCTTGCATTGCAAAAATAAGAGTACATGTACATTGGTAGTAGTTCTGTATACTTACAGCTGGTATTATTATAAGTACTGTATGCATTGTACAGTGAAACCTGTCCAATGAGGCTGGCAACCTGTCTAATGAGACCACAAACCTGCCTAACGAGAACAGTAACCTGCCTAATCTAGACCAGTAACCTGCCTTATGAGGCCAAAAACCTATCCAATGAGACCAAACTTCTGCATATAACCAGCACACACACACTGGTAGCCCCATGCAGATTGTGATCTCTGATCCTGACTGCAGGTGAGCAGAAGTGGAGAGTTAAAACACTCACTGCAAAGTCCAAAAACGATAGAAAGTTCTCCAGGATCTTGATCATCTCAGAGAAGGACATTGATGGCATCACTTTCTTTACTTCATCTCGGTAGAACTGCAGAGCAGAACGGGATTGAGGAGCTAGGCATTGAGAAAGCATTCACTTGCAGTAAACGAACATTAATTGATTTGCTGCACTGAAGCAGTTGATTAGTGGAGGTCTATATGAATGGTCTACAGTGCATCAGCCACATGTAATCGTGCATATTGAAGTGGTTGTAGAGGTTAGTGCTTTAATATATTGCACAATGTGTTGCTGTGATTGCACAACACCCACTCTGTCATGTTTGGCCAGCATTCCAAGCAGTAGAGCGCAGTAGCATGCAGTCATGGAGTCCTCCAGATGTTGGCCAGCCTGCTCCAGGGCTGGGGGAAGGGGCAGGGGAGGGGCAGGGGAGGGTCAATGGAAGTAGACAAGAGAAAAGAATGTATGTGGAGAGGCGAGGGGACAAAGAGAGCCACTGCAATATGTGCTGAGGTACGTAAGAGGAAACATCCCGCAGAAAGATGTGAAATTTCACCCTGCACAGTGCCCCATTGATGCATTCACACACAATGCGGGTTACGTATAATACAGCCAACACGTGTGGAGTGCACAAATACAGACAAGTGCTACAGGTCAAAGACTGCCCCACCCACCCTGGTTAAATTCGTCCCTGTTGATGACGAGGCTAGTAGACAGGTCGGCTACACTCTTGTCGTGGTCATAGCCATCTCCTTCAGTGTCTTCTTCATCACTTACGAAGTCTAGGAGGGAACATGGGAGGGGGGTGCGAAGGTTGAGAGATTGAGAGGTGAAAAGTACAGGGAAAGAGACATCATTCAAAGACTTCACACCATCACATACACACACACACACACACACACAAACACAAACACAAACACAAACACATCGCTCCCTCACCGAAGCTCTCGTCCAGAGTGATGTCTGCATTGTCAGGAGCCCGAGGTGCTGAGCTCTGTCTCTCCAGCTCCCCCTCCCCATCAGCGGCCGAGGAGGGTCCTCTCTCAAGGAAGAGGGAGAGATTGGACTGAGCAGAGGACGTGTGGGACACAGGGATGGCTGCCAAGAGGGAGGGAGGGGTAGGAGTGGGTGAACATACGTTACGTTACATACCAATGACATGTAGACAGGACTGGCAAACACGCATGTATGCACACACACACACACACACACACACACACACACACACACACACACACACACACACACACACACACACACACACACACACACACACACACACACACACACACACACACACACACACACACACACACACACACACACACACACACACACACACACACACACACATACACACACACACACACACACACACACACACACACACAAATAGCGTACCATGGTGTGTAGATATGCACACTCAACCTTATACGTATCTTATCTTGAAATTGCAATTCTTACCCAGGCAGTGTGTAAAAAGACACCCCCACACAGTATGTGACAATACAAATCCACACATCTCCCCCACACCACACACCACACACCTCTCTCTCCTTCCGTCCCCTCTGCCTCGGGTGGTTGACTACTGCTGAGACCCTCCCCTCCTCCTCCAGCTCCAGTCTCTGTTGAAGACGCCTGCGTTCCTCCCTGCTCCACCATGGTGGGGAGGTTGATGTCAACATCCTCAGCAGCCTGGTAGTGCCGAAGGAAGAGTGCAGTGATGTGGTGAAGAACAGATCGCCCTCTCTCCTCCTTCTCGTGACAGAGGTACCACGGTTTCTTGAAGATCGCTCTCTCGGAGGGAGAGTGCTCGGTGAGGTTGAGCAGCAATGTGAGGCCCTAGGTCACCAGAGCGGGTAGAGAGGAAACAAAACCAAAGTGAAGTCAAGTGTCATAATCATTTACTTTCTCTGATTAAAAGCTGGCTGGGGCTAAAAGTATGGGGCTCTTCTAATGCCTCATCTCTACTGCTCATGGTATGTAAGTACGTAGCTCGTCTGATGTCAGTTTAAAAACTGTTGGAGGCTAAATGGTCATTATTCACTTACCAGCATAGTGACATAAAACTTGTCATCCGTCAGAAAATGGTGGGGCACCTGTACACAGTGTCAACACACAGTATAAACACGCAGTCTACACAAGCATACGTACAGACACGACGCATACACGCTGTACATACATACATAAGCACACCAATATGATGTGCTGAAGTGCATGGCCTGCTGCAAATAGCCTGCTGGTCAGTAGACATGGAAGAGCTTAAGTAGTTACACATGTACACCATCCACTAATAATTGAATTCATTGGTGCATATACGTATCTGTTATACAATTTCGTAGAGCTGCCATCCTTTGTTCGCAAACGCCTATATACAGGACAGCCAACTGGGTCCCAGTGGTGTCCTCTATCGAGAGGTTCCACTGTATACAGGGCAGCCAGCTGAGTCCCAGTGGTGTCCTATATAGAGAGGTTCCACTGTATACAGGACAGTCAGCTAGGTCCCAGTGGTGTATTCTATAGAGAGGTTCCACTGTATACAGGACAGCCAGCTAGGTCCCAGTGGTGTCCTATATAGAGAGGTTCCACTGTATACAGAACAGCCAACTGGGTCCCAGTGGTGTCCTCTATAGAGAGGTTCCACTGTATACAGGACAGCCAGCTGGGTCCCAGTGGTGTCCAATATAGAGAGGTTCCACTTTATACAGGACAGCCAGCTAGGTCCCAGTGGTGTCCTATATAGAGAGGTTCCACTGTATAATAGAGTTCATCAGCGCAAGAAGAGGAGAAATACCACACCCTCACCTGTAGGGTACACTTCACTGCTAGGTCCATAACTCCAGCATTCTCACCGAGTCTAATGCAGGCCATTTCTGGATAAATGTGTGAATGCACCCAGTACATGTACATGTACATGAATGTGACACTGACTTCACACACACCCTCACTCACTCGCCACCATCCAAACCCATGCACACACAGCAAAAACACACCGACCCACAAGCACACCTCCTGTATGTACACAGTTTACACCCATCTACCCACCCACTCCCCACACCCATTCACACACCAACCTCTCACACACACACCCATCCACCCACCCACCCTACAATCACACCCACCCACCCACACCTTGCCCATCCACACACACACTGCAGACATTCACCCCCCCATCCCCCACACCCACACCTCAAGTGTCACTTACCATTGTCGTGTGTGATGCCCGTCAGAAGTTTCAACAGCGTCAGCAAACAGTTAACAGCCGAGTAACTGCAGAAGAAGGGAGAGAGAGTTAAATGGAGAGGGACAGAATGAGAAAACAGCGTCTTTTACAGTGATTACTGATGCACTATCAAACAGAATTACAAATATTGAGTGCCAAACGAAAGAAGTTCTGGAGTTGCATTAATTTGTATGATATTGCAATGGCATACGTACGTACATAAAATAGTGAAAGGCTGAGCAATTATCCTACACGTACACTGCAATACTACAGCCTTCTGACACAGCACACAGAGACAGACATGTAAGGAAGGCATCTACATACATCACACACAAATACGTACACACACACACACACACACACACACACACACACACACACACACACACACACACACACACACACACACACACACACACACACACACACACACACACACACACACACACACACACACTCATGCACGCACCCACCCACCCACACACACACACACACACAACACGCGCACGCACACACGCATGCACGCACGCACACACACACACACACACACACAGCTACCCTCCATTCCCACGTTGACCACCTGTTGCAGTAAGAGTCGCCAGTCTTGCTCCCTCCGTCCTCTGGAGTGAGGGCAGTCACCAGCTCCAACAGGCAGCGGAGCAGCCTAGAACAGGCAAGACACGTCCGATGCATTACATGTGAGCATGAATGGACAAGACCAGTGAAGACAGGCAGACAGACAGCCCAAGGGCAACCACCTGGAACAAGTTTGTGGACAGACAGACGCACATACGTACGTACGTACTTGCACAGTGAGCAGAGGAGAGCAAGACCCTCAAACACTACCAGGTAACACTGGTTGTCATAGCAACTGAGAATCACCTATGTAGGAGACAATTGCAAGCGAAGAGAAAATGCACCCTATGAAAGTACTGTACAATAGTATTCTAGTAGTATTGTCAATATTGGCATCTGTCCACCTGTGTGTCTGTCTGTGCACACACACACCTGCTCGAGGACAACCAGTCCCCGCTGAGTCCTTTTGAGTAGCAGGTCCAGCTCGTCAGACACTAGGTCACTGGGAGGAACTCGCTCTATGGCAGTAATGAGATTCATTACTACATAATATTATATAAGAGGAAAATACACAAACATTATAGTATGTTACTAAGTGAATTGGTTAACATCCCACCCTTCCTCCAGCCCTTCCCCTCTATTCCTCCAACCACTGCCCTCTATTCCTCCAACCCCTCCCCTCTTTTCCTCCAGCCCCTCCCCTCTATTCCTCCAGCCCCTCCCCTCTATTCCTCCAGCCCCTCCCCTCTATTCCTCCAGCCCCTCCCCTCTATTCCTCCAGCCCTTCCCCTCTATTCCTCCAACCACTGCCCTCTATTCCTCCAACCCCTCCCCTCTTTTCCTCCAGCCCCTCCCCTCTATTCCTCCAGCCCCTCCTATCTATTCCTCCAGCCCCTCCCCTCTATTCCTCCAACCCCTCCCCTCTATTCCTCCAGCCCCTCCCCTCTATTCCACCAGCCCCTCCCCTCTATTCCTCCAGCCCCTCCCCTCTATTCCTCCAGTCCCTGCCCTCCCCTCCTACTGTCCCTCCCCTTCCGGTCTCTCCCCTCACCTCCTACTGGCCCTCCCCTTCCAGTCTCTCCCCTCCCCTCCTACTGTCCCTCCCCTTCCAGTCTCTCCCCTCACCTCCTACTGGCCCTCCCCTTCCAGTCTCTCCCCTCCCCTCCTACTGCCCCTCCCCTTCCAGTCTCTCCCCTCACCTCTACGAGCCACAGGGTCCAGCACTCCCAACTGTCTGAGTGCATTCTTGAAGTGCTGCCTCCTCCGCGGGTTGGTGACAGACACAAGAGACTCAACAATCAAGTCACCAGCCTGGGGTGGAGAGGAGTGGATTAATTCTGATGGACAGCGAGCACGTACAAAGTCACTTTCTCAACAATTCAATGCAAAGTTTCACCCTTCACATAACAGCACTATGCATTAGGTATATTGTCACATGTACATACACTGGATGCAGTGTATGTGAAAGCACATACAGTATGACAGGTTACGTATGTGCGTAAAAACCTTTGTGGCTAGGCGCAGACATGAAGGTAGCAAGGAAACTTCACTAGCCAGGATCAAGGGTAAAAAAATATAATTGCCAAACGTTTCGACAGCTATGCAGCTGTCATCATCAGTGGCTTATACAGGAAAGCAGGTGAGATGCTTGCTTAAATACATTAGGGTGCCAAGAAAAAGGCGGACTAAAGGGGATGAAAGTGACAGGAGGTGATGACTGTGAATTTAATTAAAAAATATGAATCTAATTAAGCTAAAAAGGAATTAAAAATCATGAATTTAATTAATACTAAAAAGAACTATGTGAGTGGTAGGGGGGATGGCGAAATGGGATAGTACAGGGTGGGTAATCAATCAGTTGGAAAGTGAAGTTGGGATGCTAGTTGAACAAGGGGTTATAGACCTGGGGCATGGTCCCAAGGTCCCTGTTCACTGTATTTAAGCAAGCATCTCACCTGCTTTCCTGTATAAGCCACTGATGATGACAGCTGCATAGCTGTCGAAACGTTTGGCAATTATATTTTTTTTACCCTTGATCCTGGCTAGTGAAGTTTCCTTGCTACCTTCAGGTTACGTATGTTATGTATTGTCACATACAGTATATGACAGGTTATGTTATGTATTGTCACATACAGTATATGACAGGTTATGTTATGTATTGTCACATACAGTATATGACAGGTTATGTTATGTATTGTCACATACAGTATATGACAGGTTATGTTATGTATTGTCACATACAGTATATGACAGGTTATGTTATGTATTGTCACATACAGTATGACAGGTTATATATGTTATGTATTGTCACATACAGTAAGACAGGTTACGTATGTGTATGTATTGTCACGTACAGTAAGACAGGATATGTTACATACGTATGTATTGTCACATAGAGTACATGTTTCACATAATCATAGACGACAGACAAGGGCAAGGCACTAATGATGATGGCACGGTGATGGTGGTAATGTTCTGTACACATGGTCACATACGTACGTACAGAGAGAAGGTCTGTTGCAATCTGGTCGGCCTGTTCCCTCCCGGACGTTGTGATGTAGTGCTCTCGTGAGGACAGCTCAAGGCAGTACCTTCAGGGAAGGGGAAGAGGTTATTAGAAGGGACTTATGGGGACACTGGCCCAGATAGAACACAGTGGAATTGACGCTGGCCCATTAGTGTCAACATGGCGGTGGTGACATGGTTGTGGAGGTATATAACACATGCCAGTGAGCGTGCACACACACAACACTCTGACAAAGCTGACTTTTCTTGGCTAGCATTAAATTGCACGCAGGCCTACCCACCATGTGAAATACGAGCAGGAACACACACACACACACACATACACGCACACACATGCACACACATGCACACACACACACACACACACACACACACACACACACACACACACACACACACACACACACACACACACACACACACACACACACACACACACACACACACACACACACACACACACACACACCAGCACCACCAGCAGGATCTGACCTGACTTTCTTGTCCAACATGGTGTACTCCCTAGACATTTTTTCTGAGTCCTCTTCAGACATGGATGACTCCTGTTTCACTTCCGACTCCAAAATATTAGCCATCAGAACTGAAAAACAGCCATTACAGAAAGGACATGTCTATACCACCCCTTACACATGAAGAGTAATACTTTGTTGCATTTCACTTAAAGCACACATAGACAAACGCAAGCATACACGCATTAGTTCATATGTATGTAAACACAACTACAGTACCTACTGTATGTACATACATACATATGTACATACGTACATATGTATGTATGTACATAAGTACATACATATGTACGTATGTACTTGAGTACGTATGTACCTATGTACCGTAGGTACTGTAGCTGTACATACGTATGAACTAATGCATGTATGTATGTATACTTGAGTGTGTACAGTAGGTAGGTACACACTAAAAGGTGAAAAAGGCGAAACTCAGCACAACCCCCATGCATGGAGAGCCCTATGGAGTGATGTCAAACAGGCTGTCAGTAAGGCAGGAGCTGCTGTCAAGCAGGGTGCACACACAAGAGGAGCTGAAGAGGAGCCCTCCAAGGAGATGGAGAGCGTGTGGAAAAGAATAGCAGACCCCCCTGTTCTACGCCCCACAGTAGTTTGTTACGAAGATTTCCTTATGGCTGTTGGTGGCGTTAAAGGTGGCACTCCTCAGGAAGGTATCTATATATAAATTTATGGATGGGAAGAATGTTGACAGCTGTGGCAGTTGGAGGTTGGTGGGAAACATGAGTGTAGGCCGATATCGCCATGCTGTAGTGCCAATTGGGAGCCGTGGTGCTACACTTTTCGTCGCTGGCGGTTCTGTGCTGGGTAATTCGTATGAAATTGAAAGGCATAAAGAATCGTCATCTGCAGAGCTTGTCATTTTGTAACTACTCTGTACAATTTACTATATAATAGTATTGTAACTATTTTAAATCAGTAAAATAACACCATAGTAGAACTGACCTTTTGACTGTGTGTACGTTGCTCTCTAGTTTCAGTAGTGCATATACTGTTTATACTGTATATAATCAGTATGGACCATTGTACAAAATTGGAAGGACGTACGTATTATAGGGTTAGTGTAAAAAGTACAGTAATGGCTGGGGGCAGGGAGGAGGAAGGAGAGGGGGATCGATGGGACAATGGAGGGACAATGGAGACAGGAGAGGGAGCTAGGGGGAAAAGGGAGAGGGAGAGAGGACAGAGAGTCACGGCAATATGACAAACACATGTGCATGCATGAAAAGGTTCCCCATTTATACCAGCCTTGGCTGAAGGGGTTACCTCTTTCATGAAATAATACAACAACAACAACAACAACAACAAAAGCCTATCTAATATATGACACGCCAAACTAGTGAGTGGTGTGTGTGTGGAAGTGTATTAGTGTGTACGTACGCATGTGTGGGAGACTTACGTGTACATATGTAGGAACAGTGCTGAAAAAGTGAGTGCTATCTGTAGTGGGAGTGGGGATGTTGTGTGTGGGTGTGGGTGTGGTGGGAGTAAAAGATGTGTGTGGTGAGTGTGTGGGATACATGCGTACGTATGTTGGTTCGTACATTATGAGCACACAGGTATATTGCTCTATATACAGGTACATATATTGCAGGTATATTCACCACCTCCTCTGCCCATTTTGGGGTGTACAGGCTCTACGTATGCATGTCCTTTACTGCCCCATGTCACGCTAGTGTGCATGTGTCCTAGATATATATAGCCTTGTGTTCCAGTTTGAAGGAGTGGTAGGGTGAGTGGAGAATTAAAGGTGGAGGAAAGGGAAAGACAGAGGGCCAATGCACCCGATCCCTCCATCCCTCCTGGACACACTCTCATGCCAACAGCAGAGAGGAGGAAGACATGCACTGGACATGTTGAAAGACAGTGAGTGTGTGTGTCCATGCATGTGTACATATATATGTGCGTGTGTGTGGTGGGTGTTGGTGGTTGTCCACACAATGTGGCACTTCTAAAGTTGTATATATTTGCTCAGTATTAACCCTCTCCTCACTCTGGAAAGTGCACTTGTTTGTACAAAGTCATGTATGTACATTGATATGTATATAGTGATATATATGATATTGATATGAAATAGTGCATATAACCTGGTGCTGTAACATAATACATATGCATACTTACTATTTAACTGTCAGAAGACGATCATTTTGTTCCATCTTCTCTCTCTCCCTCCGCTCTCTCCCTCTCTCGGCCCGTTTACCCTCCCTCTCTCCCTCCCTTTGTTGCAGGCCACACTGCCCTCACTCGTGACCTGCAGATAATGCCCATCACAAACTACACACTGAAGCAGCGAAACAGGAGGTCCGCACTGGAGACCAAGCTGGCGGAAGTGGAGGACGCTAGTTAAGTTAAACTATTGTAACAATATTGTATATACTAGTTATCCACTTGTGCACATAAATATGCATAACCATACATGCTCCAAACTCTTTCATATAATATTACATGGACTTTGAACTCCTGTCACATGGTGTGACTGTAGCTATATAGAAGAGGCATGAAAATTGAAAACGTTCGAGATTGTGTATAATATATTGGTGCATGACACATGTATGTCCAGTAGCTTTTTGACATATATTTTGCACATGTAATAATTTGCTCTGGGTACGTGCATGTTAAATTTATATTAATTTGTATATTAATTATGATTCACTGTGATTACACCACAAATAATGTGTAATATATAAAATAGGTATATGAATATATAGTAATAACATTACTACTTAGCTCAGTAATTAACATCAAATTAATAGAAATAATGATAAGTACCTAATACCCTAATACCTAACCTAAAGGGGTCACCTATGGTCCCCAGGACTGAGGCGGCGTTGCCTCGCTGCAAGGCCACGGAGACCTGCTGCAGGATGAAAGAACGTGACTGGGCTTCATTAGAAACCGCCCTGACTCAGCTTCCAACGTCTGCAAAAAATGCCAGGGCATCAGTGCCCATGGCACCAGTTGTCTCCACAACTACCGCAACGAAGTGGTGTCTGTGCCAAGTCCAGGTACTTTGCCCTCTTCCTCTCTTCCGCCAACGCTGCAACAGCCCTTGCCTCCCTGGCGGCAAGTGTTAGATGTGATGCAGCAAAGGTATCTGTGCATGTGGCATCCCAGACAAGGGTACGACCTGTCTTCCAGGGGATGATCGTCACCCCATCAGGTCTCTTTCCATCTGACTTGCAAAGCCCTGGAGGCTCCAACACTGAAGGGATTTGTATATAGATCAGATAATTATACTATATAATATTATCAGGAGCATACAATGAGTATGAGGCAGGCATGATTGATGTATATACGTTGCCCATGCATGTGATCCATGGCCACAGCTGCATGCAATCTCATGCAAAATTCCCTCCTATTACACATCTTTGGTAGCTATATATATATTTCAATTCAGAAAGCTTGATTGCCTCAGAAACTGAATTCATGCTTGTTGAACGATGAAAGCACTGACAGAATTTTGGTGCTGTACTGTTTATTGCCAGTGGTTTAGTGCGGGAGAGGCATTAGGGCGATGAGGAAAACGTACCTAAATATATGTTACATGTAGAAAGACAGTATACAATTTTCTGGTGAAACGTATCATATTAAGTCATTAGAGCAGCTACATGCAGAAAGTAGTCTGGGTTAAGTTGAGAGTACATAGCCATACCTCCCTCAGTCAACATTAATCCAGTTGATATAATAAATAGAAATTATTGTCCAATGACTATTGATCCTCGCCCCAATTGCAATTTCCTCAAAATGGCTTTTCAGCCAGTTGGGCTGGGCATGCATAGCTACACATGTACATCCATAGCGTCCTTGGCCTCACTCCCACCACATCCAGTCGGTAATGACATGTGAAGTTGCCAAGGGGTCTACGTATATAACAGCTCTTCTTGTGTACAAGATTTTGTAATCCCCTAAGAATTCAAGTTTTCTCAGGGATTACACAAGATTTTAAGATTTTGACTGAAGTATTCAAGTGCATCTTCATACACAAACCGCATATTTGTATTCCTTATATAATAATAAGGTAAACATCAAAGATGGACTCAAAAAAGTATACTGTAGAGGCTCATAGTTGTGTCTACTGTGAAGCTATAATGGATATCACATGTTGAGCAATAGCTACGCAACTTCTGATGATTACCAAAGAGCAGGGCGTTTCGACATGAATTCGAACTTAAGGTCTTTGACTGCTTATATAGCTAGCTACAAGTAGTTTAGATATGGAGTTTGTAGCTCTAGTAGCTAATCCCAGAGAGTGTGGCGTATTGATGGATGTGTTGGGATGACTGGCTGCCTATGTATCCACCACTAGTACAAGACTTGTGGTTTCAACAAAGGCAGACAGGGAGGCTACAGTCTACGGACTGACACTTGATTGAGGAGGAGATTGACGAGTATCACACTCGGAGGGGATACTTGAATGACTAATCACTGGTACTATTACCACAAACCAGCCTGCTACACTGAAACAGTGTTAAGCAGGCTGGGGGGTGGTAACTCCGCCCTAGCTATTGACTGGGAACCAGCTTGCTTAACACTGTTTCAGTGTAGCAGGCTGGTTTGGGGTAATAGTACCAGTGATTAGTCATTCAAGTGTCCCCTCCGAGTGTGATACTCGTCAATCTCCTCCTGGATATCACATGTTGAGCAATAGCTACGCAACTTCTGATGGTTACTATAAATTATAAAGAGCAGGGCGTTTCGACATGAACTTAAGGTCTTTGACTGCTTATATAGCTAGCTACTAGTAGTTTAGATACGGAGTTTGTAGCTCTAGTAGCTACTCCCAGAAAGTTCACGAGAATTCAGATATCAGGAGAATTCAACTCGGATTTCGGGACGATGTACAGATTATGACGGAGTTTCCCTTGATTTCAAACGAAGTGTACGGTCTTACAGTCTGGCTAGCTAGACCGTCCCTACAATAAAACCCCGGCGTTTGTTCTAGGTACGGCCATAGACGCACGATCCTAGGGGCGTTGCTGACCGCGCCCTTCCGAGCTACCCTACATGGAAGTGTGAATAGCTGAGTGTTCGCCAGAATGGACGAGAGGACTGAGAAGGGAAAGGGGGCGTTGATGACACATCATCACAGCCTCCGAAGTCTCCTAATAATGCAGAACATCTTGCCTGCCCTTCACTCCATCCTGACAGGTGTAGAGTACTCTCGAGTAGACGGTAAAGAAGACAATGTTGCACAAGTTGACGAGTTTATCAGAATCCTGCTCACGAAAGAGTTCAGGCACTTTGAAACGTTTTGCACCGTTCTGGCAAATAACGGATACGAACATTGGGCGAAAACGTTACGGGAAGAAGTCCGGGAAGATGTACATGTCTGCTCTGAAGGTATGAGTTAACCTTTGCCTGTTAGACGTAGAGAGTCTGTAGCTATCTGTAGGAACCACGTGGGCTAGCTCTCCATTTCCTCTACCGCAACCATTGAACACTCTCCTCTTTGCCTCCTTGCAAATTGCAACTTCCCTCATCTAATCTTGATTCCTCAACATACACCACAATTAAAAGTTGTTCACACCTTGCATTATTATACCGGGTTTTGTGAATGGTTGTTGCAAACGTCATTTGACTCACAATTCACCTTTGAATTTCAACCTCACTTTAGTGTCGCACTGTAAAAGTGGGTTCAAAGTTCAGAGTTGAGCCACGAGCCAAATGACGTTCGTGACAACCATTTTGCAAACCCCTGTATATATATATATATTATATATTGCCACTAAGCCTATGTACGTATGCTGGGTCACTATAATTTATAATATTAGGTTAAATAATACCACATGGGACAAGTGTACTGCATCAGTTCTGTATAGGCAGAGTGTGAATATATATCCAGTGATGTTTCTTATCCATGTAGTTCATCCGGGAAAAAGTCTTAGTGAACCTACACATATGAATCTGCTAAGGCCAGACACTTGTTCACCAAGGAAATATATGGTAATCCATGCATGAATATGCATGAAGCACAATGTATGAGCGACTTGTTTGTCATGGTCTCATTTGCATTCTGTCATATACCTATACGCACTTGCAAGCTTAGCAACCATGAGAGAAATGCAAATGATCATGATGTGTATGCATGTACACTTACAGCTAGGTAGTAGGTATATACTTGCACATACAGATTATGATTATATGCCTATATTTGTCATCATACATATATCCTAGTGTGCAATGTATGGAGTCCAACTGATGTTTCAGCATGTGTATCTGTCATGCATTGCAATTGTTATGTTGGCATGCATAATTAGGCATGTGTTTCTCAGTTTTAGCCACCTTATTTTTGGGGCGCCTTTGGCGCCCCTATATTGTTTTCAGATTTAGGTTTTTGTATGGCTTCATGTTCGTATATATATATATATATATATATATACTAGCAGTGAAGCCCGCCGAAGGCGGGCTTCACTGCTACGGTGCTCCTTCGACAGCGGTCCTTCAACGGCGCTCCGGCGACTGTGATTCAATGACAGAGCCTTGATGGTACCACTGTTGTTTGCTAAATTCTCAGTTCTTCTTGCATTTGGTAGCTAGCTATATAGCTCTTGACCATATACAAATAACACCATTCCGGGAATATGTAGCCGAAGCAAGCTGTCTGGAAGTTTGGCTTGGGCAAACCACAGAACATGCCATGTTTCTGTAGCTTATTTGTGCACATTGGTCCGTCTACATGCCTTTGTGTGCCAGAGAGCGCGAGCATCTCCTCTTGGGCATTGAACCACCTTTCATAGCATGTGCTAATCATGACAACATTGGCAACATGTGACGACATCATGACAACCTATCAACATTTTCACAGCTTGCGCTAATCATGCTTCATATAGCTACAGATTCATGTTTGTTGAGCCTTTTCAGCTGCAGAATGCATGGTTACAATTATCATTGGCGGCTATTGGGTACATCATCAAACATCATCAGTGTAACTTTTGTTATCACATGCATAAATATTTCATGTTAGTTCCCACGATGGCATTTCTAGATGGCGCTTCCACACTGAATAACAATGTGGGAACCGTGCACGGAAGTCCGTATACTTTCTCCGTAAAACCAAAATGGCCGCGACGGTCGTTTTCTGGTTTTTCGCCGCGCACTCCTCGGCTAAAGCGTATTTGCGCACGTCGCCCCCTCGAGGACACTCTACGGTAGGGGTTCCAAAGCGCTGTGAAGGTTTTGTGGCAATTTGGCTGCGCGCACGCGAGGTTATCGCGCACAACCATTTTCAACTCCTCTTTATATATATAGACTTCGGCGGGCTTCACTGCTACGGCGCTCCTTCGACAGCGGCCCTTCAACGGCGCTCCGGCGACTGTGATTCAATGACAGAGCCTTGATGGTACCACTGTTGATAGCTAAATTCTCAGTTCTTCTTGCATTTGGTAGCTAGCCATATAGCTCTTGGCCATATACAAATAACACCATCCCGGGAATATGTAGCCGAAGCAAGCTGTCTGGCTTGGGCAAACCACAGAACACGCCATGTTTCTGTAGCTTATTTGTGCACAATGGTCCGTCTACATGCCTTTGCGTGCCAGACAGCGTGAGCATTTCCTCTTGGGCATTGAACCACCTTTCACAGCATGTGCTAATCATGACAACATTGGCAACATGTCTCGACATCATGACAACCTATCAACATTTTCACAGCTTGTGCTAATCATGCTTCATATAGCTACAGATTCATGATGTCGTAGAGGCTCATGCTACGGAATACATAGAACCAGAGAGATATTGAGCTAACACGTAGCAATAGTTCCAACAAGTAAGATGTTTGTAACTGACGAAGACCTTCGCGGTCGAAACGTCTTACTTGTTGGAACTATTGCTACGTGTTAGCTCAATATCTCTCTGGTTCTACAGATTCATGTTTGTTGAGCCTATTCAGCTGCAGAATGCATGGTTACAATTATGCTATTGGGTACATCATCAAACATCATCAATGTAACTTTTGTTATCACATGCATAACTATTTCATGTTAGTTCCCACGATGGCATTTCTAGACGGCGCTTCCACACTAACAATGTGCGAACCGTGCACGGAAGTCCGTATACTTTCCCCGTAAAACCAAAATGGCGGACGGTCGTTTTCTGTTTTTTCGCCACGCGCTCCTCGGCTGAAGCGTATTTGCGCACGTTGCCCCCTCGAGGACACTCTACGGTAGGGTTTCCAATGCGCTGTGAAGGGGTCGTGGCAATTTGGCTGCGCGCACGCGAGGATATCGCGCACAACCATTTTCAACTCCTCTTTATATATATAGATATATAAATGCTATATTTAGATCTGAGAATCTTGAATAGAACACTGATATACGTACATCTAACCGTTGACTTCTCTTTTCTTTTTGCTTGCAGCCCAGTGTGGATGGGGACACTTGTATAATGCTGCCAACCATGCCAGTTGATCTGCAAGTGATTTCCTCCATCTTGCTTGAGCAAAAAGTGTACATCACTGGAATTGCCAGAGACCATGAGAGTCGTTGCATTCTAGTGTATTCTCTAAGGGAGTTTAGGTGGTCCAATCTGAAGGTGGCTCCAAATTACAATGCACCCACTGCAGTCATCAGTGGTCACATCACCCTAATTGGTGGACGAGTAAGTGAAGCCAGTATTACAAATGCTGTATATTCCTGGATTCAGAAAGAAGATGATTGGAAACAAATCATACCTTCAATGCCAAAGGCACGTTTGGAGAGTGGTATTTGTCACCACGAAGGCCTTATTCTGGTAATAGGGGGAGTGGAGGATACTAATCAGACCGAGCCTGTCGACACAGTAGTTGTGTACAACTTCAGCAAAAAATGTTGGGTCACTGTGAGGGCGCTGCAACTTCCAAAGGGTCTGCAATCACCCCAAGTGGTAATGTTTAAGGAATATGTGTATCTCTTAGGGGGTGGGACTACATACCCTGCCCCACCTCAGCATGGAGTAGACCAGTACAACCAAGAGGCGTGGAGAGCACGTTGGAGCGTGGTGAAAGGGGCTGTCATTGTGGCTGAAGATGCTCCCAAACTGGATGAACACACAAGGGTAGCTGATGAGGAGCCATCCAAGGAGGTGGAGAGCGTGTGGAAAAGAATAGCAGACCCCCCTGTTCTACGCCCTACAGTAGTGTCATCCAAAGATTACCTTATGGCTGTTGGTGGCATTAACGGGGGTGGCTGGCCCCAGAATGGCATCCACGCTTTTATTGATGATGGGAAAGATGATGAGAAAAATGTTGATTGCTGCGGCAGCTGGAGACTGATGGGGAACATGAGTGTAGGTCGGTATCGCCATGCCGTTGTACCACTTGGGAGCCTTGGTGCTACACTCTTTATTGCTGGTGGCTACGTGCTGGGCAATCCAACAGGAGATGAAACACATGAAAAGACTGCATCTGTAGAGCTTGTAGCTTTGTAAAGTACACCCAACTATGTAAATTTTTAAGACTACATCTTCATACATGAACTGATCTTTTAAAACATACGTAATATTATGTGTAGGTCTGTACTTAGTTTCAAATAAAGCAGTCAAACCAGGCTGCGTGTATACACAGTAGTAGTAGCATTTATTTTAAGTTTGTGTGTGGGGTGTCATTCCAACAATGCTGAATGAACTAGCTATGAACAGTTGTTTCGCCCTCTGCATGATCCTTGTGAGACACATGTACGTATATATATATTACTAGCAGTGAAGCCCGCCGAAGGCGGGCTTCTCTGCTACGGCGCGTCGTCGACAGCGTTTCGGCGAAAGCGCTCTGACGCCAGTGTTTTATCAGGAGCACTTCTAATGTCAGCTTTGTTAATTACAGAGAGTTGTGCAACTGAAGTAAGGTCATGCCCATGGCCACAATGTGACAGTGCTTCAGGGTAATTACGTGCAAAGCATGCATGCATATAATGTTTGAACTTGCAAGGCGTGCCTGAATGTACATGAACTTGTCTATGCATGTCCGCTTGCAATTCAGTAGCGATGTAGCGCGGTCGACGTCGTTTTGCAAAAGCGCTCTGTGTGTTCCAGCTAGTCTGACGTAGCCAGCCCCACTTCCAGCCTCCATTTTTATGCGCGACATAAAATGGCTGGAAGGGGTCTGGGCAACGTCAGACTATGTTCCAGCCTGTGTTATATAGGCGTCTAAGCAAGAGCCAGAAGTGGAAGGGAGAAAAGTAAAAATGGCTGTCGGCCGAGAATGGAAAACCGGAACTGTCACGATATCTCCACGAGAACCCTAAGGCGGGAGATTTCAACCCGCGGAGGACACTTTCTGGGATGTTAGTTGTAATTCCAGAGCGTTTGGCGTCAATTCGTGCCATAGTTTTGCTGTGTTTGCGAAGCGCTCTGTGTTAGGCGTCTAAGCAAGAGCCGGAAGTGGAAAGAAGATAAGTAAAAATGGCGGTCGGCCGCGAAGGAAAAACGGAAATGTAACCATATCTCCCCAAGAACACTAAGACGGTCGATTTTAAACCACAGTGGACACTCTCCGAGTAGTTCTTCGTAATTTCTGAGCGTTTAGCATCAATCCGTTCCGTAGTTTTTGCGTTTACCGCGAACAAACAAACAAACAAACAAACACTCTCAATTATATATATAGATATATATATTTATACGTATATACGCGCACACAGTCTGTAACCATTAGAAATAGTTTATATCTGTATCTATCTGTATCTATGAATATAATTTTATCTATGCAAATATTCAACACAGCACATTGCAACATAAATGCTATTAACCCTATAGTGTGCAGTTGCACATGCATGGTGTGCACTTCAATAATTAATAATGATTATATACACATACACATGTTCTGTATGCTTGCAATGCATGTAACTAATCACACCAATTGCAAATTATAACAAATTCCCGATTTGACCCCATGAATTTCAGTTGTAAAATATTGTGTTCTACAAAAACAATCCACTATGTGTAATGTAGTAACCTGAGATAAAATAAATTTTCATATATATACCACAATGTATTCAGCATGCATAAACAACATGATCAGTGGATTCTTTCGGTATTAATATGATGAGTCTTTGTCAAGTCAACTTGGCTTGTTATTGTGACGTCATCTGTCACTGGTTGACAGTCATCTGACTAGAAGGTGACAAAAGCTTACACTGACTCTGAACTGATGCGACTTCTGCAGAATAATATATGAGGAGGAGGAGGAGGAGGAGGAGGAAGCGGGCATGAGAGTACATATACTGTAAGGGCAATGGATAGAAAGGAAGTTAACTACAAGGGATCAGACATGGAGGCTTGATTTGGTGAATGTGAAAGTTAGTGGAGGAAGACTGGAGGCCTCACATCTGGTATATATGTACAATGAGATCTAAAGAAGACACTTTTGATATGGAAGCTAACCATTATGCGGGCTCTTGGCCGTCCGCTTAGCCACCACTCACGAGCGTTACCATGTGATTCCAAGTATTCTTGCATGCACAAATTAAGTGTATACATTTATATATAGTCTACCTTCGTATATCCCAGCTGTGTATAATACTGGACACAGTGAAACATGCAATGAGGTCATGCACTTCTACGTAGCTAACAAGACTAGCAACCTGTCTAATGAAGCCAGAAACACGTATGACAAGACCAAACCTCAGCCACGTTCCCGTAAAAATCTTCCTCTTGAAATAGAGTTGCACATATCGCTGCTTGTAGTATGCTGACAGACCCATGTTGAAATCGACTGATGACAAACTTATCACACCTGAAGTGACGACATCTGTTAGTACTGCATTCATATTTATTTTGAGATGTAGCATATAGTTATATAATAATACGTGACTATTGATGTATTTATGTGATTCATGCTGTTTTCCATGTTTATAATAGCCGTGGGATTGGTAAAGCTAAAGACAAGGGTGCCACAGACAATATTCCCAAAGATGATGTGAGCTGTCAAATTCAGGTGTATCCACTTGATGGAGTGGGAAGTTGGTCCACATTACCTGAGGACCCCAGACAGAAACCAGTTCCAACCTACAATGCCCCAGTTACAGACATCGATGGCCGCATTACCCTGGTTGGAGAAACTGGTGATATATATTACTAACATTTGTCAAGCTGCTGACAAGCAGGGTGTACAGACAAGGACAGCTGCAGAGGAGCACTTTAAGGAGGTGAAGAGTGTGTGGAGATAAATAGCAGACCTCCTGTTATACGCCCCACAGTAGTGTCTTATGAAAACTCCTTATTGCTTGTTGGTGGTGTTATAGATGGCATACCCCAGAATAGCTATCTATAGCTATGACTTAATCGATGTGAAGAATGTTGATAGCTTTGGCAGCTGGACGCTGGTGGGGAACATGAGTGTGGACTGGTATCGCCATGCTGTAGTGCCACTTGGGTTCCGTGGTCCTGCACTGTTTGTTGCTAGTGACTACATATATATGTAGAGGGAAATGTGTACAGTATGTATTGCAATATCAACTCTTGACTGTGTATACTCCCTATATAGAAACCTGAGTAACCATTCGGGTATGAAATTAGTACCACAGTATATACTCTGCATGCATACACTACACGATCTATGATCTTTTGTATATGTCACTATGATGAGTCTGTCAGATCAACTTGGCTTGGTTGTGCTGTGACGTCACCAGGCACTGGTTGACAGTCTTCTGACAAGAAGGTGACAATAGCTCTCACAGACTCTGTACTGGAGCGACTTCCCAGTTTCTGAGGAACGATGAGGAGGAGGAAGAAGCTGGGATAAGAGCATAATCAATGGTTGATCAGGGGTAGGAGGGGAGTGTGGGTACTGAGGCAGTGGGGGAGGGTTGGTGGAAAAGGGTGAATGGTGGAGCAAGAACATAGTCCACACAGTAGTGGTATGTACGTATATTAAAAGCTGTCTATAGTCTATACGGCTGTTGGCCGTCCATTAAACCACTGTACACGAGTGCTTGGCCTGTGGTATTGCCATGTTTCTGAGTTTTACAGCAAATACACGTGTGGTCTTATATGGCTACAGATGACGGCTGCTAGCACCACAGATGACTCCAAGTATTCTTGCATTGCAAAAATAAGAGTATACATACATTGGTAGTAGTTCTGTATACTTACAGCTGGTATATTATAAGTACTGTATGCATTGTACAGTGAAACCTGTCCAATGAGGCTGGCAACCTGTCTAATGAGACCACAAACCTGCCTAACGAGAACAGTAACCTGCCTAATCTAGACCAGTAACCTGCCTTATGAGGCCGAATACCTATCCAATGAGACCAAACTTCTGCATAAGACCAGCACACACACACTGGTAGCCCCATACAGATTGTGATCTCTGATCCTGACTGCAGGTGAGCAGAAGTGGAGAGTTAAAACACTCACTGCAAAGTCCAAAAATGATAGAAAGTTCTCCAGGATCTTGATCATCTCAGAGAAGGACATTGATGGCATCACTTTCTTTACTTCATCTCGGTAGAACTGCAGAGAAGAACGGGATTGAGGAGCTAGGCATTGAGAAAGCATTCACTTGCAGTAAACGAACATTAATTAATTTGCTGCACTGAAGCAGTTGATTACTGGAGGTCTATATGAACGGTCTACAGTGCATCAGCCACATGTAATCGTGCATATTGAAGTGGTTGTAGAGGTTAGTGCTTTAATATATTGCACAATGTGTTGCTGTGATTGCACAACACCCACTCTGTCATGTTTGGCTAGCATTCCAAGCAGTAGAGCGCAGTAGCATGCAGTCATGGAGTCCTCCAGATGTTGGCCAGCCTGCTCCAGGGCTGGGGGAAGGGGCAGGGGAGGGGCAGGGGAGGGTCAATGGAGGTAGACAAGAGAAAAGAATGTATGTGGAGAGGCGAGGGGACAAAGAGAGCCACTGCAATATGTGCTGAGGTACGTAAGAGGAAACATCCCGCAGAAAGATGTGAAATTTCACCCTGGACAGTGCCCCATTGATGCATTCACACACAATGCGGGTTACGTAAAATACAGCCAACACGTGTGGAGTGCACAAATACAGACAAGTGCTACAGGTCAAAGACTGCCCCACCCACCCTGGTTAAATTCGTCCCTGTTGATGACGAGGCTGGTAGACAGGTCGGCTACACTCTTGTCGTGGTCATAGCCGTCTCCTTCAGTGTCTTCTTCATCACTTACGAACTCTAGGAGGAAGCATGTAACAACTAATGAAGTTACTAAACCTCTACCACAGACTTACATTCCCTAAGGCTCTTGCTCATATCAACCCTCAATACACACACCACACCCACCCACACCCACACACACACACACACACACACACACACACACACACACACACACACAAACACAAACACAAACACAAACACATCGCTCCCTCACCGAAGCTCTCGTCCAGAGTGATGTCTGCATTGTCAGGAGCCTGAGGTGCTGAGCTCTGTCTCTCCAGCTCCCCCTCCCCATCAGCGGCCGAGGAGGGTCCTCTCTCAAGGAAGAGGGAGAGATTTGACTGAGCAGAGGACGTGCGGGACACAGGGATGGCTGCCAAGAGGGAGGGAGGGGTAGGAGTGGGTGAACATACGTTACGTTACATACCAATGACGTAGACAGGACTTGCAAACACACACACACACACACACACACACACACACACACACACACACACACACACACACACACACACACACAAACACACACACACACACACACACACACACACACACACACACACACACACACACACAAATAGACCTACATACGTACCATGGTATGTAGATATGCACACTCAACCTTATACCTTATCCTGAAATTGTAATTCTTACCCAGCCAGTGTGTAAAAAGACACCCCCACACAGTATGTGACAATACAGATCCACACATCTCCCCCACACCACACACCTCTCTCTCCTTCCGTCCCCTCTGCCTCGGGTGGTTGACTACTGCTGAGACCCTCCCCTCCTCCTCCAGCTCCAGTCTCTGTTGAAGACGCCTGCGTTCCTCCCTGCTCCACCATGGTGGGGAGGTTGATGTCAACATCCTCAGCAGCCCGGTAGTGCCGAAGGAAGAGTGAAGTGATGTGGTGCAGAACAGATCGCCCTCTCTCCTCCTTCTCGTGACAGAGGTACCACGGTTTCTTGAAGATCGCTCTCTCCGAGGGAGAGTGCTCGGTGAGGTTGAGCAGCAATGTGAGGCCCTAGGTCACCAGAGCGGGTAGAGAGGAAACAAAACCAAAAGGAAGTCAAGTGTCATAATCAGTGCTTCC
>OX465033.1:2622510-2662510 GCA_949841015.1 Aplysina aerophoba
TCCAGCCCCTCCCCTCTATTCCACCAGCCCCTCCCCTCTATTCCTCCAGCCCCTCCCCTCTATTCCTCCAGTCCCTGCCTTCCCCTCCTACTGTCCCTCCCCTTCCGGTCTCTCCCCTCACCTCCTACTGGCCCTCCCCTTCCAGTCTCTCCCCTCCCCTCCTACTGCCCCTCCCCTTCCAGTCTCTCCCCTCACCTCCTACTGGCCCTCCCCTTCCAGTCCCTCCCCTCCCCTCCTACTGTCCCTCCCCTTCCAGTCTCTCCCCTCACCTCTACGAGCCACAGGGTCCAGCACTCCCAACTGTCTGAGTGCATTCTTGAAGTGCTGCCTCCTCCGCGGGTTGGTGACAGACACAAGAGACTCAACAATCAAGTCACCAGCCTGGGGTGGAGAGGAGTGGATTCTGATGGACAGCGAGCACGTACAAAGTCACTTTCTCAACAATTCAATGCAAAGTTTCGCCCCTCACATGACAGCACTATGCATTATTGTCACATGTACATACACTGGATGCAGTGTATGTGAAAGCACATACAGTATGACAGGTTACGCATGTTATGTATTGTCACATACAGTATGACAGGTTATGTTATGTATTGTCACACACAGTAAGACAGGTTATGTTATGTATTGTCACATACAGTATGACAGGTTACGTTATGTATTGTCACATACAGTAAGACAGGATATGTTACATAGAGTACATGTTTCACATAATCATAGACGACAGACAAGGGCAAGGCACTAATGATGATGGCACGGTGATGGTGGTAATGCTCTTTACACATGGTCACATGCATACGTACGTACGTACGTACAGAGAGAAGGTCTGTTGCAATCTGGTCGGCCTGTTCCCTCCCGGACGTTGTGATGTAGTGCTCTCGTGAGGACAGCTCAAGGCAGTACCTTCAGGGAAGGGGAAGAGGTTATTAGAAGGGACTTATGGGGACACTGGCCCAGATAGAACACAGTGGAATTGACGCTGGCCCATTAGTGTCAACATGGCGGTGGAGACATGGTTGTGGAGGTAACACATGCCAGTGAGCGTGCACACACACAACACTCTGACAAAGCTGACTTTTCTTGGCTAGCATTAAATTGCACGCAGGCCTACCCACCATGTGAAATACGAGCAGGAACACACACACACACACACACATACACGCACACACATGCACACACATGCACACACACACACACACACACACACACACACACACACACACACACACACACACACACACACACACACACACACACACACACACACACACACACCAGCACCACCAGCAGGATCTGACCTGACTTTCTTGTCCAACATGGTGTACTCCCTAGACATTTTTTCTGAGTCCTCTTCAGACATGGATGACTCCTGTTTCACTTCCGACTCCAAAATATTAGCCATCAGAACTGAAAAACAGCCATTACAGAAAGGACATGTCTATACCACCCCTTACATATGAAGAATAATACTTTGTTGCATTTCACTTAAAGCACACATAGACAAACGCATGCATACACGCATTAGTTCATATGTATGTACGCACAACTACAGTACCTACTGTATGTACATACGTACATATGTATGTATGTACATAAGTACATACATATGTACGTATGTACTTGAGTACGTATGTACCTATGTACCGTAGGTACTGTAGCTGTACATACGTATGAACTAATGCATGTATGTATGTATACTTGAGTTTGTACAGTAGGTAGGTACACACTAAAAGGCGAAAAAGGCGAAACTCAGCACAACCCCCATGCATGGAGAGCCCTATGGAGTGATGTCAAACAGGCTGTCAGTAAGGCAGGAGCTGCTGTCAAGCAGGGTGCACACACAAGAGGAGCTGAAGAGGAGCCCTCCAAGGAGATGGAGAGCATGTGGAAAAGAATAGCAGACCCCCCTGTTCTACGCCCCACAGTAGTTTGTTACGAAGATTTCCTTATGGCTGTTGGTGGCGTTAAAGGTGGCACTCCTCAGGAAGGTATCTATAAATTTATGGATGGGAAGAACGTTGACAGCTGTGGCAGCTGGAGGTTGGTGGGGAACATGAGTGTAGGCCGGTATCACCATGCTGTAGTGCCTCTTGGGAGCCGTGGTGCTACACTTTTCGTCGCTGGCGGCTCTGTGCTGGGTAATTCATATGAAATTGAAAGGCATAAAGAATCGTCATCTGCAGAGCTTGTCATTTTGTAACTACTCTGTACAATTTACTATATAATAGTATTTTAACTATTTTAAATCAGTAAGATAACACCATAGTAGAACTGACCTTTTGACTGTGTATACGTTGCTCTCAATATAGCTTCAGTTATAGTAGTGCATATACTGTTTATACTGTATATAATCAGTATGGACCATTGTACAAAATTGGAAGGACGTATTATAGGGTTAGTGTAAAAAGTACAGTAAGGGCTGGGGGCAGGGAGAGGGAAGGAGAGGGGGATCAATGGGACAATGGAGGGACAATGGAGACAGGAGAGGGAGCTAGGGGGAAAAGGGAGAGGGAGAGAGGACAGAGAGTCACTGCAATAATTATGACAAACACATAATATTATGCATGCATGAAAAGGCTATCTATTGTATATAACAGTGCCAAAATAGTGAGTGGTGTGTGTGTGGAAGTGTGTTAGTGTGTACGTACGTATGTACGTATGTATGTGTGGGAGACGTACGTGTACATATGTAGGAACAGTGCTGAAAAAGTGAGTGCTATCTGTAGTGGCCTGGGAGTGGGGATGTTGTGTGTGGGTGTGGGTGCGGTGGGAGTAAAAAGATGTGTGTGGTGAGTGTGTGGGATACATGCGTACGTACGTTGGTTCGTACATTATGAGCACACAGGTATATAGGGAAAGACAGAGGGCCAATGCACCCGATCCCTCCACCCCTCCTGGACACACTCTTATGCCAACAGCAGAGAGGAGGAAGACACTGGACATGTTGAAAGACAGTGAGTGTGTGTGTGTCCATGCATGCGTACATATATATGTGCGTGTGTGTGGTGGGTGTATATGTTGGTGGTTGTCCACACAATGTGGCACTTCTAAAGTTGTGTATATTTGCTCAGTATTAATCACCCTCTCCTCACTCTGGAAAGTGCACTTGTTTGTACAAAGTCAGGTTTGTACATTGATATGTATATAGTGATATATATGATATTGATATGATATAGTGCTTATAACCTGGTGCTGTAACTGTCAGAAGATGATCATTTTGTTCCATCTTCTCCCTCTCCCTCCACTCTCTCCCTCTCTCGGCCCGTTTATCCTCCCTCTCTCCCTCCCTTTGTTGCAGGCCACACTGCCCTCACTCGTGACCTGCAGACAATCACTAACGACACACTGAAGCAGCGAAACAGGAGGTCCGCACTGGAGACTAAGCTGGCAGAAGTGGAGGACGCTAGTTAAGTTAGACTATTGTAATAATATTGTATATACTAGTTATCCACTTGTGCACATAAATATGCATAACCATACATGCTCCAAACTCTTTCATATAATATTACATGGACTTTGAACTCCTGTCACATGGTGTGACTGTAGCTATATATATAGAAGAGACATGAAAATTGAAAAAGTTTGGGATTGTGTATATATTGGTGCATGACACATGTATGTCCAGTAGCTTTTTGACATATATTTTGCACATGTATTAACTTGCTCTGGGTACGTGCATGTTAAATTTATATTAATTTGTATATAGATCAGATAATTATACTATATTATATTATATTATCATGAAGGAGCATATAATGAGTATGAGGCAGGCATGATTGATGTATATACGAACGTTGCCCATGCATGCGATCCATGGCCACAGCTGCATGCAATCTCATGCAAAATTCCCTCCTATTACACATCTTTGGTAGCTATAGCTATACACATATATATTGATGTATATCTCAATTTAGAAGGCTTGATTGCCTCAGAAACTGAATTCATGCTTGTTGATCGATGAAAACACTGACAGAAGTTCTGTACTGTACTCTTTTTTGCCAGTGGTTTAGTGTGGGAGGGGCATTAAGGTGATGAGGAAAGCGTACCTAAATATATGTTACACGTAGAAATTACATTATACAATTTTCTGGTGAAGCGTATCATATTAAGTCATTAGTGCAGGTACATGTTGAAAGTAGTCTGGGTTACTTTGAGAGTAAATAGCCATACCTCCCTAGGTCAACATTAATCCAGTTGATATATATTATATATAGAAATTATTGTCCAATGACTATTGATCCTCGCCCCCCGGTCAATTGCAAATTCCTCAAAATGGCTTCTCGGCCAGTTGGGCTGGGCATGCATAGCTACACACGTACATCCATAGCGTCCTTGGCCTCACTCCCACCACATCCAGTTGGTAATGACATGTGAAGTTGCCGAGGGGTCTACAACAGCTCTTCTTGTGTACAAGATTTTGTAATCCCCTAAGAATTCAAGTTTTCTCAGGGATTACACAAGATTTCAAGATTTTGACTGAAGTATTCAAGTGCATCTTCATACACAAACCGCGTAATTGTATTCATTATAATATAATAATAAGGCAAACATCAGAATATGGACTCAAAAAGGTATGCTGTAGAGGCTCATAGTTGTCTACTGTGTATACTGGATATCACATGTTGATCGCAATAGCTACGCAACTTCTGATGATTATATACTAAAGAGCAGGGCGTTTCGACATGAACTTAAGGTCTTTGAGTGCTTAGCTAGCTACAAGTAGATTAGATACGGAGTTTGTAGCTCTAGTAGCTAATCCCAGAGAGTTCACGAGAATTCAGATATCAAGAGATTACGGAGTTTCCCTTGATTTCAAACGAAGTGTACGGGTCTTACAGTCTGGCTAGCTAGACCATCCCTAGAACAAAACCCCGGCGTTTGTTCTAGCATAGATTATCTAAACTACGCAACGTGAAGTTTATATAGATAATCTATGGTTCTAGGTACGGCCATATATAGACGCACGACAGGGCTGGAGGAAGCATTTTAGGATTGGTCAGGCCATGAAAATTTTTTGCTCGCTCCGCTCGCAAAATTTTTTTTTAGCACCTCTACACTAACCAGACCACTTTCGTGAGTGCTGGGTGCAGGCGAGCAGGTAAGTAAAGTACTGCAAAGATGCATGGCCCGTGCACATTTACAGAACAATAATCTAAACCAAATGAAAAGTCATGTCACCCTCACCTCGTAAAGCAAGGCCTTGTCTAGATAGAAAGTGAATGTTTGACAGTATCCGAATTAGGCACTGACAATTCTCGCTTTCCTCTTGGGCATGTTCCCTAGAAAGCATCTCACCCACATCTGAGCATGTAGCTGGTATCACCATGACCACTTGCAAGGCTTCTTTATGGCTTGCAGATGCTTCATGGTTCTTGAAGCTGATGGTGGCATCCTTCCAATTTTTAAAGCCATTACTTGTAAAAGCAAGATCGCCTCTGCTTCGTTCCATCCTTTTGGACTTCAGTGCAGACACACACATGGCAAAATACAACGTCATCTGGGTTGTGTGTCTGGTAATGCAACCAGGGCCACGTGGAAAACCAGGACGCCTGGCACGACCTCTTCACTATCTGCTTTTTTCCAAACTCACGTTTGGGGAAGACGAACTTTGAAGGAGGATGCGATGGTTGAGGAGGGAGATCCGGCAAGCTCGAGCTCGTAGCCAACGACTCTGAAAGCGCCATTGTCTCAATCCAAAAGATCAACAGGAAGAGTAGTAATGGTTCTAGTTACAAGACTGCCCTTCCTGTTGAACAGGAAGGGTAGTCTTGTAACCAGAACCATGCGCTTCTACGTGG
The DNA here is from genome assembly GCA_949841015.1 of Aplysina aerophoba. NCBI lineage: Eukaryota > Metazoa > Porifera > Demospongiae > Verongiida > Aplysinidae > Aplysina > Aplysina aerophoba. Next base: position 2,628,312 of record OX465033.1, read on the forward strand.
CGCGCGTACAGCGTGCAAGACTAAACTCCTGCTCGGATCTCCGTTCCACCATTTTACAGGTTACGTAATAACCAGAGTACCTTAGCGATTTTATCAGCATTAAGTAACCGTCAAAATGGCGTTTTACCGCCTCTGCGCGCGAAGAACGATAACGATAGAGGTCAACGTTTCTGTAAGTGTTCTTTTTAGTTTTATTGAAAAATATTGTTGGAGCTTAAAATATTGGTCCGGCCAAAACCGGAGCAGCCGGACCGGTTCCTCCGGCCCTGCACGATCCTAGGGCGTTGCTGACCGCGCCCTTCCGAAGCGTCCCATACATGGAAGTGTGAATAACTGAGTGTTCGCCAGAATGGACGGGAGGACTGAGAAGGGAAGGGGGGCGTTGATGACACATCATCACAGCCTCCGAAGTCTCCTAATAATGCAGAACATCTTGCCTGCCCTTCGCCCGATCCTGACAGGTGTAGAGTACTATCGAGTAGACGGCAAAGAAGGCAATGTTGCACAAGTTGACGAGTTTATCAAAATCCTGCTGACGAAAGAGTTCAGGCACTTTGAAACGTTTTGCACCGTTCTGGCAAATAATGGATACGAACATTGGGCGAAAACGTTACGGGAAGAAGTCCGGGAAAAAGTCGATATCAGCTCCAAAGGTATGAACTCGCCTTTGCCTACTAGAAGTATGGCTATATTTCCTAGACAGTGTAAGGCTAGCTATTCCTTAAGAACCACGTGGGCTATAGCTCTTCACCTCCTGGCCCAACGAATTTCATAAGGCACACCTGAACCTTCAACTTGCTCTAGAATATCCTGAAACTATGGAAGACCTACCTGCAATTGTAGCATCTGCAGCAGTATAGTATAGGATGTACAGACATGGCATGTATCTTATCTTATCTTATCTTAGTATCTGGTTTATTGGCTGCAGGTCCCTGTGCTCCTGCGGCACCACCGCTAAGCACCAAACGTCCTGCTTTGAAAGATTTAGTTTCATATGTTATACCTCGTGTAGCTTCTGAGTGGTATAACGTGGGACTTCAGTTGGATCTCGAGCCTTATGTCTTGAATGAGCTCGAGAACAAGGATCATCAACCTAGGAGGATGTTTGACAAATGGTTGCAGGGGCCAGCTTGTTCCTGGCAAAGTATTTTGGATGCTGTGGAGAAGGCATGTGGAAGAGGCCCAATGGAGGATATTCTGGCAGATGTTTTAGAGTCAATTGCAAGTGCTCAGTCTACAGGTCAGCATTTATGATACCGTGTTTAGTCTGAATTTGTTGTGGAAAGATTTGTCTTTACATATGCCTCAATTCAAATATTTGGACATAATGACTTTTGCTTATATCATGTGTTTTCACACACAAGGGTACACACAGATAATGTGGTAAAGGCCTAAGTGGGTAGGTCAAGTTATGATAACGTTGCCAAGAACACTAGCCAGGTCATTGACAATCAAAGTTTAATCAAATATTTCAGCAACACTAAGGCTGCCTTTGTCAGTGACATTTACAAGCTGGGGTGTATAAAGAGGCATAGTCACGTGAGGTACACCTGAATACAGCATGTAATATAGTGCCTTCACGCAAGAATGGCCAACTTCCTTTTTTCGGCGTATCATGGTTAATGACGTCACTGAGGATGTGCAAACATACGCTTAGGGGTTTTCGGGTGCGTAGAGTTCGAATCTGAGCTCAGAATTGATGTAACTCGCTTCCTGGCTCAGATACTGCTTCCAGCCAATCAGATTAGCGCATTATGATGATGTAATTCGACCGCAGATATGCGACACCGTAATCTTCACCGCAAAATTCCGGATTATTTCCGTTTTCGCCGGTGACGGCCATTTTGTTCGTTCTTCTTTAAGAAGGAGTTCAGAACGTTTTTGATGATTATCTAGCTTTATACGGAACGAATTTGGATGCTACTATATCTGAAACGCGTACTAGATGGTAATTATGGAAGCGAATCCGAGAAATAATGGAAAACGTTCATAGCAAGAGATTTTCAACACGCGAAGCATCGCCAGTGCCATCGGAGACACTGGTCCAGGGCACGGAATCCAGTCTGCAGCCTGCTAAGACTTCTACAGTAGTAGTGAGAACACCAGCACACGATCAATAGTGCTCCTCAGTCAGTTACTCTTCCAGATGGTCGCCCCAAAGGCTTGCGAATGGTGCTAGAGGAGAGGGGAGTGAATACACACAAACTTGTGAAGGAGCTAATGATTTTGTCACCCCACGATGATTTTCGAAATGAAAAGAACAAAGTTCACAGACCACTAGTCCGTTTTGAACAGCAGTCTATGTTCGTACCCAAATTCCACCCAGAGCTTAACCCCATAGAACGAGTGTGGGGTAGAGCTAAAGTCTATGCCCAGAACCACTGCAACTACCCTTTTCAGGCTTGCAGAGCACAGTGACACCAGCATTAGAAAGTGTTTCACTTGATGCCATTCACAAGTATTTCCGGAAATCAAGGGATTACATTCATGCATGCAGGGAAGGAATTAGTGGCTTTCAGGCAAATGATGCGATAAAGACATACAAGTCATATAAGAAAGTGCCAGAGCAAGAACGTTTTACGTAAACACCACATTTTGAATGTTATTGTGCATGATTGTTGCTTGTATTGAATTTATATGCCATTTTTTGAAATTGCGTATGACTCCAATTAGAACTCTTGTATCTCTGGATTTAAATTACTTAAAAGTGTTTCCTTCTGTGTAAATTTTAATATTATCATGTAGTCCAATATCTGTGAGTTTCATGCCATTTCCCCATACACATGCATCAGAATAGGTCATATAATCAGCCCAGAAACGCGCATAATTAACCAATGAAAACCTGCATACTGCAAAGCAGGAATATTGTAGAAATGAAAACTGTTGTGAAATATTTCCTTTTACATTATATATTACAATACAACTCCCTGATTCACTCCAACTGCTTCTAATTTGGTAGAATAGGTCCTGAAGATACTTTATTTTCTCAAAAATGCGCATAATTAAGAGGTGTTTATACACTGTACCGTTACCATGGTAACACAAATTCAAAATCTTTGGTCCAATGGACCGTAATAAATAACATACATTATAGCATCTTAACTATTGTTGCACACAATTTAAATGAGGCTCTTTTGCATCTTACAATGTGTGTCAGCCATTCCGGCCATTCTTGCATGAAGGCACTATAACACGAGAATAAATCTATGTGAAGATAAAAACGAAATAAAATAAAGATGAAATAATGCCTAATTGAGAAAAGGCACAGAATCAGAAAGCAGGGGCTATGTAGAAGAAGTCGACAAGTTGAGAAAGAATACAAGGACTTTTGACCACTACTGCGTTGTCTTGGAGAATTTGGGTTACCATGTGTGGTGTGGGAGAGGCCCTTGGTCTTAGTAAGCGACAACAGCTTAGCTGCATTGCATGTGCTTGCTGTGTGCCACTGCTGTCACTGACCTTGATTCATAAAACCTCAATTATTCCGAAATACTGTCTCAGAATAATAATTATATCTACTCCACTGAGGGGCCATTCAGCTGCATTAAATAAGGCTGTTCTCCCCACTGCCAAAATTGCAATGATATCTTGTTGCCTTCAGCTATAGCTCACCCGCTGAATGGGGGCCGCATAGCCAGTTTTGGCTGGGTAGTTACAAGTACAGGTGTGTGTGTGTATGTGTATGTTACGCCCAGATAATGCACTGTTGCAACTTGCACTGGTGCTGCTTTTTCATTCAGCCACTAGTGCAGCTAGTCCACTTGCACACGTGGTGGTATCACCCTTGGCACCTTGCACTGGTGGTGCTATATATATATCTATATAATTATATATTTTCGTAGAGTAGATCCTTTGTTCGCAAATCCCTCCCGCAGCGTGTCTGCGACGGATACGAAACTGTGGCATTGTAACTGACGAAGACCTTCGCGGTCGAAACGTCTACATTTCTATCTGTTTTTCACTGCTACGTGATTGCTCAACAATTTGCCCAGTCCTTCATTGATGAACTCTCTAAACACTGATCCTCACACTAAAGCACCATCCATACTATCATTCAAATGTGAAGAAATGTTACTAAATTCTGATTTTTGCGCCTTGACAACATGAACAAAATGGATAATGTGCAGTTAAGCAACTTCTAATTAATCTAACTTGCCAGGAAGAGACCCATTTTATCTGCTCATGAAATGATTGGTGATTCTGCCGTCAAGCGTATGTAGCATCAATGTTGGTCGGGATATTGTCCCAAATTCTGAATCAGATTGTGGAGCTTATCTCGTGAATCCTGAGTAGTGTTTTAAAGGTTGGACCCAATATGTCCTAACAGTGCTTTTCTTCATTTTAACAAGAAGTACGTAGCAATTTCTTATAAAGCAAAAGAGCAAGCTTCTTCTTGTGCACCATGTCTGCACCAAAACGAGCATTGATACTGATTGGCTAATTGTCTTGTGATCTTAACAATTGTCGACTACTATGTTACATGTGGCTCCGTCAACAAATTCACGATTAATTTTGTTTGTTTTCATCGATTGCATCTATTTTCCACTTTCGTGCGGCAGATGCTTAAACCCTGAGAGGCCACCACATGCACAATATACTCTATACGTAACGATGGCTGAAGGAATTATAGCGAGGATTGGAGGGGTTTGGCTGGAGAGATGTTGAAGTAGAAGGCCTGGGAAGGCTGTCTTTGACAGAGATAGGACACATGATGAGGGACATTGCGTGGAAAGAGGTGAAGAAGGAGTGGGAAGCTGAAGCACAGGAACGATCAAAGTTGGAGGTAATGTGTGGACTGCTGGCCATTGATAGTAAGGCAAGATGTATAGATGTCAACTGTAAGAGTCGGAGGAGATCTTGGTGAAGCTGAGGGGAGGGACTGCGCCCCTAAGGATGGAGACTGGTAGATGGGGTGGCCTAAAGAGGGATGAGAGGCTCTGTAAGCAGTGTAAACTGGAGGAGGTAGAATACGAAGAGCATTTTCTGCTGAGGTGCGAGGGGTGGACACAGGAGAGGGAAGTGGTGACTAAGTGTATGGAGAGGCTGGTAGGAGAGTTTTGTAGAGCAACTGATGACAGGAAGGTGGCCCTGATCCTAGTTCAAGCGTGTTGCGATGAGAGAGTGGGGAGGGCAGTAGGGAAGATGTGGCAGTGCAGATTCCTGGAGAAGTACTGATGTGCCTGGATGTGTACGTGGCTCCTGTTCTTGATGACACCGTCCCTTAATTGATTGTCACAATTGATTTTCACCTAGCACACTCCCCATAACACATTATGCATCACATGACACTTTGACAATACCCTATGAGTTTTATCGTATGTATAGTGCTGCATGGGACAGCATGCCCTAGTGTGCATGGCACGCGGTGCACTTGAATAATGAATATTGAATATTGAATATACTCTATATTATACCTGGAAGAGAGGGTATGATAAGAGTGTATATATAGTAGTCACTTTCCCCCATCTAGCATCAACAGCAAACCGAGCCAATGACCTACAAAGTTGTAACAGTTGGCTTATTATAAATTCTCATCTCAGCTATCTGTTGGGTATGAATCTTCACCCTGCAGAGAGGTTTAGGGATTTTTGGTTTCTAATACCCTACAATTTGCCCTTATTTGATATTGAATAGGTACGTTGATCGCAAGAATAGTATCCTCTATATACCGTATGGCCGGAAATTTTGGCGGGAAGATATTTTGGCGGATTGTTGAAAGTATATCATTTGGCAGAAATTTACTTTGGCGGTGAGTAGGGCTGCGGCGAATATGCGGGCATAATATCCGGAATAATGGGGCTGCGTGAGCATCAGCGCACTTCCGGAATAACCGGCGGAAATTATCTAGGCATGGACCAAAATGGCTGCCAGCTGTAGTGGAAGTTGTGGAACGGTCCGAACGGGTAGTGCACAAGCAGATAGCATTGACTTAGTTTCTTCTGGGAATGATGCAAGTGAGGAGTCTGAGGACACTGAAGAGGAAACGGACGAACCTGTGGCAACACTGGCAAAGAACACAGTGTCATCGATTCTGGACAAACTGAAGTCGCCGACTCCCGCCGTGCAGCTGACACCAATGCTGACTTCAGTCCATTAGAGTGGTGGAAGCAGAACGCCACCACACTACCTAAGTGGTCATCTGCTGCGGCAAAGATTCTGCTGCTTCAGCCATCATCTGCTGCTGCTGAGCATGAATGTTCACTGTTGAAGGCATCGTTTGGAGAACAGCAAGAAAGTGCCCTTCAAGATTACATTGAGGCATCACTGCTGTTGCAGTTTAACAAGCGTTAAACATTGTTACAGACTTGCAGATAATTTGGACGTACTGTATTATACATCATTTATGTAGTATGCATACCAGCTTAATTAGAATTTTGATTCTTTTCATGAGCACTATTTTGAGAATAATGGGCAGTTTTTAAAGGAATTGTGGAATAACATAATTGACAAGTTTTAGAGCATATTAGCCTCAGGCCTAGCGGTGAGCCAGTCTTACCCTTAATGACATTCATAGCAAAATGGCTAATCGAACGTGCTCGGAATTTAACCGGGCCGTATGGCAAGCCGTCAGTAACAAAATTCGGCAGCGATTACGATTGCATTCCAAAACATGAGCAACGGTTTGACCTACACCCAAAACATTTTGAAATGGCTAACCCTAACCCTAACCCTAACCCTAACCCTAACGTTTTGATATCGTTCTGAAACCTTCTGAGCCATTTCAAAACGTTTTGGGTGTAGGTCTAACCGTTTAGAACGTCACGCGACGTTTTGGAATGCAAAAGAAGACGGGTCCGGTAACAAAATGGCCGCCCCGGAGGCTTCTGTTCACCCGGTTAGAAATCGTCTTTGTTATCACTTCTTCCTTTACCAAACGAACGAAAGTTGCTCACGAATAGTGTCAAGGAGGCTAATGTTGCTTAGAAGCTTAAATAAATCTTACTTGCGTGTTACAGCTCCAAATGCTACCGAGGCTGAACGGCCATTTTATGAACGTCTCGCATTGTTCTGCACGTAATACAAAGACTAGCTAGCTAGCTGGATTAGAACAGTTAGGTATCAGGGTGCATGAAGGTGTGTAACTGCAGGGCTCTATCCTGTGCAAAGCATCCAAACACTTAGCTAATTAATGCAACTTCCCATGCAATTGCCAACTAAAACCCTGATGCATTCATGCAAACCTCTGTGTGGTGCACCCTGAGGTCATTCTAGGATTTAGAGTGATGCTATATGGCATGACAAATGTGGGCACTATTACTAGCAAGTAGTTCGAGTTTGGGGCGCACCATCGACGCCCCACGAGTTTTTTAACTCGAAATACTTGTTGAGAGACTAGTTGACTTCAGTGAAAAGATGGCAGAAGTCACATTGTTACAGTATATTAACAATACATTAGAGCAAGCATGATGGCATGAAAGTAAGATGTTAATTTGCTGGTGGAGTTGTAGCTATGTCATAAAGCACTGTGACACAATGGGCTCTTTTCTACAGCTCTACGTATATACTGTATGTTCAACCACCATATACTTGATTTGTGTTGTATGTATATCATTTCAAACTTGTATATACATACAAGTATGCACCAAATGTGGATACGCTAACAATTATCCATGATGTTAGCTAGGTGTTTCTTATCTATATGTCAATAAATTATTGCTTACTGCAAATTACACTGATGATTTTGTTTGGTATGATAGGTTAAAGCTTATACCCAAAGCAGCATGCTGCAAGCTGTATAATATTATACGTATTACCATTATATTATTTTTAAGAATTTTAATTATGACGTCTGTGATGCTTATTAATTTTTATACATTTATGATAGCTAATCCTGAAGAGGACAACCGCACTCCAAATGGACCAGCAAACAAAACATCAAGCGAGCAGGTAATGAATGTGCACGGAATGAAGTTAGGAGATGTGATCATAATAGCTATATCTATTAGTTGTTGCAGCTTGGGTTGTTAGATCAAAGGCAACAACTGTGTATTAGTTTGGATGACGCACAGTTGCCTTATTTGGAAGCGTATATAACCTTCCTCACACCTGTAGAGGGGTAAGTGGAAAAGCAGCAAACCAGTAGCAGAATAGGAAACGAACACGGGAATGGGAAGGATCATGGAAACTGATTGCATAACAAATCTTATAAACTTGGGGACCCCTAGCGATCGATCGATGTCTCTAAAGCAACCCTAATCATTGCATTTTGTATGTAAGGGGAGGATAAAGGAGAAGAGTGCTTGCTATATATCCCTTACAAAATAATAGCCTTTTTGCTACTTGCTACTCCTTAATGACATCTGATGGCATGCAGTTGCATTCTTCCGGTAGTCTCGTGAACTAGACCCCACCCATCTGTTTGCCATTAATTAATGGTGTTACACACAGAAGTCATGGGTCTTAAAGAGGCATTGTATCGGAATTACAGCACAAGTCAAATTATACTGACGGCATTGTACTGACGAAGACCTTCGCGGTCGAAACGTCTACATTTCTTCACTGCTACGTGATTGCTCAAAAAAAAATTTGCCCAGTCCTACCTATGCCGTAGCAATGAGCCTCTACCAAATTATTAAGTCAAATTATCTTTATCAAACATTTTCAAAGATGTCCCTTTTGCAATTTCTGTGACACGTTATGTTTTAATTTGTTGCAGTTGCTTTTGCCGCCCAGTGACATCCTGCCATTGAAGTCCATGCCGTGTGAACTGCAAGTGATTTCATCAGTCAAGAAGGACAACAAATTGTACATTACTGTGGTTGGTAAAGCCCAAGACATGGATTCCAAGGACGATGTTCCCAAAGATCATGTGAGTCGCCAAATTCAGGTGTATTCACTTGACAGAAAGGGGAATTGGTCCACATTGCCTGAGGACCCCAGACAGAAACCGGCTCCAAACTACAATGCCCCTGTTACCGTCATTAATAGCCGCATTGCCCTAGTTGGTGGGAGGGATGCAGAAACTGGCAAAATTACCAACGTTTTGTCAACCTGGGATGAGGAAAAGCATGAGTGGGAAAATGACAACCCACCTTCCATGCCTACGAAACGATTGGAAAGCGGTGTCTGCCACCGAGACAACTTGCTTTTGGTAGTAGGAGGGGTTGTGGACGATAAAGTGAAAATGCTTGTTAACACGGTAGATGTGTACGACTTCAGCAGCAATCGTTGGTACACCCCCAAGGCACTTGATCTGCCGATAAGTCAGCTACGATCACCCAACGTTGTGGTCTTCAAAGAGTATGTCTACGTTATTGGTGGTGTGACTACATACCCAGCCCCACCTGGCGAAACTCACAACCGACACGCATGGAGAGCACTATGGAGCGATGTCAAAGAGGCTGTCAGTAAGGCAGGAGCTGCTGTCATACAGGGTGCACACACAAGAGGAGCTGAAGGGGAGCCCTCCAAGGAGGTGGAGAGAGTGTGGAAAAGAATAGCAGACCCCCCTGTTCTACGCCCCACAGTAGTGTCTTGTGAAGATTTCCTTATGGCTGTTGGTGGCGTTAAAGGTGGCATTCCTCAGGAAGGTATCTATAAATTTATGGATGGGAAGAACGCTGACAGCTGTGGCAGCTGGAGGTTGGTGGGGAACATGAGTGTAGGCCGGTATCGCCATGCTGTAGTGCCTCTTGGGAGCCGTGGTACTGCTGCACTGTTTGTTGCCGGAGGCTATGTGCTGGACAATCCGGAGGGAGATGAAGACAATAGAAAGTCTTCGTCAGTAGAAATTGTCATTTTGTAACTGAATAGTACAGCTTGTTTATTACTTAGTTGGAGAACTGATCCTTACACTGTTTGCAGTTCTATTTCAGTAGCGCAAAATCAATTTTCATTTGTATATTTTACAGTATGGTGTATAGATAGATATGTAATTTTATATATAAACCAGAGATATCATGAAAGTTTAATGCTTACCATGCAATGTAATGGCATGCGTGCAAAAATTGAATGTTTCTACATACGTTAATATGTTCACGTAGTACATGTCAGCATGCCAAATCAACTTGGCTTGGTTGTGTTGTGATGTCACCAGTCACTGGTTGACAGTTTTCTGACAAGAAGGTGACAATAGCTCTCGCTGACTCTGTACTGGACCGACTTCCCAGTTTCTGAGGAATAATAGGAGAGATGATCAATGAGGGAGTTGGAATGGGAAGGAGTAAAGGCAAGGGTATAAGTTAAATGGAGCCAGTTAAAGGAGGCTTGGAAAAGTGGGGCTAGGCAAGAACGAGTGTACTGTAACTCCACGCATTTGTGGTACATACAGTGAAGCTCGTCTACTGTATAATTATATAACATATAATATAATATAAGTATAACATATGAGGTCCCTTTTGAAATGCCTAAAATTCACATGACTTTGCATGAGTGTTCATGGTCATGTGATTTGTGTATAAGCTTCGTTTGGCCTGCGTGCATCACTTCACATGGCCAAATATATAGCTCCTCCCACACCTTCTGCAGCCCCTATATAACTCCATTACCTTTAGCCCGGCCCGGCCCCTGCAGTGTCTGAATACAGTAATGTGACTTAGATGGTAGGTAGATGATTTTTGGCAAACACTATAAAAATCAATTGCTAAGTTGTTATGTTAGTCTATAATAACATATAATATTATATGTACACTGGTAGCCTCAAGTTGTTATATTATATCATAATTATAAACAACCACGGGGTAGTCTTCAAGGAGTATGTCTACATTATTGGTGGTGCGACTGCATACCCCATCCGAAATAGCGGAAGCAAAGCTTGATACAACTTGAAAGCGTGGAGAGCACGATGGAGCAATGTCAAAGAGGCTGTCATTGAGACTGAAGCAGCTGACAAGCAGGGCGCACAGACAAGGGCAGCTGCAGAGGAGCACTCTAAGGAGGTGAAGAGTGTGTGGAGCCAAATAGCAACTCCCCCTGCTATACGCCCCACAGTAGTGTCTTGTTATAAGACTCCTTATTGCTTGTTGGTGGTGTTATAGATGGCATACCCCAGAATGGTATCTATAGCTACGAATTAAAATCGATGTGAAGAATGTCGATAGCTTTGGCAGCTGGACGCTGGTGGGGAACATGAGTGAGGGTCGGTATCGCCATGCTGTAGTGCCACTTGGGTTCCGTGGTTCTGCTGCACTGTTTGTTGCTGGTGGCTATGTAGAGGGAAATCCAAAGGGAGATGAAATCGATGCAAAGTCTTTGTTGGTTGAAGTTGTCATTTTGTAACTACACACTAAAGTTTGTTTTCGTATTTGGAAATAGTTGGAAAACTGAGTCTTTCACTGTACGTTTACATAGTCTGTGGTTTCAGATTTTGCAGTGTTGTAAATAAAATTGTGTTAATATATATACTTGTATTTCAGTAGTGCAAAATCAGTGTCTGTATTGTACAGTCTGCTGTATACATACATTTGCATTATTTATATAAACCTGAGAAATCATGGTAGCCTCAAGTTCTTATATATGCAACCAGCTGTGTATGTATATAATACTGGCTAGACACACACTGCATATACAGTGAAGTTGTCTATATTATATGAATTTACTAGGCCATGACCAGCAACCTGTCCAATGAGACAATCTTTGTACATGAGGCTAGCAGCCCGGCATGCAGCACACACTGACAGATGTATAATTATACATATGTACATAGGAATATTAATATTATTGTGAGATCTCTGAAGGCAATTTTAATCTGATGCCTGGCAAAAACAGCTACAGTACGTAACTACAGTAAACAGCAATATATAATACAGGTGTTCATTTAGAGTTAAAATTAAAAGTGCATTACAATCCTCATGCATGGAAAGCACAATGGAGTGAATTAGTTAAAAGAGGCTGTCAGGGAACGAGGCTGAAGCTGTGCTGACAAGCAGGCCTAGGGTGCACACACAAGTGCAGCTGCAGAGGAAACCTCTACGGAGATAAAGAGTGCATGGAGAAGAATAGAAGACCTTATTAATCCCCCTGCTAATCACCACCCTATAGTATGTAGTATTGTATATACGTATAATTATAGTATGTGTACAGTATGTATTGCAATATCAACTCTTGACTGTGCATACCCCCTATATCTATATAAACCTGAGTAACCACTCGGGTATGAAATTAGTACCACAGTATATACTCTGCATGCATACACTACACGATCTATGATCTCATTTGTATATGTCACTATGATGAGTCTGTCAGATCAACTTGGCTTGGTTGTGCTGTGACGTCACCAGTCACTGGTTGACAGTCTTCTGACAAGAAGGTGACAATAGCTCTCACTGACTCTGTACTGGACCGACTTCCCAGTTTCTGAGGAACGATGAGGAGGAGGAAGAAGCTGGGATAAGAGAATAATTAATGGTCAGGGGTAGGAGGGGAGTATGGCTACTGAGGCAGTGGGGGAGGCTTGGTGGATGGGAAAGTACACATGATGGAGCAAGAACAAAGTCCACCCATTTGTGGTATGTATATTAAAAGCTGTCTACTATAGTCTATACGGCTTCTGGCCGTCCATTAAACCACTGTACACGAGTGCTTGGCCTGTGGTATTGCCATGTTTCTGAGTTTACAGCAAATACACGTGTGGTACTATAATTATGGCTACAGATGACGGCTGCTAGCACCACAGATGACTCCAAGTATTCTTGCATTGCAAAAATAAGAGTACATGTACATTGGTAGTAGTTCTGTATACTTACAGCTGGTATTATTATAAGTACTGTATGCATTGTACAGTGAAACCTGTCCAATGAGGCTGGCAACCTGTCTAATGAGACCACAAACCTGCCTAACGAGAACAGTAACCTGCCTAATCTAGACCAGTAACCTGCCTTATGAGGCCGAAAACCTATCCAATGAGACCAAACTTCTGCATATAACCAGCACACACACACTGGTAGCCCCATGCAGATTGTGATCTCTGATCCTGACTGCAGGTGAGCAGAAGTGGAGAGTTAAAACACTCACTGCAAAGTCCAAAAATGATAGAAAGTTCTCCAGGATCTTGATCATCTCAGAGAAGGACATTGATGGCATCACTTTCTTTACTTCATCTCGGTAGAACTGCAGAGCAGAACGGGATTGAGGAGCTAGGCATTGAGAAAGCATTCACTTGCAGTAAACGAACATTAATTGATTTGCTGCACTGAAGCAGTTGATTAGTGGAGGTCTATATGAATGGTCTACAGTGCATCAGCCACATGTAATCGTGCATATTGAAGTGGTTGTAGAGGTTAGTGCTTTAATATATTGCACAATGTGTTGCTGTGATTGCACAACACCCACTCTGTCATGTTTGGCCAGCATTCCAAGCAGTAGAGCGCAGTAGCATGCAGTCATGGAGTCCTCCAGATGTTGGCCAGCCTGCTCCAGGGCTGGGGGAAGGGGCAGGGGAGGGGCAGGGGAGGGTCAATGGAGGTAGACAAGAGAAAAGAATGTATGTGGAGAGGCGAGGGGACAAAGAGAGCCACTGCAATATGTGCTGAGGTACGTAAGAGGAAACATCCCGCAGAAAGATGTGAAATTTCACCCTGCACAGTGCCCCATTGATGCATTCACACACAATGCGGGTTACGTATAATACAGCCAACACGTGTGGAGTGCACAAATACAGACAAGTGCTACAGGTCAAAGACTGCCCCACCCACCCTGGTTAAATTCGTCCCTGTTGATGACGAGGCTAGTAGACAGGTCGGCTACACTCTTGTCGTGGTCATAGCCATCTCCTTCAGTGTCTTCTTCATCACTTACGAACTCTAGGAGGGAACATGGGAGGGGGGTGCGAAGGTTGAGAGATTGAGAGGTGAAAAGTACAGGGAAAGAGACATCATTCAAAGACTTCACACCATCACATACACACACACACACACACACACACAAACACAAACACAAACACAAACACATCGCTCCCTCACCGAAGCTCTCGTCCAGAGTGATGTCTGCATTGTCAGGAGCCCGAGGTGCTGAGCTCTGTCTCTCCAGCTCCCCCTCCCCATCAGCGGCCGAGGAGGGTCCTCTCTCAAGGAAGAGGGAGAGATTGGACTGAGCAGAGGACGTGCGGGACACAGGGATGGCTGCCAAGAGGGAGGGAGGGGTAGGAGTGGGTGAACATACGTTACGTTACATACCAATGACATGTAGACAGGACTGGCAAACACGCATGTATGCACACACACACACACACACACACACACACACACACACACACACACACACACACACACACACACACACACACACACACACACACACACACACACACACACACACACACACACACACACACACACACACACACATACACACACACACACACACACACACACACACACACAAATAGCGTACCATGGTGTGTAGATATGCACACTCAACCTTATACGTATCTTATCTTGAAATTGCAATTCTTACCCAGGCAGTGTGTAAAAAGACACCCCCACACAGTATGTGACAATACAAATCCACACATCTCCCCCACACCACACACCACACACCTCTCTCTCCTTCCGTCCCCTCTGCCTCGGGTGGTTGACTACTGCTGAGACCCTCCCCTCCTCCTCCAGCTCCAGTCTCTGTTGAAGACGCCTGCGTTCCTCCCTGCTCCACCATGGTGGGGAGGTTGATGTCAACATCCTCAGCAGCCTGGTAGTGCCGAAGGAAGAGTGCAGTGATGTGGTGAAGAACAGATCGCCCTCTCTCCTCCTTCTCGTGACAGAGGTACCACGGTTTCTTGAAGATCGCTCTCTCGGAGGGAGAGTGCTCGGTGAGGTTGAGCAGCAATGTGAGGCCCTAGGTCACCAGAGCGGGTAGAGAGGAAACAAAACCAAAGTGAAGTCAAGTGTCATAATCATTTACTTTCTCTGATTAAAAGCTGGCTGGGGCTAAAAGTATGGGGCTCTTCTAATGCCTCATCTCTACTGCTCATGGTATGTAAGTACGTAGCTCGTCTGATGTCAGTTTAAAAACTGTTGGAGGCTAAATGGTCATTATTCACTTACCAGCATAGTGACATAAAACTTGTCATCCGTCAGAAAATGGTGGGGCACCTGTACACAGTGTCAACACACAGTATAAACACGCAGTCTACACAAGCATACGTACAGACACGACGCATACACGCTGTACATACATACATAAGCACACCAATATGATGTGCTGAAGTGCATGGCCTGCTGCAAATAGCCTGCTGGTCAGTAGACATGGAAGAGCTTAAGTAGTTACACATGTACACCATCCACTAATAATTGAATTCATTGGTGCATATACGTATCTGTTATACAATTTCGTAGAGCTGCCATCCTTTGTTCGCAAACGCCTATATACAGGACAGCCAACTGGGTCCCAGTGGTGTCCTCTATAGAGAGGTTCCACTGTATACAGGGCAGCCAGCTGAGTCCCAGTGGTGTCCTATATAGAGAGGTTCCACTGTATACAGGACAGTCAGCTAGGTCCCAGTGGTGTATTCTATAGAGAGGTTCCACTGTATACAGGACAGCCAGCTAGGTCCCAGTGGTGTCCTATATAGAGAGGTTCCACTGTATACAGAACAGCCAACTGGGTCCCAGTGGTGTCCTCTATAGAGAGGTTCCACTGTATACAGGACAGCCAGCTGGGTCCCAGTGGTGTCCAATATAGAGAGGTTCCACTTTATACAGGACAGCCAGCTAGGTCCCAGTGGTGTCCTATATAGAGAGGTTCCACTGTATAATAGAGTTCATCAGCGCAAGAAGAGGAGAAATACCACACCCTCACCTGTAGGGTACACTTCACTGCTAGGTCCATAACTCCAGCATTCTCACCGAGTCTAATGCAGGCCATTTCTGGATAAATGTGTGAATGCACCCAGTACATGTACATGTACATGAATGTGACACTGACATCACACACACCCTCACTCACTCGCCACCATCCAAACCCATGCACACACAGCAAAAACACACCGACCCACAAGCACACCTCCTGTATGTACACAGTTTACACCCATCTACCCACCCACTCCCCACACCCATTCACACACCAACCTCTCACACACACACCCATCCACCCACCCACCCTACAATCACACCCACCCACCCACACCTTGCCCATCCACACACACACTGCAGACATTCACCCCCCCCATCCCCCACACCCACACCTCAAGTGTCACTTACCATTGTCGTGTGTGATGCCCGTCAGAAGTTTCAACAGCGTCAGCAAACAGTTAACAGCCGAGTAACTGCAGAAGAAGGGAGAGAGAGTTAAATGGAGAGGGACAGAATGAGAAAACAGCGTCTTTTACAGTGATTACTGATGCACTATCAAACAGAATTACAAATATTGAGTGCCAAACGAAAGAAGTTCTGGAGTTGCATTAATTTGTATGATATTGCAATGGCATACGTACGTACATAAAATAGTGAAAGGCTGAGCAATTATCCTACACGTACACTGCAATACTACAGCCTTCTGACACAGCACACAGAGACAGACATGTAAGGAAGGCATCTACATACATCACACACAAATACGTACACACACACACACACACACACACACACACACACACACACACACACACACACACACACACACACACACACTCATGCACGCACCCACCCACCCACACACACACACACACACAACACGCGCACGCACACACGCATGCACGCACGCACACACACACACACACACAGCTACCCTCCATTCCCACGTTGACCACCTGTTGCAGTAAGAGTCGCCAGTCTTGCTCCCTCCGTCCTCTGGAGTGAGGGCAGTCACCAGCTCCAACAGGCAGCGGAGCAGCCTAGAACAGGCAAGACACGTCCGATGCATTACATGTGAGCATGAATGGACAAGACCAGTGAAGACAGGCAGACAGACAGCCCAAGGGCAACCACCTGGAACAAGTTTGTGGACAGACAGACGCACATACGTACGTACGTACTTGCACAGTGAGCAGAGGAGAGCAAGACCCTCAAACACTACCAGGTAACACTGGTTGTCATAGCAACTGAGAATCACCTATGTAGGAGACAATTGCAAGCGAAGAGAAAATGCACCCTATGAAAGTACTGTACAATAGTATTCTAGTAGTATTGTCAATATCGGCATCTGTCCACCTGTGTGTCTGTCTGTGCACACACACACCTGCTCGAGGACAACCAGTCCCCGCTGAGTCCTTTTGAGTAGCAGGTCCAGCTCGTCAGACACTAGGTCACTGGGAGGAACTCGCTCTATGGCAGTAATGAGATTCATTACTACATAATATTATATAAGAGGAAAATACACAAACATTATAGTATGTTACTAAGTGAATTGGTTAACATCCCACCCTTCCTCCAGCCCTTCCCCTCTATTCCTCCAACCACTGCCCTCTATTCCTCCAACCCCTCCCCTCTTTTCCTCCAGCCCCTCCCCTCTATTCCTCCAGCCCCTCCCCTCTATTCCTCCAGCCCCTCCCCTCTATTCCTCCAGCCCCTCCCCTCTATTCCTCCAGCCCTTCCCCTCTATTCCTCCAACCACTGCCCTCTATTCCTCCAACCCCTCCCCTCTTTTCCTCCAGCCCCTCCCCTCTATTCCTCCAGCCCCTCCTATCTATTCCTCCAGCCCCTCCCCTCTATTCCTCCAACCCCTCCCCTCTATTCCTCCAGCCCCTCCCCTCTATTCCACCAGCCCCTCCCCTCTATTCCTCCAGCCCCTCCCCTCTATTCCTCCAGTCCCTGCCCTCCCCTCCTACTGTCCCTCCCCTTCCGGTCTCTCCCCTCACCTCCTACTGGCCCTCCCCTTCCAGTCTCTCCCCTCCCCTCCTACTGTCCCTCCCCTTCCAGTCTCTCCCCTCACCTCCTACTGGCCCTCCCCTTCCAGTCTCTCCCCTCCCCTCCTACTGCCCCTCCCCTTCCAGTCTCTCCCCTCACCTCTACGAGCCACAGGGTCCAGCACTCCCAACTGTCTGAGTGCATTCTTGAAGTGCTGCCTCCTCCGCGGGTTGGTGACAGACACAAGAGACTCAACAATCAAGTCACCAGCCTGGGGTGGAGAGGAGTGGATTAATTCTGATGGACAGCGAGCACGTACAAAGTCACTTTCTCAACAATTCAATGCAAAGTTTCACCCTTCACATAACAGCACTATGCATTAGGTATATTGTCACATGTACATACACTGGATGCAGTGTATGTGAAAGCACATACAGTATGACAGGTTACGTATGTGCGTAAAAACCTTTGTGGCTAGGCGCAGACATGAAGGTAGCAAGGAAACTTCACTAGCCAGGATCAAGGGTAAAAAAATATAATTGCCAAACGTTTCGACAGCTATGCAGCTGTCATCATCAGTGGCTTATACAGGAAAGCAGGTGAGATGCTTGCTTAAATACATTAGGGTGCCGAGAAAAAGGCGGACTAAAGGGGATGAAAGTGACAGGAGGTGATGACTGTGAATTTAATTAAAAAATATGAATCTAATTAAGCTAAAAAGGAATTAAAAATCATGAATTTAATTAATACTAAAAAGAACTATGTGAGTGGTAGGGGGGATGGCGAAATGGGATAGTACAGGGTGGGTAATCAATCAGTTGGAAAGTGAAGTTGGGATGCTAGTTGAACAAGGGGTTATAGACCTGGGGCATGGTCCCAAGGTCCCTGTTCACTGTATTTAAGCAAGCATCTCACCTGCTTTCCTGTATAAGCCACTGATGATGACAGCTGCATAGCTGTCGAAACGTTTGGCAATTATATTTTTTTTACCCTTGATCCTGGCTAGTGAAGTTTCCTTGCTACCTTCAGGTTACGTATGTTATGTATTGTCACATACAGTATATGACAGGTTATGTTATGTATTGTCACATACAGTATATGACAGGTTATGTTATGTATTGTCACATACAGTATATGACAGGTTATGTTATGTATTGTCACATACAGTATATGACAGGTTATGTTATGTATTGTCACATACAGTATGACAGGTTATATATGTTATGTATTGTCACATACAGTAAGACAGGTTACGTATGTGTATGTATTGTCACGTACAGTAAGACAGGATATGTTACATACGTATGTATTGTCACATAGAGTACATGTTTCACATAATCATAGACGACAGACAAGGGCAAGGCACTAATGATGATGGCACGGTGATGGTGGTAATGTTCTGTACACATGGTCACATACGTACGTACAGAGAGAAGGTCTGTTGCAATCTGGTCGGCCTGTTCCCTCCCGGACGTTGTGATGTAGTGCTCTCGTGAGGACAGCTCAAGGCAGTACCTTCAGGGAAGGGGAAGAGGTTATTAGAAGGGACTTATGGGGACACTGGCCCAGATAGAACACAGTGGAATTGACGCTGGCCCATTAGTGTCAACATGGCGGTGGTGACATGGTTGTGGAGGTATATAACACATGCCAGTGAGCGTGCACACACACAACACTCTGACAAAGCTGACTTTTCTTGGCTAGCATTAAATTGCACGCAGGCCTACCCACCATGTGAAATACGAGCAGGAACACACACACACACACACATACACGCACACACATGCACACACATGCACACACACACACACACACACACACACACACACACACACACACACACACACACACACACACACACACACACACACACACACACACACACACACACACACACACACACACACACACACACACCAGCACCACCAGCAGGATCTGACCTGACTTTCTTGTCCAACATGGTGTACTCCCTAGACATTTTTTCTGAGTCCTCTTCAGACATGGATGACTCCTGTTTCACTTCCGACTCCAAAATATTAGCCATCAGAACTGAAAAACAGCCATTACAGAAAGGACATGTCTATACCACCCCTTACACATGAAGAGTAATACTTTGTTGCATTTCACTTAAAGCACACATAGACAAACGCAAGCATACACGCATTAGTTCATATGTATGTAAACACAACTACAGTACCTACTGTATGTACATACATACATATGTACATATGTACATATGTATGTATGTACATAAGTACATACATATGTACGTATGTACTTGAGTACGTATGTACCTATGTACCGTAGGTACTGTAGCTGTACATACGTATGAACTAATGCATGTATGTATGTATACTTGAGTGTGTACAGTAGGTAGGTACACACTAAAAGGTGAAAAAGGCGAAACTCAGCACAACCCCCATGCATGGAGAGCCCTATGGAGTGATGTCAAACAGGCTGTCAGTAAGGCAGGAGCTGCTGTCAAGCAGGGTGCACACACAAGAGGAGCTGAAGAGGAGCCCTCCAAGGAGATGGAGAGCGTGTGGAAAAGAATAGCAGACCCCCCTGTTCTACGCCCCACAGTAGTTTGTTACGAAGATTTCCTTATGGCTGTTGGTGGCGTTAAAGGTGGCACTCCTCAGGAAGGTATCTATATATAAATTTATGGATGGGAAGAATGTTGACAGCTGTGGCAGTTGGAGGTTGGTGGGAAACATGAGTGTAGGCCGATATCGCCATGCTGTAGTGCCAATTGGGAGCCGTGGTGCTACACTTTTCGTCGCTGGCGGTTCTGTGCTGGGTAATTCGTATGAAATTGAAAGGCATAAAGAATCGTCATCTGCAGAGCTTGTCATTTTGTAACTACTCTGTACAATTTACTATATAATAGTATTGTAACTATTTTAAATCAGTAAAATAACACCATAGTAGAACTGACCTTTTGACTGTGTGTACGTTGCTCTCTAGTTTCAGTAGTGCATATACTGTTTATACTGTATATAATCAGTATGGACCATTGTACAAAATTGGAAGGACGTACGTATTATAGGGTTAGTGTAAAAAGTACAGTAATGGCTGGGGGCAGGGAGGAGGAAGGAGAGGGGGATCGATGGGACAATGGAGGGACAATGGAGACAGGAGAGGGAGCTAGGGGGAAAAGGGAGAGGGAGAGAGGACAGAGAGTCACTGCAATATGACAAACACATGTGCATGCATGAAAAGGTTCCCCATTTATACCAGCCTTGGCTGAAGGGGTTACCTCTTTCATGAAATAATACAACAACAACAACAACAACAACAAAAGCCTATCTAATATATGACACGCCAAACTAGTGAGTGGTGTGTGTGTGGAAGTGTATTAGTGTGTACGTACGCATGTGTGGGAGACTTACGTGTACATATGTAGGAACAGTGCTGAAAAAGTGAGTGCTATCTGTAGTGGGAGTGGGGATGTTGTGTGTGGGTGTGGGTGTGGTGGGAGTAAAAGATGTGTGTGGTGAGTGTGTGGGATACATGCGTACGTATGTTGGTTCGTACATTATGAGCACACAGGTATATTGCTCTATATACAGGTACATATATTGCAGGTATATTCACCACCTCCTCTGCCCATTTTGGGGTGTACAGGCTCTACGTATGCATGTCCTTTACTGCCCCATGTCACGCTAGTGTGCATGTGTCCTAGATATATATAGCCTTGTGTTCCAGTTTGAAGGAGTGGTAGGGTGAGTGGAGAATTAAAGGTGGAGGAAAGGGAAAGACAGAGGGCCAATGCACCCGATCCCTCCATCCCTCCTGGACACACTCTCATGCCAACAGCAGAGAGGAGGAAGACATGCACTGGACATGTTGAAAGACAGTGAGTGTGTGTGTCCATGCATGTGTACATATATATGTGCGTGTGTGTGGTGGGTGTTGGTGGTTGTCCACACAATGTGGCACTTCTAAAGTTGTATATATTTGCTCAGTATTAACCCTCTCCTCACTCTGGAAAGTGCACTTGTTTGTACAAAGTCATGTATGTACATTGATATGTATATAGTGATATATATGATATTGATATGAAATAGTGCATATAACCTGGTGCTGTAACATAATACATATGCATACTTACTATTTAACTGTCAGAAGACGATCATTTTGTTCCATCTTCTCTCTCTCCCTCCGCTCTCTCCCTCTCTCGGCCCGTTTACCCTCCCTCTCTCCCTCCCTTTGTTGCAGGCCACACTGCCCTCACTCGTGACCTGCAGATAATGCCCATCACAAACTACACACTGAAGCAGCGAAACAGGAGGTCCGCACTGGAGACCAAGCTGGCGGAAGTGGAGGACGCTAGTTAAGTTAAACTATTGTAACAATATTGTATATACTAGTTATCCACTTGTGCACATAAATATGCATAACCATACATGCTCCAAACTCTTTCATATAATATTACATGGACTTTGAACTCCTGTCACATGGTGTGACTGTAGCTATATAGAAGAGGCATGAAAATTGAAAAAGTTTGGGATTGTGTATAATATATTGGTGCATGACACATGTATGTCCAGTAGCTTTTTGACATATATTTTGCACATGTAATAATTTGCTCTGGGTACGTGCATGTTAAATTTATATTAATTTGTATATTAATTATGATTCACTGTGATTACACCACAAATAATGTGTAATATATAAAATAGGTATATGAATATATAGTAATAACATTACTACTTAGCTCAGTAATTAACATCAAATTAATAGAAATAATGATAAGTACCTAATACCCTAATACCTAACCTAAAGGGGTCACCTATGGTCCCCAGGACTGAGGCAGCGTTGCCTCGCTGCAAGGCCACGGAGACCTGCTGCAGGATGAAAGAACGTGACTGGGCTTCATTAGAAACCGCCCTGACTCAGCTTCCAACGTCTGCAAAAAATGCCAGGGCATCAGTGCCCATGGCACCAGTTGTCTCCACAACTACCGCAACGAAGTGGTGTCTGTGCCAAGTCCAGGTACTTTGCCCTCTTCCTCTCTTCCGCCAACGCTGCAACAGCCCTTGCCTCCCTGGCGGCAAGTGTTAGATGTGATGCAGCAAAGGTATCTGTGCATGTGGCATCCCAGACAAGGGTACGACCTGTCTTCCAGGGGATGATCGTCACCCCATCAGGTCTCTTTCCATCTGACTTGCAAAGCCCTGGAGGCTCCAACACTGAAGGGATTTGTATATAGATCAGATAATTATACTATATAATATTATCAGGAGCATACAATGAGTATGAGGCAGGCATGATTGATGTATATACGTTGCCCATGCATGTGATCCATGGCCACAGCTGCATGCAATCTCATGCAAAATTCCCTCCTATTACACATCTTTGGTAGCTATATATATATTTCAATTCAGAAAGCTTGATTGCCTCAGAAACTGAATTCATGCTTGTTGAACGATGAAAGCACTGACAGAATTTTGGTGCTGTACTGTTTATTGCCAGTGGTTTAGTGCGGGAGAGGCATTAGGGCGATGAGGAAAACGTACCTAAATATATGTTACATGTAGAAAGACAGTATACAATTTTCTGGTGAAACGTATCATATTAAGTCATTAGAGCAGCTACATGCAGAAAGTAGTCTGGGTTAAGTTGAGAGTACATAGCCATACCTCCCTCAGTCAACATTAATCCAGTTGATATAATAAATAGAAATTATTGTCCAATGACTATTGATCCTCGCCCCAATTGCAATTTCCTCAAAATGGCTTTTCAGCCAGTTGGGCTGGGCATGCATAGCTACACATGTACATCCATAGCGTCCTTGGCCTCACTCCCACCACATCCAGTCGGTAATGACATGTGAAGTTGCCAAGGGGTCTACGTATATAACAGCTCTTCTTGTGTACAAGATTTTGTAATCCCCTAAGAATTCAAGTTTTCTCAGGGATTACACAAGATTTTAAGATTTTGACTGAAGTATTCAAGTGCATCTTCATACACAAACCGCATATT
Organism: Aplysina aerophoba; assembly: GCA_949841015.1. Lineage (NCBI taxonomy): Eukaryota > Metazoa > Porifera > Demospongiae > Verongiida > Aplysinidae > Aplysina > Aplysina aerophoba. Next base: position 2,652,017 of record OX465033.1, read on the forward strand.
TGTATTCCTTATATAATAATAAGGTAAACATCAAAGATGGACTCAAAAAAGTATACTGTAGAGGCTCATAGTTGTGTCTACTGTGAAGCTATAATGGATATCACATGTTGAGCAATATCTACGCAACTTCTGATGATTACCAAAGAGCAGGGCGTTTCGACATGAATTCGAACTTAAGGTCTTTGACTGCTTATATAGCTAGCTACAAGTAGTTTAGATATGGAGTTTGTAGCTCTAGTAGCTAATCCCAGAGAGTGTGGCGTATTGATGGATGTGTTGGGATGACTGGCTGCCTATGTATCCACCACTAGTACAAGACTTGTGGTTTCAACAAAGGCAGACAGGGAGGCTACAGTCTACGGACTGACACTTGATTGAGGAGGAGATTGACGAGTATCACACTCGGAGGGGATACTTGAATGACTAATCACTGGTACTATTACCCCAAACCAGCCTGCTACACTGAAACAGTGTTAAGCAGGCTGGGGGGTGGTAACTCCGCCCTAGCTATTGACTGGGAACCAGCTTGCTTAACACTGTTTCAGTGTAGCAGGCTGGTTTGGGGTAATAGTACCAGTGATTAGTCATTCAAGTGTCCCCTCCGAGTGTGATACTCGTCAATCTCCTCCTGGATATCACATGTTGAGCAATAGCTACGCAACTTCTGATGGTTACTATAAATTATAAAGAGCAGGGCGTTTCGACATGAACTTAAGGTCTTTGACTGCTTATATAGCTAGCTATTAGTAGTTTAGATACGGAGTTTGTAGCTCTAGTAGCTACTCCCAGAAAGTTCACGAGAATTCAGATATCAGGAGAATTCAACTCGGATTTCGGGACGATGTACAGATTATGACGGAGTTTCCCTTGATTTCAAACGAAGTGTACGGTCTTACAGTCTGGCTAGCTAGACCGTCCCTACAATAAAACCCCGGCGTTTGTTCTAGGTACGGCCATAGACGCACGATCCTAGGGGCGTTGCTGACCGCGCCCTTCCGAGCTACCCTACATGGAAGTGTGAATAGCTGAGTGTTCGCCAGAATGGACGAGAGGACTGAGAAGGGAAAGGGGGCGTTGATGACACATCATCACAGCCTCCGAAGTCTCCTAATAATGCAGAACATCTTGCCTGCCCTTCACTCCATCCTGACAGGTGTAGAGTACTCTCGAGTAGACGGTAAAGAAGACAATGTTGCACAAGTTGACGAGTTTATCAGAATCCTGCTCACGAAAGAGTTCAGGCACTTTGAAACGTTTTGCACCGTTCTGGCAAATAACGGATACGAACATTGGGCGAAAACGTTACGGGAAGAAGTCCGGGAAGATGTACATGTCTGCTCTGAAGGTATGAGTTAACCTTTGCCTGTTAGACGTAGAGAGTCTGTAGCTATCTGTAGGAACCACGTGGGCTAGCTCTCCATTTCCTCTACCGCAACCATTGAACACTCTCCTCTTTGCCTCCTTGCAAATTGCAACTTCCCTCATCTAATCTTGATTCCTCAACATACACCACAATTAAAAGTTGTTCACACCTTGCATTATTATACCGGGTTTTGTGAATGGTTGTTGCAAACGTCATTTGACTCACAATTCACCTTTGAATTTCAACCTCACTTTAGTGTCGCACTGTAAAAGTGGGTTCAAAGTTCAGAGTTGAGCCACGAGCCAAATGACGTTCGTGACAACCATTTTGCAAACCCCTGTATATATATATATATTATATATTGCCACTAAGCCTATGTACGTATGCTGGGTCACTATAATTTATAATATTAGGTTAAATAATACCACATGGGACAAGTGTACTGCATCAGTTCTGTATAGGCAGAGTGTGAATATATATCCAGTGATGTTTCTTATCCATGTAGTTCATCCGGGAAAAAGTCTTAGTGAACCTACACATATGAATCTGCTAAGGCCAGACACTTGTTCACCAAGGAAATATATGGTAATCCATGCATGAATATGCATGAAGCACAATGTATGAGCGACTTGTTTGTCATGGTCTCATTTGCATTCTGTCATATACCTATACGCACTTGCAAGCTTAGCAACCATGAGAGAAATGCAAATGATCATGATGTGTATGCATGTACACTTACAGCTAGGTAGTAGGTATATACTTGCACATACAGATTATGATTATATGCCTATATTTGTCATCATACATATATCCTAGTGTGCAATGTATGGAGTCCAACTGATGTTTCAGCATGTGTATCTGTCATGCATTGCAATTGTTATGTTGGCATGCATAATTAGGCATGTGTTTCTCAGTTTTAGCCACCTTATTTTTGGGGCGCCTTTGGCGCCCCTATATTGTTTTCAGATTTAGGTTTTTGTATGGCTTCATGTTCGTATATATATATATATATATATATATACTAGCAGTGAAGCCCGCCGAAGGCGGGCTTCACTGCTACGGTGCTCCTTCGACAGCGGTCCTTCAACGGCGCTCCGGCGACTGTGATTCAATGACAGAGCCTTGATGGTACCACTGTTGTTTGCTAAATTCTCAGTTCTTCTTGCATTTGGTAGCTAGCTATATAGCTCTTGACCATATACAAATAACACCATTCCGGGAATATGTAGCCGAAGCAAGCTGTCTGGAAGTTTGGCTTGGGCAAACCACAGAACATGCCATGTTTCTGTAGCTTATTTGTGCACATTGGTCCGTCTACATGCCTTTGTGTGCCAGAGAGCGCGAGCATCTCCTCTTGGGCATTGAACCACCTTTCATAGCATGTGCTAATCATGACAACATTGGCAACATGTGACGACATCATGACAACCTATCAACATTTTCACAGCTTGCGCTAATCATGCTTCATATAGCTACAGATTCATGTTTGTTGAGCCTTTTCAGCTGCAGAATGCATGGTTACAATTATCATTGGCGGCTATTGGGTACATCATCAAACATCATCAGTGTAACTTTTGTTATCACATGCATAAATATTTCATGTTAGTTCCCACGATGGCATTTCTAGATGGCGCTTCCACACTGAATAACAATGTGGGAACCGTGCACGGAAGTCCGTATACTTTCTCCGTAAAACCAAAATGGCCGCGACGGTCGTTTTCTGGTTTTTCGCCGCGCACTCCTCGGCTAAAGCGTATTTGCGCACGTCGCCCCCTCGAGGACACTCTACGGTAGGGGTTCCAAAGCGCTGTGAAGGTTTTGTGGCAATTTGGCTGCGCGCACGCGAGGTTATCGCGCACAACCATTTTCAACTCCTCTTTATATATATAGACTTCGGCGGGCTTCACTGCTACGGCGCTCCTTCGACAGCGGCCCTTCAACGGCGCTCCGGCGACTGTGATTCAATGACAGAGCCTTGATGGTACCACTGTTGATAGCTAAATTCTCAGTTCTTCTTGCATTTGGTAGCTAGCCATATAGCTCTTGGCCATATACAAATAACACCATCCCGGGAATATGTAGCCGAAGCAAGCTGTCTGGCTTGGGCAAACCACAGAACACGCCATGTTTCTGTAGCTTATTTGTGCACAATGGTCCGTCTACATGCCTTTGCGTGCCAGACAGCGTGAGCATTTCCTCTTGGGCATTGAACCACCTTTCACAGCATGTGCTAATCATGACAACATTGGCAACATGTCTCGACATCATGACAACCTATCAACATTTTCACAGCTTGTGCTAATCATGCTTCATATAGCTACAGATTCATGATGTCGTAGAGGCTCATGCTACGGAATACATAGAACCAGAGAGATATTGAGCTAACACGTAGCAATAGTTCCAACAAGTAAGATGTTTGTAACTGACGAAGACCTTCGCGGTCGAAACGTCTTACTTGTTGGAACTATTGCTACGTGTTAGCTCAATATCTCTCTGGTTCTACAGATTCATGTTTGTTGAGCCTATTCAGCTGCAGAATGCATGGTTACAATTATGCTATTGGGTACATCATCAAACATCATCAATGTAACTTTTGTTATCACATGCATAACTATTTCATGTTAGTTCCCACGATGGCATTTCTAGACGGCGCTTCCACACTAACAATGTGCGAACCGTGCACGGAAGTCCGTATACTTTCCCCGTAAAACCAAAATGGCGGACGGTCGTTTTCTGTTTTTTCGCCACGCGCTCCTCGGCTGAAGCGTATTTGCGCACGTTGCCCCCTCGAGGACACTCTACGGTAGGGTTTCCAATGCGCTGTGAAGGGGTCGTGGCAATTTGGCTGCGCGCACGCGAGGATATCGCGCACAACCATTTTCAACTCCTCTTTATATATATAGATATATAAATGCTATATTTAGATCTGAGAATCTTGAATAGAACACTGATATACGTACATCTAACTGTTGACTTCTCTTTTCTTTTTGCTTGCAGCCCAGTGTGGATGGGGACACTTGTATAATGCTGCCAACCATGCCAGTTGATCTGCAAGTGATTTCCTCCATCTTGCTTGAGCAAAAAGTGTACATCACTGGAATTGCCAGAGACCATGAGAGTCGTTGCATTCTAGTGTATTCTCTAAGGGAGTTTAGGTGGTCCAATCTGAAGGTGGCTCCAAATTACAATGCACCCACTGCAGTCATCAGTGGTCACATCACCCTAATTGGTGGACGAGTAAGTGAAGCCAGTATTACAAATGCTGTATATTCCTGGATTCAGAAAGAAGATGATTGGAAACAAATCATACCTTCAATGCCAAAGGCACGTTTGGAGAGTGGTATTTGTCACCACGAAGGCCTTATTCTGGTAATAGGGGGAGTGGAGGATACTAATCAGACCGAGCCTGTCGACACAGTAGTTGTGTACAACTTCAGCAAAAAATGTTGGGTCACTGTGAGGGCGCTGCAACTTCCAAAGGGTCTGCAATCACCCCAAGTGGTAATGTTTAAGGAATATGTGTATCTCTTAGGGGGTGGGACTACATACCCTGCCCCACCTCAGCATGGAGTAGACCAGTACAACCAAGAGGCGTGGAGAGCACGTTGGAGCGTGGTGAAAGGGGCTGTCATTGTGGCTGAAGATGCTCCCAAACTGGATGAACACACAAGGGTAGCTGATGAGGAGCCATCCAAGGAGGTGGAGAGCGTGTGGAAAAGAATAGCAGACCCCCCTGTTCTACGCCCTACAGTAGTGTCATCCAAAGATTACCTTATGGCTGTTGGTGGCATTAACGGGGGTGGCTGGCCCCAGAATGGCATCCACGCTTTTATTGATGATGGGAAAGATGATGAGAAAAATGTTGATTGCTGCGGCAGCTGGAGACTGATGGGGAACATGAGTGTAGGTCGGTATCGCCATGCCGTTGTACCACTTGGGAGCCTTGGTGCTACACTCTTTATTGCTGGTGGCTACGTGCTGGGCAAGAAGACAGGAGATGAAACACATGAAAAGACTGCATCTGTAGAGCTTGTAGCTTTGTAAAGTACACCCAACTATGTAAATTTTTAAGACTACATCTTCATACATGAACTGATCTTTTAAAACATACGTAATATTATGTGTAGGTCTGTACTTAGTTTCAAATAAAGCAGTCAAACCAGGCTGCGTGTATACACAGTAGTAGTAGCATTTATTTTAAGTTTGTGTGTGGGGTGTCATTCCAACAATGCTGAATGAACTAGCTATGAACAGTTGTTTCGCCCTCTGCATGATCCTTGTGAGACACATGTACGTATATATATATTACTAGCAGTGAAGCCCGCCGAAGGCGGGCTTCTCTGCTACGGCGCGTCGTCGACAGCGTTTCGGCGAAAGCGCTCTGACGCCAGTGTTTTATCAGGAGCACTTCTAATGTCAGCTTTGTTAATTACAGAGAGTTGTGCAACTGAAGTAAGGTCATGCCCATGGCCACAATGTGACAGTGCTTCAGGGTAATTACGTGCAAAGCATGCATGCATATAATGTTTGAACTTGCAAGGCAATGTACATGAACTTGTCTATGCATGTCCGCTTGCAATTCAGTAGCGATGTAGCGCGGTCGACGTCGTTTTGCAAAAGCGCTCTGTGTGTTCCAGCTAGTCTGACGTAGCCAGCCCCACTTCCAGCCTCCATTTTTATGCGCGACATAAAATGGCTGGAAGGGGTCTGGGCAACGTCAGACTATGTTCCAGCCTGTGTTATATAGGCGTCTAAGCAAGAGCCAGAAGTGGAAGGGAGAAAAGTAAAAATGGCTGTCGGCCGAGAATGGAAAACCGGAACTGTCACGATATCTCCACGAGAACCCTAAGGCGGGAGATTTCAACCCGCGGAGGACACTTTCTGGGATGTTAGTTGTAATTCCAGAGCGTTTGGCGTCAATTCGTGCCATAGTTTTGCTGTGTTTGCGAAGCGCTCTGTGTTAGGCGTCTAAGCAAGAGCCGGAAGTGGAAAGAAGATAAGTAAAAATGGCGGTCGGCCGCGAAGGAAAAACGGAAATGTAACCATATCTCCCCAAGAACACTAAGACGGTCGATTTTAAACCACAGTGGACACTCTCCGAGTAGTTCTTCGTAATTTCTGAGCGTTTGGCGTCAATCCGTTCCGTAGTTTTTGCGTTTACCGCGAACAAACAAACAAACAAACAAACACTCTCAATTATATATATACTAGCATAGAAGCCCGCCTTTGGCGGGCTTCTCTGCTACGGCGCGTCGTCGACAGCGTTTCGGCGAAAGCGCTCCGATGCCAGTGTTTTATCGAAAGCACTTCTAATGTCAGCTTTGCTGATTACAGAGAGTTGGGCAGCTGAAGTAAGGTCATGCCCATGGCCACAATGTGACAGTGCTTCAAATTACGTGCAAGGCATACATGCATATAATGATTGAACTTGCGAGGCATGCCTGAATGTACATGAACTTGTCTATGCATGTCCGCTTGTAATTCAGTAGCGATGTGGTGCGCAGTCAACGTCGTTTTGCGAAAGCACTCTATGTGTCCAGCTTGTGTGTTAGGCGTCTAAGCAAGAGCCGGAAGTAGGAGATAAGTAAAAATGGCTGTCGGCCGAGAAGGAAAAACCGGAAATGTCACAATATCTCCTCGAGAACCATAAGGTGGGCAATTTTAACCCGCAGAGGACCTTTTTCGGGTCGTTCTTTGTAATTCCTCAATGTTTGGCGTCAATTCGTGCCGTAGTTTTTCCGTTTTTGCAAAGCGCTCTGTGTTAGGCGTCTGACGGCAAAAGCCAGTAGTGGAAGAAAAATAGGTAAAAATGGCGGTCGGCTGCGAAGGAAAAACCGGAAATGTAACCATATCTCCCCGAGAATACTAAGACGGGCGATTTAAAATCGCAGAGGACACTCTCCGGTTAGTTCTTTGTAATTCCTGAGCATTTGGCGTCAATCCGTTCCGTAGTTTTGGCGTTTACTGCGAACAAACAAACAAACAAACATTCTCAAATATATATATAGACTAGCAGTGAAGCCCGCCTTTGGCGGGCTTCTCTGCTACGGCGCGTCGTCGGCAGCGTTTCGGCGAAAGCGCTCTGACGCCAGTGTTTTATCAAGAGCACTTCTAATGTCAGCTTTGCTAATTACAGAGAGTTGCGCAACTGAAGTAAGGTCATGCCCATGGCCACAATGTGACAGTGCTTCAGGGTAATTACGTGCAAAGCATGCATGCATATAATGTTTGAACTTGCAAGGCGTGCCTGAATGTACATGAACTTGTCTATGCATGTCCGCTTGCAATTCAGTAGCGATGTAGCGCGGTCGACGTCATTTTGCAAAAGCGCTCTGTGTGTTCCAGCTAGTCTGACGTAGCCAGCCCCACTTCCAGCCTCCATTTTTATGCGCGACATAAAATGGCTGGAAGGGGTCTGGGCAACGTCAGACTATGTTCCAGCCTGTGTTATATAGGCGTCTAAGCAAGAGCCAGTGGAAGGGAGAAAAGTAAAAATGGCTGTCGGCCGAGAATGGAAAACCGGAACTGTCACGATATCTCCACGAGAACCCTAAGGCGGGAGATTTCAACCCGCGGAGGACACTTTCTGGGATGTTAGTTGTAATTCCAGAGCGTTTGGCGTCAATTCGTGCCATAGTTTTGCTGCGTTTGCGAAGCGCTCTGTGTTAGGCGTCTAAGCAAGAGCCGGAAGTGGAAAGAAGATAAGTAAAAATGGCGGTCGGCCGCGAAGGAAAAACGGAAATGTAACCATATCTCCCCAAGAACACTAAGACGGTCGATTTTAAACCACAGTGGACACTCTCCGAGTAGTTCTTCGTAATTTCTGAGCGTTTAGCATCAATCCGTTCCGTAGTTTTTGCGTTTACCGCGAACAAACAAACAAACAAACAAACACTCTCAATTATATATATAGATATATATATTTATACGTATATACGCGCACACAGTCTGTAACCATTAGAAATAGTTTATATCTGTATCTATCTGTATCTATGAATATAATTTTATCTATGCAAATATTCAACACAGCACATTGCAACATAAATGCTATTAACCCTATAGTGTGCAGTTGCACATGCATGGTGTGCACTTCAATAATTAATAATGATTATATACACATACACATGTTCTGTATGCTTGCAATGCATGTAACTAATCACACCAATTGCAAATTATAACAAATTCCCGATTTGACCCCATGAATTTCAGTTGTAAAATATTGTGTTCTACAAAAACAATCCACTATGTGTAATGTAGTAACCTGAGATAAAATAAATTTTCATATATATACCACAATGTATTCAGCATGCATAAACAACATGATCAGTGGATTCTTTCGGTATTAATATGATGAGTCTTTGTCAAGTCAACTTGGCTTGTTATTGTGACGTCATCTGTCACTGGTTGACAGTCATCTGACTAGAAGGTGACAAAAGCTTACACTGACTCTGAACTGATGCGACTTCTGCAGAATAATATATGAGGAGGAGGAGGAGGAGGAGGAGGAAGCGGGCATGAGAGTACATATACTGTAAGGGCAATGGATAGAAAGGAAGTTAACTACAAGGGATCAGACATGGAGGCTTGATTTGGTGAATGTGAAAGTTAGTGGAGGAAGACTGGAGGCCTCACATCTGGTATATATGTACAATGAGATCTAAAGAAGACACTTTTGATATGGAAGCTAACCATTATGCGGGCTCTTGGCCGTCCGCTTAGCCACCACTCACGAGCGTTACCATGTGATTCCAAGTATTCTTGCATGCACAAATTAAGTGTATACATTTATATATAGTCTACCTTCGTATATCCCAGCTGTGTATAATACTGGACACAGTGAAACATGCAATGAGGTCATGCACTTCTACGTAGCTAACAAGACTAGCAACCTGTCTAATGAAGCCAGAAACACGTATGACAAGACCAAACCTCAGCCACGTTCCCGTAAAAATCTTCCTCTTGAAATAGAGTTGCACATATCGCTGCTTGTAGTATGCTGACAGACCCATGTTGAAATCGACTGATGACAAACTTATCACACCTGAAGTGACGACATCTGTTAGTACTGCATTCATATTTATTTTGAGATGTAGCATATAGTTATATAATAATACGTGACTATTGATGTATTTATGTGATTCATGCTGTTTTCCATGTTTATAATAGCCGTGGGATTGGTAAAGCTAAAGACAAGGGTGCCACAGACAATATTCCCAAAGATGATGTGAGCTGTCAAATTCAGGTGTATCCACTTGATGGAGTGGGAAGTTGGTCCACATTACCTGAGGACCCCAGACAGAAACCAGTTCCAACCTACAATGCCCCAGTTACAGACATCGATGGCCGCATTACCCTGGTTGGAGAAACTGGTGATATATATTACTAACATTTGTCAAGCTGCTGACAAGCAGGGTGTACAGACAAGGACAGCTGCAGAGGAGCACTTTAAGGAGGTGAAGAGTGTGTGGAGATAAATAGCAGACCTCCTGTTATACGCCCCACAGTAGTGTCTTATGAAAACTCCTTATTGCTTGTTGGTGGTGTTATAGATGGCATACCCCAGAATAGCTATCTATAGCTATGACTTAATCGATGTGAAGAATGTTGATAGCTTTGGCAGCTGGACGCTGGTGGGGAACATGAGTGTGGACTGGTATCGCCATGCTGTAGTGCCACTTGGGTTCCGTGGTCCTGCACTGTTTGTTGCTAGTGACTACATATATATGTAGAGGGAAATGTGTACAGTATGTATTGCAATATGAACTCTTGACTGTGTATACTCCCTATATAGAAACCTGAGTAACCATTCGGGTATGAAATTAGTACCACAGTATATACTCTGCATGCATACACTACACGATCTATGATCTTTTGTATATGTCACTATGATGAGTCTGTCAGATCAACTTGGCTTGGTTGTGCTGTGACGTCACCAGGCACTGGTTGACAGTCTTCTGACAAGAAGGTGACAATAGCTCTCACAGACTCTGTACTGGAGCGACTTCCCAGTTTCTGAGGAACGATGAGGAGGAGGAAGAAGCTGGGATAAGAGCATAATCAATGGTTGATCAGGGGTAGGAGGGGAGTGTGGGTACTGAGGCAGTGGGGGAGGGTTGGTGGAAAAGGGTGAA
>OX465033.1:2665010-2892510 GCA_949841015.1 Aplysina aerophoba
CAGAGGTACCACGGCTTCTTGAAGATGGCTCTCTCGGAGGGAGAGTGCTCGGTGAGGTTGAGCAGCAATGTGAGGCCCTAGGTCACCAGAGCGGGTAGAGAGGAAACAAAACCAAAATGAAGTCAAGTGTCATAATCATTTACTTTCTCAGATTAAATGCTGGCTGGGGCTAAAAGTATGGGGCTCTTCTAATGCCTCATCTCTACTGCTCATGGTACGTAAGTACGTAGCTTGTCTGATGTCAGTTTAAAAACTGTTGGCTGCTAAATGGTCATTATTCACTTACCAGCATAGTGACATAAAACTTGTCATCCGTCAGAAAATGGCGGGGTACCTGTACACAGTGTGAACACACAGTATAAACACACAGTCTACACAAACATACGTACAGACACAACGCATACACGCTGTACATACATACATATGCATACCAATATGATGTGCTAAAGTGCACAGCCTGCTGCAAATAGCCTGCTGGTCAGTAGACATGGAAGAGCTTAAGTAGTTACACATGTACACCATCCACTAATAATTGAATTCATTGGTGCATATACGTGTCTCTGTTATACAATTTCGTAGAGCTGCCATCCTTTGTTCGCAAACGCCTATATACAGGACTGCCAACTGGGCCCCAGTGGTGTCCTCTATCGAGAGGTTCCACTGTATACAGGGCAGCCAGCTGGGTCCCAGTGGTGTCCAATATAGAGAGGTTCCACTGTATACAGGACAGCCAGCTAGGTCCCAGTGGTGTATTCTATAGAGAGGTTCCACTGTATACAGGACAGCCAGCTGGGTCCCAATGGTGTCCTCTATAGAGAGGTTCCACTGTATACAGGACAGCCAGCTGGGTCCCAGTGGTGTCCTATATAGAGAGGTTCCACTGTATACAGGACAGCCAACGGGGTCAATGGTGTCCTCTATAGAGAGGTTCCACTGTATACAGGACAGCCAACTGGGTCCCAGTGGTGTCCTCTATAGAGAGGTTCCACTGTATACAGGGCAGCCAGCTGGGTCCCAGTGGTGTCCAATATAGAGAAGTTTCACTGTATACAGAACAGCCAGCTGGGTCCCAGTGGTGTCCTCTATAGAGAGGTTCCACTGTATACAGAACAGCCAGCTAGGTCCCAGTGGTGTCCTCTATAGAGAGGCTCCACTGTATACAGGACAGCCAGCTAGGTCCCAGTGGCGTATTCTATAGAGAGGTTCCACTGTATAATAGAGTTCATCAGCGCAAGAAGAGGAGAAATACCACACCCTCACCTGTAGGGTACACTTCACTGCTAGGTCCATAACTCCAGCATTCTCACCGAGTCTAATGCAGGCCATTTCTGGATAAATGTGTGAATGCACCCAGTACATGTACATGTACATGAATGTGACACTACACACACACACCCTCACTCACTCGCCACCTACCAAACCCATGCACACACAGCAAAAACACACTGACCAATAAGCACACCTCCTGTACGTACACAGTTTACACCCATCTACCCACTCACTCCCCACACCCATTCACACACCAACCTCTCACACACACGCTCATCCATTCACCCACCCTACAATCACACCTACCCACCCACACCTTACCCATCCACACACACACACTCACACCTTGCCCATCCACACACACACTGCAGACATCCACCCCCCTCACCCCCCATCCCCACACCTCAAGTGTCACTTACCATTGTCGTGTGTGATGCCCGTCAAAAGTTTCAACAGCGTCAGCAAACAGTTAACAGCCGAGTAACTGCAGAAGAAGGGAGAGAGAGTTAAATGGAGAGGGACAGTACAAGAAGTTTCTGGAGTTGCATTAATTTGTATGATATTGCATACGTACGTACATAAAATAGTGAAAGGCTGAGCAATTATCCTACACGTACACTGCAATACTACAGCCTTCTGACACAGCACACAGAGACAGACATGTAAGGAAGGCATCTACATACATCACACACAAATACGTACACACACACACACACACACACACAACACGCGCACGCACACACACACACACACACACACACACACACACACACACACTGCTACCCTCCTGTCCCACATTGACCACCTGTTGCAGTAAGAGTCGCCAGTCTTGCTCCCTCCGTCCTCTGGAGTGAGGGCAGTCACCAGCTCCAACAGGCAGCGGAGCAGCCTAGAACAGGCAAGACATGTCCGATGCATTACAAGTGAGCATGAATGGACAAGACCAGTGAAGACAGGCAGACAGACAGCCCAAGGACAACAACCACCTGGAACAAGTTTGTGGACAGACAGACGCACATACGTACGTACGTACTTGCACAGTGAGCAGAGGAGAGCAAGACCCTCAAACACTACCAGGTAACACTGGTTGTCATAGCAACTGAGAATCACCTATGTAGGAGACAAGTGAAGAGAAAATGTACCCTACGAATGTACTGTACAATAGTATTCTAGTAGTATTGTCAATATCGGCATCTGTCCACCTGTTTGTGTGTCTGTCTGTACATACACCCACCTGCTCGAGGACAACCAGTCCCCGCTGAGTCCTTTTGAGTAGCAGGTCCAGCTCGTCAGACACCAGGTCACTGGGAGGAACCCGCTCAATAGCAGTAATGAGATTCATTACTACATAGAGGAAAATACACAAACATTACAGTATGTTACTAAGTATATTGGGTAACATCCCACCCTTCCTCCAGCCCCTCCCCTCTATTTTTCCAGCCCCTCCCCTCTATTCCTCCAGCCCCGCCCCTCTTTTCATCCAGCCCCTCCCCTCTATTCCTCCAGCCCCTCCCCTTTATTCCTCCAGCCCCGCCCCTCTTTTCATCCAGACCCTCCCCTCTATTCCTCCAGCCCCTGCCCTCTCCTTCCAGTCTCTCCCCCACCTCTACGAGCCACAGGGTCCAGCACTCCCAATTGTCTGAGTGCATTCTTGAAGTGCTGCCTCCTCCGCGGGTTGGTGACAGACACAAGGGACTCAACAATCAAGTCACCAGCCTGGGGCAGAGAGGAGTGGAGTTGGAAGGACAGCGAGTGCATACGTACAAAGTCACTACCTCAACAATTCAATGCAAAGTTTCACCCCTCACATAACAGCACTATGCATTAGGTATATTGTCACATGTACATACACTGGATGTAGTGTATGTGAAAGCACATACAGTAAGACAGGTTACGTATGTGTATGTATTGTCACATACAGAAAGACAGGTTACGTATGTGTATGTATTGTCACATACAGTAAGACAGGTTACGTATGTGTATGTATTGTCACATACAGTAAGACAGGTTACGTATGTGTATGTATTGTCACATACAGTAAGACAGGTTACATATGTTATGTATTGTCACATACAGTAAGACAGGTTATGTTATGTATTGTCACATACAGTAAGACAGGTTATGTTATGTATTGTCACATACAGTAAGACAGGTTACGTATGTTATGTAGTGTCACATACAGTACATGTTTCACATAATCGAAGACGACAGACAGACATGGTCACACGTACGTACAGAGAGAAGGTCTGTTGCAATCTGGTCGGCCTGTTCCCTCCCGGACGTTGTGATGTAGTGCTCTCGTGAGGACAGCTCAAGGCAGTACCTTCAGGGAAGGGGAAGAGGTTATTAGAAGGGACGTATGGGGACACTGGCACAGATAGAACACAGTGGGCATTGATGCTGGCCCATTAGTGTCGAGATGGCGGTGGTGACATGGTTGTGGAGGTAACACACGCCAGTGAGCATGCACACACACACACAACACTCTGACAAAGCTGACTTTTCTTGGCTAGCATTGCACACAGGCCTACCCACCATGTGGAATACGAGGAAGAACACACACACACACACACATACGCACACACACACAAACACACACACACACACACACACACACATACGCACACACACACAAACACACACACACACACACACACACACACACACACACACACACACACACACACACACACACACACACACACACACACACACAAACAAACACACACACACACACCAGCACCACCAGCACCACCAGCAGCAGGGTCGGACCTGACTTTCTTGTCCAACATGGTGTACTCCCTAGACATTTTTTCTGAGTCCTCTTCAGACATGGATGACTCCTGTTTCACTTCCGACTCCAGAATGTTAGCCATCAGAACTGAAAAACAGCCATTACAGAAAGAACATGTCAATACCACCACTTACACATGCACAATAATACTTTGTTGCATTTCACTTAAAGCACACTTAGACAAACACATGCATACACATATTAGTTCATACATACATACGTACAACTACAGTACCTACTGTATGTACTGTACATACATATGTATGTACTTGAGTAAGCACAGTAGGTACGTAGGTACACACTAACGATCGGCTGCAACTATGCAGTATACACTTCAAATAACATACACGTACGCCCCAATGTACATACATATGTACGTACGTATGTACATACACACACATACATATATACACGCCTATGTTATGCGCTCTCCTCACTGAAGCATCTCTTGTCAAAGTAGAGTGGACCCAAGTCTCGTGTTAGCATGAACATCAGCAAGGAGGTGCTGAGACGGAGGAGCTGGAGTAGGGGGTAGGAGGTGGCTGAGTGTGTGTGTGTGTGTGTGTGTGTGTGTGTGTGTGTGTGTGTGTGTGTGTGTGTGTGTGTGTGTGTGTGTGTGTGTGTGTGTGTGTGTGTGTGTCTATGGGTGTGCATGACATGTGCCAACGTTCCCACTCACTGCTGTCTTTGGTGCGTCCATGAGACACGTCATGATGCGAGGAGCGAGGTGGTACATGTTGAGCTTCTTACGGAACTCTGCCTTCTGACAGTTGGTTGCCATGGTGACAACACTGAGGGTGCAGAAAATTGCACATAACATCATACACACATCGACGCAAGGAAAGTGCGAACTTTCACAACAGACTCTCTAATGTACGTACGTACGTACGCACAGTACCACGACTATACCACACTGGTATACATACGTACATAGTTACGTATAGAGAAAGTGCGGTCTACAAGTGTTGAAGAGGAATGTTTAAGAGATATACACAGAGTGTCTGGCTGCATCTGATGGGCTTAGCTGGAAAAAGTACTACTTACGAGTGCACCCACCTGAACCCTCGAATTGACATGGACTGAGCAGGCACAAAGTTGTCCAGCAAGTAGTACAACTCCTCAAAGAACTGCAGTGGAGAGCAGAAGGGGAATACGTGACAAGTGCAGAGGCAGCAATAGGAGATGAGAGTATATCTGTGGCTTCAAATAAGCCAGAAAGACTCGGTCAATCTGCCAGAGTGTTTCGTGCGTGACGTTGCAGAAGGCACGACCTTACAGAGATGTGTGTACCATGTAAGCCAACCAAACACTCAACACACATATGTACATACGTACGTACTAACATGAGCACTCCTCCCACTCTCTCTCACACACATACCATCTGTTTCTCTCCTTTCTCCTTCTGTGAAATGTTCCCTTTTGCACTCCCTCCTCCTCCTCCACTCTTGCTGTTGCTGTCCTTCATTACAGACAGCTGAAACATTCCAAAGCAGTATGTCAGTAAGTAAGTAAGTGTGTGTGTGTGGTGTGTGTGTGTGTCAGTAAGTGTGTGTGTGTGGTGTGTGTGTGTGTCAGTAAGTGTGTGTGTGTGGTGTGTGTGTGTGGTGTGTGCGTGTGTGGTGTGCATGCGTGTGTGTGTGGTGTGCGTGTGTGTGTGCATGTGTGTGTGGTGTGTGCGTGCTTGTGTGGTGTGTGTGTATGCGTACGCCTGTGTACTGCATGCCTAGAAATACACTCACACACACTAGCATGCACGTAAGTATGTACGTATATGCAAATCACTCAGCTGCTCTGCAACAGACGTACAGACACACCTGCGACAAACTCTTCTTCCTCCCAACAGCGAGGGTTGCACTCTTCGGCCAGGAGGGGGACTTCACCAGTGACGGAGGGCGCTTGGTAAGGGAGGAGAGGGAGGGAGCGTCCTTACGAGGTGTGAGCTCCAGCTTAGAAGGAGACGACTTTGGCGTGGGCAGGTCTGGCAACTCAGGAAGAACGGCAGGAGCAGGAGACACTGTGTAAGAAAGAATGAATTTAAAACAGCGTGTGATATATACGTACATATTTTATATGCTATGTATACTCTATGTACTATACACCTTGTGACTGTTCAGCACTTATGTACGTAGGTATGTACATACACACGCACTAGTGTCTGTGTGTGTGCGTGTGTCTGTCTGTGTGTGTGTGTGTTGTTGGTCAATGTGCATGTGAATCAGATGTG
The DNA here is from genome assembly GCA_949841015.1 of Aplysina aerophoba. Lineage (NCBI taxonomy): Eukaryota > Metazoa > Porifera > Demospongiae > Verongiida > Aplysinidae > Aplysina > Aplysina aerophoba. Next base: position 2,671,298 of record OX465033.1, read on the forward strand.
TTTGTGTGTGTGTGCGTGTGTCTGTGTGTGTGTGTGTGTGTGTTTGTGTGTGTGTGTGTGTGTGTGTGTGTGTGTGTGTGTGTGTGTGTGTGTGTGTGTGTGTGTGTGTGTGTGTGTGTGTCTGTGCATGTGTGTGTGTGTGTGTGTGTGTGTGTGTGTGTGTGTGTGTGTGTGTGTGTGTGTGTGTGTGTGTGTGTGTGTGTGTGTGTGTGTGTGTGTGTGTGTGTGTGTGCATGTGTGTGTGTGTGCCCATTCTTTAAAACTACATATGTACGTACATCAATAATCAATCACAGAAACTCACTTGGTACTTTCTTTGCACTACCCATGTCCTCCTCCATCGCCCCATGCTCCACTTCACCACTCTCTCTCTCCTCCCCCGTCAGCTCCAGGTGAGCAGATGGGGTGGACTCTTCCTTGGTACATGAGGCAGGCTGAGGGGGACTGGATTCCCTACTCTGCTCTGACACTGCATCTGCATTACATTAAAAGGGAGAACACATCCTATGTAGCTATGTACACGTGGAACTTCACACACACACACACACACACATGGCCATCATAGACATACGCACGTACATGTGACAATAGAAACCAAGGACTAAATTATGCAAAAATAAACTGATGAGAAGTGGTATGCTCTGAAAAGGCCTTCCAGCACAGTGGCAGTCGAACATAGAAAGTGAAATCCATGCAGAAGTAAGCAGTACCTTTTTACTCTAAAATATACTTACATACATTTCAAGACATTAATTTGTACAAGTGCATGCAAGTACATACAATATAATTATGACACTATAATACTGTAATAGTATGAGTGATGAGTGATGTATTTCTAGTACTATACGTAAGTACTGTTGGTGTGTGAAGGAAGCCACTCCACTCTCTGTGGAGTGTATGCTTGACCACAACCCCCATCACTACTGATGCTTCTTTGACCACAAGCTAGCTCACCTCCTCCTACCACCATCTCCTCACTCTCGCTACTTCTCTCCGTGGACTTGTCTGCTCCTGCCGTCCTATCCAGTCCTTCTCCCCCACCTATGGAGGTCGTGTCTTCTTCCTCTGATGGCTTTGATCGGCTGCGCTCTGACACAGCCTTCCTCCGCTTGGTCTGGACCTGCCAAGAGGGGAAGCAGGGATGGATCAAGCAAGGAAGATGAGTGAGCATATTTGTAGTAATGTTGGAAAATCGTCAAGGACACTTCCATTTATAGGTCTTCGTTTGGCAAAAAAATAGAAGAATCATAAATACATGTATGACTAATTCATCCGCCTCCACACGCACACATGTACATATGTCACACGTATATGCTAAGGGCCTTCATTAATTTCTGCATTCTGTACCAGTAGAAAATCAATAATTAATGTCAAATTTGATATTCTGTAAGCAAGCACATAGCACATGCTTGAGGGTGTATACACACAAACACACACACGTACATGTATGTACACACCTTCGCATAAGTTGCTTCCTCCATCTCCCCTTCTTGGCTATCTGTTTGAAGAGGTTTCTGCTCGCCTTCACTTGTCAAGGTCTCAGTTTCCATTGGCTCTGCTGGTACTCCTCGGGTTGTGCAGTCTTCTTCACCTGTTCCCTCACCCGACGTCTTTTCCTTTGTGTCACCAGCAGCAGTAACATCAGTAGCCACTTCCACCTCCTTCAGGGACCAACAGAGAAAATACTGAACAGTATACGCATATGTACGTGTATGTACATGTACGTATGTGTGTATGTATGTGCATACGAATGTACGTACATATGTACCGTACTTGAACCAAATTTGTTTAACACAGGTTCTCGTATTGATTTTGATGAGTACATGCAAAACAGAATCAATCAAGTACGCTAACTGTAGGATGTTTTCCACATAGGTGGATGAAGACCAATTTCCTTGTTGTTACAATGTACGTAGCAATTAGCGTCTAAGTTATTCCATTATCTATTCCTACACTCATTGTTAACTCAATTTCTAGTGGAAGTCAACCACAGAGATCACCTCTCACCTGGTTCTTCTCCACCACATTATCCTCCTTCCTCTCCCCCTCCTCCTCCTCCTCCTCCTCCTCCTTCTCTTCTCTCTCCCGCACCTTCCGCTTTCGTCCTCCCCTCCTTCGAGTGCTGACACCACCAGACGGAGAACCTGCAACCTTTCCCTTTCCCTTAACTGTAGTCCCACCCTTTGTCTCTTCTTCATTAGAGGGCTCGTCTGTCGCTTGTGATGAAGCTGACTCTAGGTTGGGTGAATCCCCTTCATCCATCAATCTGGCGCGTTTAGATTTTGGTTTCTGCGCTGCTGCAGTCGCTGGTGCTGCTGCTGGTGGTTGATTCCGCTGTTTTGTACCTGGAGACTTGCGCTTTCTTCCTCCCGGTTTGGTCAGTGTGAGTGCTGTCACTTCTTCCAGATCTTCCATGTCACTGTTTTGATCCTTGTCACTTGCTCGAGTGGGGGCCGTGTCGTCCACACCCTCTGATGGCTTGCTTGGCGACGACGCTTTTCTCCTCCCGCGTCCTTTGGTCGCTTTCACAGGTTTAGAAGGTGAGGGCGTCTTCTGCTGCTTTTTGGCTGAGACTCCTTTTTGAGGCGATTTTGTTGCCGACGGCTGACGCTTTGTGGGTGACTCTGAAAAGGTCAACAGAGAGGGACACACTGAATACAAGCACAGAAATACGTACACCTATATACAATATACATTAGACTATAGTATTGTTAAGTGATGCACAAGCTATAGACTGATATCATGGAAGCTTGTTGTTACAGTGTTGACAAATAGTAGAGTGATCTTGAGCATATGTGTACACAGCAAATTCAATCAATAACAACGAACAGCAGGACTTGAAGACTTCCGAGTGACTAGAAAACTGCAGAACGTTTCGGCCACGGAGGCTTCGTCAACTGCATAAGTACAAACGTCCAGCAGTCAGTTGTTATTGACTGAATTCCTCACGTACATACATACATACATACATACATACGTACATACCAAAAATCAATCCTCTAGTTAAGCTGAAAGTTAGCAGAGACCTTCTAGTGTTGCACTACATTCCGAAAAAGAGTAGTGATGATTCTGCTAATAATTCTGGGAAACACACGTACGTAAGTTCATGCTAGGGTCTATACAGTATATACAGTATATATTGATTAGCGCCATGTCTTTCCTCCTTAGGCTGGAATGCACTGGGAAATTAGTTCATGAAGGCATGCTTGGACGAGGATTGGCACAAAGTGTTGCTCACGGTGGACGTGGGAGTTCATGAAGGCATGCTTGGACGAGGATTGCCACAAAGTGTTGCTCACGGTGGACGTGGGAGTTCATGAAGGCATGCTTGGACGAGGATTGCCACAAAGTGTTGCTCACGGTGGACGTGGGAGTTCATGAAGGCATGCTTGGACGAGGATTGCCACAAAGTGTTGCTCACGGTGGACGTGGGAGTTCATGAAGGCATGCTTGGACGAGGATTGCCACAAAGTGTTGCTCACGGTGGACGTGGGAGTTCATGAAGGCATGCTTGGACGAGGATTGCCGCAAAGTGTTGCTCACGGTGGACGTGGGCGAGTGGTGGCATGCTTGTACGAGGATTGCCACAAAGTGTTGCTCACGGTGGACGTGGGCGAGTGGTGGCAACACGCAGCTCTTTCAATGGAGAAGCCATTCGCTGGTGACACTCCACCTCCACTGTCTGACAGTAGAAATGATCATTATTAATATCAGACGTCACGGTAGTGACATCTATGTAGGGATGGTAGTGGTAGGAGAACGGACAAGTAGGGCTGGTGTTGCACAGGGCTTTAAAAGCGGCGAAGTGTGTCTGTAAATTGTGATATTTCTCTGTTTATGTTGTATATGTGTGTGTGTGTACATGTGCCTGAGCGTGTGTGCGTGCGTTGTGTGTGTGTGTGTGTGTATGCACATGAGTGGATGTGGGTGCAAGCATGTGAGTGGATGCAACTCATTTGTGAGTCCACAAACTACTGAATACCATGTACGCATAGCAGAGCACTCTAATACCTGTGGTAATATGCATTTACATATGTACACTATGGTAATACATACAAACGTACTAATATGTACTGTGTAAATGTAGACTACACCGCTAGCTGTCTGCCCTTATTAGGGAGGTGGTCCTAATTCAGAGGTAGGTCTGTACATACGTAGCTTTGCATATGTACTTGGAACAAAAGCCACCTAATACATAACACGTACATGTATATGCAATACATACGTATATAGAGGTACGTATTCTGTATTCAGGGTGGACTTTATTATTTAAAGAGAGGTTTCAATGTGTTACACCAGCAGTGGCTAGCCCTAAGCCAAAGAACTGGAAACTTGACGAACATCACTTTTGTTCTGTAAATGAGCTGACAGGATCACTCCAAAGAACGTGTTCCCAAACGGCATTCATAGAAGGCTAAGCGACAATGATCTGAAGGCCAACCACAGTGCTGCAGCCATAGCGGAGGCTCATTATATCCTACAGAATGACACGGCATAAACACAGCTATCAACTTACTCTTTGGCACTGTAGTCGGTGTTTGTTTCTTTGCTGTGGCTTTCTTTGCGGGCGCCGTGCGACCGCGCTTCTTCGGAGAGGCTTCTTCCTCCTCGACGGCAGGGGAGACTCCCTTCGTCTTCTTGGCGACACGGCTTTTCTGTCCTTTGCCGCCTTTTCCCGCAGAGTCGTCGCTACTAGCCATAGTTTTCGTTCGACGCGCTTGAGGCGCCATCTTTTTTCCCGGCGAAGCAGTGCTGACCTTGGGTACTGGGTCCTCGTCATCGCTCTTCAGTTCGAAGACGTTCATTTTCTTACTGTCTTTGGAGTTCTTCTTCAATGAGCGTTGATTCTTATCCTTCTCTAACGCTTCGCGGATTAGCTGAAGAGGGCTTGGATTCAGAGACGAGGATGCGCCTTTCCCGTCTTTCTTCCCTGCAGAAGCTGACGGATGAACAAGGGACTTCGAATCCTTGAAGGAATGTTGAGAAGAAGTATCCTCCATATCTGGAAAATGAATCTCCGGAGTGATTTCCTGTTTCTTCGCAGGCCTACCTCGGCCCCTCTTCTTGTCGGCCATTTCTCCTGCGGTTGCGAAAATGGCTACTAAATTTGGATTGGGTCCCAGGACTGCAGCCCTACAGCAGACAACGATATGCCAATTAGAAAGGAGAAGCCCACAGCTACCTATACCATAAGCTTGTGCAGATAGTCCACTTAGAGAGTAGCTGACACTGTAGCACTTGTATGACTGTGCGCTCTAGCTAAGCACAACTTTGGCTACCAGCTGGCTACACCTGTTAACAAAGCTAAGCTAAACTATATATGTGTGTGTGTGCTTAGGTACACACATATATGTAGGCTATTCAAGTGAATCACTTGTAAGCATTAATATTAGATGTTGTTGCAGGTTCTGCATGTTCTGCAAGCGTGTTGTATAGTGTGGCTACAAGAGTATAGAGTCAGATACGTCAGATGTACGTACATACGTATGTACTGACACTGTGTGAGCTCCAAACAATATAGCTACATTGCCTGCTTGATCCGATACCAAAGTCATCATCATGCATGTCATCATCTTCTGTCATCCTTTCACCATCTCATTCCCTAGCTTCTCCATTTGCATCCCTCGCCTGCAACAGCCAGACCTATGGCCATCAAGGGGCCCACTGCAGCAAGGTTGTCAAGTTTCATATACTCTTTTCCCTTTTCACAGTTCTTAACAAGATGCAGACCCTATACCTATCTAACCCTCAGAAAGGGGAAAATGCTCTCTTGCGTGCACCACGCTACAAACTAGTGGTAGCTAAGGACCAGCGGTTGGCTACTTTGGGTCTGTCCCGTGTTACCAAATAGGGCCATCTGACGCGTGGGGGTGGGCTGGACTATTGATTTATACACTCCCCCAAGCCTCAATTTAAAAAGCATTTAGCCATGTGACCCTAAAGTTTTCTACGGCTTTTCTCTCTGTCGGACACCAAACCAATGGCATATCGTGTGGCTGGTGAGTCTCAGACCACTTGATCTAGTGTCACCGTAGGAAACAGCATACGTAGCTTGTCGCCATAGCTACAACTGCAGAGCTAGGTATGAAGTAGGTACGTACTTAGAAACGTCCCATAAGTCTGTCATCCAAATTAGCTACAGTCTCGTAGATACGCATATATACGTAGCTAAACAGCTGGCGACAACAAACATATTATAGGATACGTATTTACGTATGGTGACAAACATCTGGTGTATGTTACTCTCGCGTAGCCAGACCGCTTTCACTATACGTGTATATATATAGAAACCAGGCGGTGGTTGTGCTTTTCGCCCCTCAGAGATCCCCCCCGGATGGGAGGCCTACCGGTCGAATGCGACACTGGTGCGCAATGCCTTGAGCAAGGTAACTTCGGATTTGATTACCCGTCTTCCAGACGGAGCACTAGTGACGGTGATGGAAGCGAATGGAGTTGTAACGCGGATGGAGTCTCGTGAAATCTCGGGCCAGCCCAACCCTGTGGAGCGGAACAGAACACTTTTGAAGTACCTTAAGCAGAAGGACGCGCGCACCATCTTGCAGTTCTTTGCTGTTCTGAAGACTAATCGTGATCTAGCAGGATACAGCGAGCTTGTCGAGTCCTTCATGAACATCTTGAGGGATCTGAAGCATGATGCTGTAGTTGGTGAGACACCTTGGCCATGCAGCATGTGTGTGTGTGTGTGTGTGTGTGTGTGTGTGTGTGTGTGTGTGTGTGTGTGTGTGTGTGTGTGTGTGTGTGTGTGTGTGTGTGTGTGTGTGTGTGCGTGTTTGTGTGTGTGTGTGTGTGTGTGTGTGTGGTGTGTGTGTGTGTGTGTGTGTGTTTGTGTGTGTGTGTGTGTGTGTGTGTGTGTGTGGTGTGTGTGTATGTGTATGTGTGTGTGTGTATGTGCGTGTATTTGTGTGTGTGTGTGTGTGTGTGTGTGCGTGTATTTGTGTGTGTGTGTGTGTGTGTGTGTGTGTGTGTGTGTGTGTGTGTGTGTGTGTGTGCATGTGCGTGTGTGCGTGTGAGTGTGTGTGCATGTAGACTTGTAAACACTAGTACTCTCAGCATGAGCCTCGCCGTTCCTACGCATTCGGGACTTTCGCAGCAATTTGTGTGTGTACATGCACTACAATTCATGCATGAGCATAGGTCTCACTCGGTGTCTTAGTCAGTAAGTGATCTATTCTCATTTATGAATTGAAGCGTATCCACGATAAGAGTACAAATGACAACATGCATGGCAGATCTTCACGAGTATATAGTCAAATATGGAGCTATCCCAAACCTATTTGAATGCTTATGCAGGGACACACGTATCCTTGTGGTCTGTTTAAAGTTTTATTGTGTATATTAATATTGATCTTGGGTTTGTCCCAGACTCTTTTACTACATAGTGTATGTATGGGTCACATCATACATATTACATGTAGGATCACACATGTGCATGAGTGGGTTACAGCTGCTAAATATGAACAAGATAGCCCTACAGCACCTATTTGGTTTCAATTGCACACCCACAGCCACTCAAACCTTGATTAGCAAGCTGTAGTATAGCTGGTCTACATGTGCTGGTACAGGGTGTTTGTGGGCAGGTGGGTGGATGGGTTTCGGGTGTGGGTATAGGAGGAGTGTACATGTGTAGAGGTACACATGGGTGTGGTGTGTAGATGTGTACACACAAAATGGACAAACATGTATGCTTGTAAGCTTAGTGTACAGGGAGATAATGCACCACATGCCAATAATGTGCCAGTGTAGCGCATAAACAGGTACTGTACCAATATCAATAGTATGGGGGGAGGCCAACAAGAACAATGTCTGTCTGTCTCATAGGCAACAACTGGTCACAGTTTAGAGGAGACTACCATCTTTGGCATAATTGCACCACCTGTCACAACATGCACTATCAGCTCACCCACTTGGGTCCTAGGTCTGTTTACATATGGGATATTCCATTAAGTCTTGTTTGTATATGGGGGGGGGGGGGGGAGGGAGGGGGTTGTGGCCTGTGTGGGGATGTGGATTATTACAACAAGAACTATGTCTGTACTTTCTAAAAAATGATTATATCATTGAGTTTGCATTACTAGTGTGAAACAGCTCGGAGGCAGTTTCATTTGCTGAGGATAGCACAGGGGTCATAAGTGACGACTGCAGAAATTGGGCTTCCTTGAGATTTCAGTGAGAGTGCCACCAATGAGTATGACGGTGCCCCCCTATATTAATGTTCTGATTGGTTGATCATGTTCATCATTGGTAGACCTTAGGGAGCCATTTGAGTCCTATATATATGAATTGAAATGAACATCTACCTATGTGTGTATGTATAGAAGCAAGTAGCTTCCCTATTTGTGGGTGGGTGGGTGGATGGGTTTTGGGTGTGGGTATAGGAGGAGTGTGTGGGGGTACACATGGGTGTGGTGTGTGGATGTGTACACACAAGATGGAAAGATGTATGCTTGTAAGCCAGGTGTGCAGGAGGATAATGCACCACATGCCAATGTCCCTATACAGGAAGTAGGTACATTATTCTATTAGGCAAGGAACAATTAAGGTTGTCCACCCTAAGTACAAGCAGACAAGGGCTTCGCTATTTGTGTACTTTCAATTTCAGTTCAGTAAACCATTGTGGCTTAGGTCTTAGAGTTCAGAAGTCATCAGTTCAGACCTTATGTCTTCAAAGTGCATTCGTGAGTCCAAAATGTCATTATAGTAGTATGTTAGGTATAATTATAGATATAATTGATTATATAATTTAACCAATCATAATTAACATCAAATTACTTAGACAAGTAACTATTATGCTATGCCACCGATTACCAGGATTACCTGTACAAGGACACTATTTACATAATTATATATCAATCATTGTTCTCTCTCTCTCGCTTCTTACAGGGAAGGACCTAGACTACTACCCGAGTGTTGGTCAGCTCCCTCTTCTCCGCCTATTGGAACGAAAAATTCAGTTCCTGCGCTTTGATCAGTCGGTCCTCGAAGAGTACAATGCCATTCTGAGAGAGTTGTCGGGTGCCCTGTTTTCTCTGTCACCTGCAAAGTTGAAGCAAGTAGCTCAGTGGATCGAGCAGCTCGTGGTTCACTCCGAGGACTGCAAGGGCATGACGCGGCTGTCCTCTCGCCTCCCTCCAAGCTGTCTCTCTGCAAAGTATCTCCTCTGCTTCATTTGCCAAGCTACCTCTCCACTTGACATTTCCGTTGCCAGGGAAGTGTGTGAAGTTCTTCAGCACAGAAAGCTGGAAAAGAGTATTCGGAGCTTCTTGAAGCACCAGCCCACACTTGAGGGAAAGTCATTGGCTGAGTTTCCGGTGGAAGTCACTCCTATCAACAGTTCAGGAGATTTCTGCCACATCACTGTCGACATTCCTGGCAACCCACGTGACGTTAAGCTCTGGCTAGTGAGGGAAATCCATGATTCTTTCATGAAAAACATGAAAACGTCAATTATAATATTTCAAGGCTACCAGAAGACAGAGCTGTCGTCCACCAATATTTGCACCTTGTTTTATCTGATCCCATCTCGGATTGCCTCTAATCTCCTCAAAGAAGTGGATTCTGTCCTTGCTAAGCTCCCAGTTTGTGGCATCCTGCGCATTGGCATCATGGACACATCGCACCACAGCGACCTTGGCTTTGTTCAGGTAGCTACACACACACAGGCCAGTGGTTTGTTGTGCACCCTCATCCTATATAAATAAACAGGTAAATTAAGGAACATTATACAGTTATACTCCAGCTGCTTCACAATGTTGTTTCAGTGTAATTTAAGTGGGCATGTACACATATATACAATACATGCTCTATATACATACATACTGGAAGTTGTTACCGTATACGCTTTAACTTTCGCGGGGTTAAACTTTCGTGGATCGCAGATTTTAGCAATTTTCGCGTTTTTATTTTTGCGGATGCAGGGTCTTAGTCTTTGATTTGTCGTTTTCTCTGAATCCTTGCCAAATTGATGTAATCAATTGCTTCGGTGGAGGTTCTTAGCTGCATATCATGTTGCCGTAGCGAATCACCCCCATTTTTGGATTCTTGTGACGCAGTCGTCTTACAAACGCAAATATGTGCCAGACTGGTCTAAATTTTCGCGGGATGAAACTTTCGCAGATGGCTGCTGATCCGCGAAAACAGCAAAAGTTTAACCCCGTGAAAGTTATAGCATATACGGGAATGTATGGCTATATATATAATATACTTATATCTACGTATATTGACCTAGAGCACATTCATATGTAGTGAAGATGATGATGTACAGTGCTGTGCTTTTGTGGACCTGAACTCATCAAAGCAAACATATGTTGCGTACAGAGTTTCTATACTTGTGTATAATTATATCTACACGTGTTCTATACTCATGTTCTGTATCCTGTATGTATACGCTTGTGGACTCTTGCACATACCATGCACAGGATAAGAAGATTGCACACTGCGATTTGGGGGTGTGGAAGGGAGAGTCAGCGGAGAGCTGGGACCCAATGCACGCAGAGAGGGAGAGGATGCTCACTCTGAAGGCGCTGCTGGCTGACAAGCAGGTAGGCGCATTTGTGCAAACTCCAATTTAATGCCTGAAGCTCACTCAGACTTAAGTTGTAATTTGTTTGAAGGCCACACAAGTTGTAAACAGTTTACACAAAACACCGTCTAATGCGGTGCACGTGGAACCTCTACATAGTGGACACCATTAGGACCCAACTGGCTGTCCTGTATATGTAGAGAGGAGTCTACAATTCAGAGGTAGATTTGTACACAGCTCTATGTCATTGGGACAGCAGACATTGTCCTCCTTAGAGAGATGTCCTTAATTGGAAGTGTCCTTTATAGAGTGGTTCCGCTGTATTCCACATGAGTCCTTTCTTAGCTGTTTCTCTGTCTCTACTCTGTGAAGGAGATGCTTGAGATTCGGCGGAGGGAGATGCTCATCCTCGGAGATGGGCACAACTACAGCAGTATTGAAGATGTACGTATGTACTGTATGGGGCCGCCACTAGCAATGTTTACAGTTCCTTTCAGTAATGCCACATGTTTATTCTCCTGTACCTTGTTTGTTCTGTAAATAGCTCTAGTGTGGCAGCCCGTGCTTTCGCGTTGCTATTCCCGGACTGTATACATGTGCAATAATAGCAATGCGAAGGTAGGATTTGGTGCCCGAGACTAAGCTGTGTTACAATAATTATATGACAATAAGTGTACACTCTTTGTCTGCCGATGCTGTATTTTCTGTGATGTGCTTCTATTCTAAGGAGCGGTGTGCACCGATGTTGAAAGCTTACGAGCTCCAAAGTGAGTGTGACAAGCTGGAGAAATTGTGCAAGTTTTTACAAGAACGACTGGATGAGGCAAGTGCATACGTATATAATTTATATATAATTTATATATAATGCATTATGATACATGATTCAGCTATACCACATACGTACGTATATGTATACATACATATACCCCATTGTCATGGCAACCGCGGAAATATATTACATATACAAGCTAAAGGAAGGGTCTAGCAGGCTAGACTGGGATATATAAGAGAAGAAGCCACTTATCGTCTCAGGACCTCTTAAATCCTGTTATATCACACCTGAATATGGAAGGTGTGAAGATAACAATGTAGGTGTCAATAAATTGGCATTGCTGCAGACCTAATCCGTTGACGAAAACACTCCAGACAAAAGCAACGAACTTCAGTCGTCTTCTTCTCAGAGCTAGTTGCAATGGATGCTACTTTCGTTAGTTAATTTGTTAGCGTGGAAAGACCTATCACAACAAAGGTGTGGTTCCGCGACGACGGCGTCATTTTCCTATTCTGACACAACTACATTAAGCTCAGCTGGCGTATATATCAGATATACCCCGCAGCCAAGCTAATTAATATACATGGCCACTGCCTTCCAGCAGACACAATCAAATTATACTTGCCTGTGCAGTGACATAATATAGATGCATGCCCTGCACAGTTATACAACATACACCTGGTTGGGCTTACTGTATATCCACAGTATATTTACACAACTTAGAAAGCTATACTGTATACATATATATAATATTATATACCTATAATTATATATATATAATTTATATCCTTTACCATGGGCATCATCACTACCATGTATATAACTATATAGGAGTTTTGCTTGCAAATGTCTGTGGTTAAAGCATAGTATATATGTAGTTGTATATTTCAAATTGTATTAGTTATTATGACAGTGTTATATTATACAACAGTATTGATGGTGTACGTTGTTACTCACATGTCTGCACTGCAGGTGATGTACCAGGAGAGCTCCCTCAGTGCAAAGCATAAGTGCAATGGTAAGTGAAGGGAAGTCTGCACAGTCTGTGTACATGCAATACACATGCATCTACTGTGTAAACATGCATGTATCTACATACAAGATGTATATACGTACTGAATGTGCAATGGTCTGGCTGTGTATGTAATTATGCATGCCTGCTGTTTGATGGCGCCGAGGAACGCCTGGCACGTGAGAGACTAAGAGACTGTTGTCGTGAAAGTGTACATGGGACTGATATCACCCCTTCAGGTGGCTCTGAAGCACGGCAACCATTGGAGCAAGAAGTGTGGTACAGAAATGACATCCCCCTGTAAGCTAGCTAAGCCATTTAGTCTCATACATATACGGTGGAACCTCTCTGTAGTGAACAACATTGGGGCCCAGCTGGGTGTCCTGTATAGAGAGGTGGCCCTGCTTCAGAAGTAGATTTGTACACAGCTCTATGTGGTCAGGACTGCAGACAATGTACACCTTAGAGAGGTGTCCTTTATTTAGAAGGATGGAGCTACTATAGTGGAGCCTCTCTATACAGGACACTCTGAATTAAGGACACCTCTTTAATGAGGACACTGTCTGCAGTCCCAACCACATAGAGCTGTGCAAAAATCCACCTCTACACAGGACAGCCAGCTGGGTTCCAATGGTGTCCACTTTAGAGAGGTTCCACTGTACAGTACAGTCTGCAAACACATTTGCATGACGTTTATATGTACATATGTAGTTTAGCTTACACATAATTACATATCTAACATTATTGTGCCGAATGTGCCAGTTTGCTAATCATACGTACTTGTGCATGTTCTTCAGCAAATGTGAACACGTACATATACTAATTCACTTATGTAAGTTATATAATATTATTGCATATATCTGTAACTCTCATATTTCTCATACAGTGAAGATGAGAGCCGCATCCTGCAGTCTTGTCCAGTGGGAGCATTCATTGTACGATCCTCACAGTCTTTTCATGACTTCCACACTCTTGTTGTCAGGTGAGGTAGCCATTTATCTTTCTCTTTCTCTATGTATATGGATGCCTAAAATTATCATGAAGTACAGAATCAGAATATGTGCATGATTTGTGAAGGCGAAGCAGCACCTGCAGTTTGTATTGTATTGTGTCTCTCTCAAACATGAACATATCCAATTGCTTGTACTGTTATTATTGAAAATCAGACAATTTGTAAAGGAGTGATAATTCTCGAGCAAACACATAGCTAGGCAGTAATTGACATGTAAGACGTTTTGACCATGAAGGTCTTCGCCAGTTACAAAAGTTAGAGTTTTGTAACTGATGAAGACCTCCGTGGTCAAAACATCGTACGTGTCAATTACTGCCTAGCTACGTGTTCGCTCGAGAATGAATCACTCCTTTATCTGCTCCGTAGCAATGAGCCTCTATACAGTATATGACATCAATTTAATTTGTGCCCATACATAACAGCCCTGTTCTTGTCTATGTACTGTGTGCACATAGGCAGGAGAGTGATGTATGCAAATTTGCAATTCGTCGAGTGAAGGGCATCTGTGGATTCTCCGATGTGCTCCAGTTTGCCTCAGTGCAAGATATGGTACTCTTCTTCACTCTGCACCCGTTTGAGATTGGAGTGAAACTAAGGCCAATGAATGTAACAGAACACCATCAGTTGCAGCAGTTACCGAATGGGAGCACACCACATGGAGACCATTCCTGTTCACAAGTGAGTGAGGTGCTTCTGGCTTCTGGCTTATCATGTATAATTAATTGTGCAGATTAACTGGACGATATACTTTATAACTGAAGTGGACTCCTCAATCGAATGATAAAGATTGTGTGGTTTGTGTAGAAGGTTGAACTTGAGTGTCAAATGTTTGTTGTGTTATTATCCTGCTTAAAATACTACAAATAACAGCAATCTAGCAATAATCATTATTTACATGTATATATGTTGTATGTTTATATACAGTGTTTTGTTATTGCATTTAGCCTGAGACAATGGAAGATGCACTGGCAACTATTGCGGAATTGAGAAGACAGTTGGACCAATCAAATGTAGCGGCAGTGGATCGTTCACTCAATGAATGAAGACTACCTGAAGATTTCAGTCTAAAAGTAGCAAACACTATTGGTACTATACTCATGGATTCTGTATTTTTCCTTATTTTACAAGTCAGCAGCAAAATTAATGCAGACTCTCTTTTGATGGCAGTGCCATAATTTACAAGAGGAAGTTTCCCCCAGTTCTAATTCACTTACAAACAACTAATGCATTGATTAAAAAATGTATTGTGTGTAGTATACAGTATAATTATTTTAAGATAAGTGTTTGTTTCCTTGCATGTAGTTAATAATTATAATTACATATTAGTTTTAATACTGCAATAAAAGGAGACATAACATTGAAATGGATATAATTATTTGTTTATGCAATATGATTGCTTACTCACTCCACTTTGTCTCCTTTGCTCAAAAAATATGAGCTTATTTTTAGGTACATATAATATTATATGTATGCATGACCAAATTAAAGCAGTCAAGATGGTTCAGCCATGTATATATATCTATATACACATGTATATATTTGGAACAAGCATTGCATAATATTTGGCGCCCCTATATAATATTATATTGTTTTCAGAATTAGGTTTTTGTATGGCTTCATGTTCGTATATATATATATATATATATATATATACACGAACATAAAGCCATACAAAAACCTAAATCTGAAAACAATATAGGGGCGCCTTTGGCGCCCCAAAAAGAATACTGTGGATGGATGAATGGAACGATAAAGAAGACATGGGGGTGGGGTGGGGGGTAGAGTTAATGACTTACACTAGTGAATAAATGGGACTATTTGTCCTTGGGGACACATTCTATATATGGGTATACATGCACATATCATGCATGTCACTTATGCGTTCTAGCATCTGCATGGCTTCTGTTTTCTAGTTAACAGTAGTACTCTGTTGACTGGTGGGTTATACCCTTCATTACCAGAAACAGAAGCATCAACAGCTAAAATATATAACGTTAGTGTGCATGAAGTTTAAAAATACTCCGTCTTAACATAGCAAACCTATGCTTGTTTACTTTTTTCACAATGAAACATGTCATGTCCTATCATTCACAACGAAACATGTCATTATATATAGATCTTCTTTCTGCACAGATGTGCACTACTGAGTGTTGTCATCTTGCTTCCATTCATGGTGCTGACATGGGTTATTGCATCACTACACATCAGCTATGGAAATACAGCATTGGGTTGGATATATCTTGTATTGGTTCTGATTACAGTAAGGACCTAAGGCGCTCTGGTCATACAATACGTAGTGAAGGGTTTGTGTGTACATTTATATATATGAATTGTGCCTCTGTCTTGTATCAAAAATTAACCAGTCATTAGTAAAATCGAGGATAAGTGGAAACTTGCGCTCTCTAGATCGTACTGTGGTATATTATGTACTGATGGTCATTCATATCCCGCTCCTGCTGTAAATCTGACATATTATCTGAATTGAAGAGAAGAGCCATTCTTGATTTTAATAAAGAAAAAAGAGAAATGCAAATTTTACTTATGTAGGAAGAACACCATGAACTGCTACCCACTCACTTCACATCTCATATTGGGATCTCTTCGTGAAATCAATCCTTACAGTGGCATCATTGTGGCATTGATAGTGGATGTGTGTACTTCTAGCACTGAACATACATAGAAGCGTCTTCCCTTCAATCCTTTCAGGACATTGTCATATTTGACTTGTATGGAATTATTAAGTGTGTGTTGTGTTTATCAATGTACGTGAAGAATGGCAGGAATATTCAGGTTTGTCAACCACACTGCTGCGTGCAAATAATCAGTTGCTGCTTGTTCTGGTTCCCTGTATATATAGTATAGCTGGCAATTGACCATGCATGCACGAATGCTTGCTTACAATATATGCTCTACCAAAATCAAAGTTTTAGCTACCTAGATAGCTATAAGAATAACATGTGTACCTCTTGTATACCTTTACATAAGTTCAGACATAAATAGAGACATTCCCTATACAAAACGAGTATACATCACAAAGCAGTACAGTACAATAGGCACACATGCGCCTGCCTGTACATGTCATGACACACTTGTGTCAATAGTAAAATCATGCGTGACTTGGTAGAGTTAGAGATCGCATGCAATGGTAGTGTCCAACACAGTCCTTGCAGACCATAATACATTCAAAATTTTACTTTTATACATTATTTGGATAATGTATTGTAGTTGTATCAGTATATTTCATGAATGCTAGGATGTGATATGCATGCTCACTGGTCCAACCAGATTTGAAATTAACCCGAATGCATTCCTTGTGGCATAGATACATATGCTACACCACCCTCTTGTTAGTCACAGCTCAGTCCTGCCCGTTACTTCCACCCCAAGCCGCCCTCCCTCAAGATCAGGAAAGAGATCTGTCGCGGGGCGTATGGATCAGTTCACTTTGGAGAACTGAACGAGCAACCGGTCGCTGTGAAGAGGATCCATCGCCTGCTTTTGGAGGCAGCTCGAGAACAAGGCGACTTTGAGCAGGTGATGACAGACTTCAAGCGAGAATGCCAACTCCTGGAAACGTTACATCACCCTCACGTGGTGGATTTCCAAGGAGCGTTCTAGGATGAGACGACAGACGAACCCCTGCTCGTTATGGAGAGAATGAGGGAGAACCTTCGAGAATATCTTGAGAAGAATGAAGCAGAATTAAGGGCTAAGTCGACAGCGACAGTTGGAAATATGTCTTGGGATGGTACGTGGTCTCCGTTTCCTCCACACCCACACTCCTCCCATAGTCCACAGAGACCTGACAGACAAGAATGTAATGTTTAGCAAGGATGGTCTAGTGAAGGTTGGAGACCTTGGCCAATCAAGGTTGAAGGCCAACAATGCCGAGTACTTCAGCACAGCTCAACCAGGGGCCATCCCATTCATGCCACCCGAAGCCATGCGAAAGGAATCACACTACAACGAGAAACTGGACATTTTCTCTCTCGGTGTGCTCATGCTGGAGATAGCCACTCAGCAGCCTCCAAATGTGGAACTATAAGGCATCGGTGTCTCTCCTGAGATCCAACGCCTTGCAGCAGACCTTTCCAAACTGGAGGAGGACCACCCTCTAAAGCTATTGATCCTCTCCTGTTTAAACGATGACCAATGGCAGAGACCTAATATTGTAACAGTCCACACTCAATTGCAGGCAATCGTAGAAGGAGTAGAGGTGAGTTCTCCTGATAATATTTGGTTCGTGTGTAATTCGTGTCATGCTTGCATATTATTATAAATCAGTGGGAGTATAAGAAGAAAATTTTTATTTGTGCATATATGCATTGACGATAATTGCCCAGGCTGCTTAGCACTTTTTGAGTGCAGCAGTCTTGTTAGAGGGGTATTGATATTATTAGCCTTGGGTAGCTGTATAATAATATATTGTTACACACCCTTCCATCCTATGCTTTATTTAGGGTAAAACATGGCACACTGTGACTTGGGTGACTTGCTTACACCTTATGGAGAGAGCAGTAGAATGCTCGCTCTTAAAACTCTGCTAAATGACACTAAGGTATGTTTATTATGCTTGACCACACACTACGTTTGCTAGTATATGTGGAAATTCTTGATCAATTTTGTTCACTTTTCCCCGAAATTGCTCAAACACTATGTGAGGGTTATACTAGTAAGTCCAAAGTTTGAACATAAGCTCAACTTTGCATATACAGCAGGTTTGATTACAGAGTTTATACTGTGTTCATATGAAGAAGATAATTAAGGACTTATATAATTATATATATAAAATAGTGCAAGTTGCAATATATATATATATAGTACTTGTGTTGATGGCTTATTGGCACTATTAAGAACACTTCAACAGTGGTTCAGCATCACAGATATACAGCATGCTACAAAAACAGGCCACTAGTGCCTTGGAGCTCCCAAGTCGCCCATGGGAGATATATACATAGTTACCAGTCACTCCTCTACCTCTGGAGAAGACATACATTCTTGTGACTGAGTATTTCTCTATGCTATTGCTATATACCTATTAGTGCAGAGTACAATTTAGTCTCGGACAATGGCCCACAGTTTGCCTCAGAGGAGATGGTTGCATTTTCCCGTGAGTACAAGTTCACTCACACAGCAAGAAGTTCACACTATGCCTAGGGCAATGGCTTTGCTGAAAGAATGGTCAGACCGGTGCCAAGAGCCTCCTTTTCAAAGTCACCATTCAATCCATATTTGGCATTTCTAACATACTGGTGTAATCTAATAATGCTACCGTCTGGACTGAGGCCTTCAGAGCTTCTGATGGGGAGCCAACCCATGTCTAAATGTCTCAGCATCTAAGTGTCCTGGTCATATATACCTCTCTCTGCCATTCAAGAGAAAGACCAGCAGCTGAAGCACCAGGCAGTCAAACTGTGACAAGCATCACTTTGTCTTCACAACCACCTCTGGTCCAAGATGAAGTTACTAGGGTCCATACAAAAGACCACAGGGACCCTAGCTGCATTGTACAGCCTGCAGTGACCGTCAACGGTGCTTAGACGCACAACCAGTCTCATATGAAAAGACACTGCCACCGCCAATGATGAACAACACCACGTATCAGAAGAAGGTCACACACCGTTGCAAACTTTGGCCTTCCATCTAAACTGTCTTACTGGAGGAAAGAAGATGTAGTGTGTTGATAATTATATAGGTGATAATTGCTGTGTGTGTTTTTTGATCTTCGGACCTGGGTGAGCCCCGTCTATCGGGCTCCCTATGCTGTGATGAAGCTCAGATTCTTTCGTAATCAAGATGTAGTGTGTTCATACAAAGATTATACTATGCCTGTTAGGGATTTAATATTAATATAGTTGTGCTGATTGCCTACAGCTGGTATTAAAGGGCTCTTATGTATATATTGATATAAGAAGAATTTTTGTAGCAGGTAATGATGCTGTAGAGGCTCATATCTGTGTTATCAATAGCAAAATTACTGATATCAATAGCAAATTCATGAGCAATAACACAACAGTTAATAGTACTCACTAGCAGGATGTTTAGAGCCGGAGGTCTTTGTCAACTGCTTTCGCTATCAGAATCAATTGTGCAAGTCTTTGTATTTTACTGTTATCAAATGCAATAGTAATAATTGAGCGTGTAGTCATATGCCCAATGGCTTAGAGTGAAGCCAGAATTCTGGCTAGACTTTTAAATAATCATTATTTGGGACAACAGTATAGAAAAATTATGTTATTTGCACATTTGATCAATTTCTGCTTCCCAAACCACACACAAATATAATCATTTTTTCTTTTGTAATTCTGAAGGAGATGCTTCACATTAGGAACGTTGAGTTAGCGGATTCCCAGGGCGGACAAGGCTATGCATCATGTCAGGTAAGTAAACCACCTGCTCCCCTTGCACCATGTATAAGTATAGTATAAACCAGTTATACATGTGTTTATGCATATATTGTGCATATATTGTGCAGTAGGGAGGTCCATAGCCAACAATTTATATAAAAAATAATATTTTTAGTATATAAAATAATGTACTATAATAATATAATTGTGACAGAGGTTACGCTTGTCACAGTCGTAAGTATATATTATATTGTACACTTTTTTAATGGATGTCATATTATTTATTCAAACCCATTTACTTCAGATATAATAGTTTTAGCTTTTAAATACATCTTTTAAAAAATAATGAAAGAAAGAGAAAGATGTACGACTTAAATTGTCATGTATCTGTATAACTGCATGAATGTTCCCCTGCTGTGATCTGCACCAATAACCCTTATTATCATCAATGTCAGTTAATTATTATGCCTATTTCGGCTACAGCTGTTGAGTTTTATATACCAGTGATGACAATGATTGTATATTTTTATGCTTCACTCTTTGCATTTGTGAACGTGTGAATATATTAATTCTCAAAGGCAAGTATGACAAAGTCCCCAAACCGGAAGCCCGAATTGACCAAACTAAAGAAGTTGCTCGAGTTTCTGCAAGAACGCCTAGATGAGGTACTTGAGGGTTCATTTGTGGACCTTATATATGTATTCTAGAAGGTGTTGTGTATTTTTGTAATTATATATATGTATATATAATGTATATATCCAATTATCATGGATCAGAGGGCACTAAAGGGGTAACAAATCCCATGCAAGGAGGACTAAATGTTGTGGTTGTTGATTGCACACTTGTATAATATTTAGTTGATTTTCAGTGCAAGCTTTGTCCTGCTGTTGCCGTGGCAAGGAGGTACACATTAGTTACGTATAACCTACTTCCTCAAGCCTGCTTGGGCTTCTGGCAAAGTACATTAACACAGCCTCGACCTTGTATTGTACATAATTATTATGCTTGCAGCCCTCAAAAGTGGGTTATAGACATTACTATACTTAAATGAGCACATAGGTACATGTACTTTAAATGCATTTTTACTAATAATTATTATTAATGAAATTGTAAGGGCAATGCAGTTGTTCCTTCCATGGATGTATTCTTCCATTATTTTAGGAAATGACTAATCAGGAAAGTTCACCAAAGAATGGCTGTAAAGGTATATGTTAGTGTGGAAACTCTGCAGTGTATTCAATCTATAACAAACAATTGGCACTGTATATAGTGTCTCATATTTTAGCAACATTCATACCAGTGAGTGCTACGTGAATGTATATATATCTAGACTGTTGAATGGTGCACAGGACTGATAGGAATGACATTCTTCTTGTAGCACACACGGGATTTGACCAAACTCTCCCTGGCACTTCAGGGCCAAGAGTTGCTCCACTAGGGAGACAAGCAATCAGTGTAGTATACACTGTATGCCAAAATCAACAGAAATGTTGGCAACAAATTAATAGATAAACACACTGCCATATACTGGATGTATATTATATATATATATATATTATATAATTATAGTGTCATAATTAAGAATAGACCATGACTGTATCACTGTATAGACCATCACTGCACATATGGCCTGTCCATAGTATAAATAGCACTTTTCACACCTAAAATATAAAATGAACACATTTACAATTCATAAATTTTAATTCAGTTGGGTGCAGTCAATAGATCTAGAGGTGATGAATAAACTATCTTACCTTTGTTATATTTTATATAGGTGTCCAAGTTTATCAACTACACAGCTTTGAAAGTAGCGACTGGAGAAAAAGAACCACGACCCGGGGCCTGAACTCATAGCCTACACCCTAACGCGGAGCTTCAGCCATGCAAGCCACCGGTGTGGCCACGATTCTTCGTCCCCAATCGCCATATATATACGGTCATGGGCGGGCCGCAATGCTGCGACCACTTAGAACCCATGCCTTGAGGATCTGTGCGATGGTATGCCAGAGGTGGATGAGGGTGCACCGTTCCTAATCTCTATACATTTTCTCCAGTCGCTACTTTCAAATTTAAAGCTGTGTAGTTGATAAACTTGGACATGTTACACACCACCAGCTTGCATAACACTTACTGACAATGTATAGAGATTAGGAACGGTGCACCATCATCCACCTCTGGCTCACGGGCTCATGCACATACACATGCTAGCTGCCCGTTGAGTATACCATCGCACAGATCCTCAAGGCATGGGTTCTAAGTGGTCGCAGCATTGCGGCCCGCCCATGACCGTATATATAATTTTTTATGGCGATTGGGGACGAAGAATCGTGGCCACACCGGTGGCTTGCATGGCTGAAGCTCCGCGTTAGGGTGTAGGCTATGAGTTCAGGCCCCAGGTCGTGGTTCTTTTTCTCCAGTCACTACTTTCAAAGCTGTGTAGTTGATAAACTTGGACATGTTACACACCACCAGCTTGCATAACACTTACTGACAATTTTATATAGGTGATTCTGAAGCACTGGAGCAGGAAGTATGGTTCAGGGATGACATTCCTGTGTGAGTTACCTTGACCCTATTTTCATTGGGCTTAGGTGTGGCATTTAGAAACATGGGACTTTGACACACACGCACACACGCACACACACACACACACACACACACACATGCGGTGTATTGTAACTCAGCATTATTCCACATTATTTATCTATGATGTAATGCATGAGGTAATGGCTGTCACGTGTGTTGTACGCATGCGCAGTGTTGTGCCCTATTGAGTTGGTTATTAACTGTTGGTGGTTCCCTGTTCCGTGTCCGTTGTTTCTCGGATGTCGCGGTCGACACCTCTCCCTCGAGTCTTTAGTAACGACATCACAACACACACACACACGCGCGCACACACACACATGCTAATTGAGAGAGTAGTGCAAAATAGGTCAACATGGGACAAAGGTCAATTTTCCCATACAGCTATATATGTGCGTTGATGTGTTTTGGAGACAGAGTGCACCATTCTACATCTAGGCTTATTTTTGTGGAGTACATAGGTTTTTACTCCTCTATATGTATAATATAATGCATAATATAGTTCATTGTACCATAATGCGTGGGCGTTTCCTTTGATGTGGTGAGGTGTGTATATCACCATAGATAGTAGAGAACAGGGATTGGCAACTCCCGATTTCACACCTTGTTAACACCTACATCCGGGTTAGGATGACCTTTAAGCTTTGCTTGCCGCAATGAAAATGGCGTCGCCGCCGCCGCTGAGATGTTAAAGACGATGCTAACGTGCTAACAGACGCTTTCAGAGTCTTTGGGACACAGGAAACGAGTATTCAGAACGAAAGACTACGATGTGGATCGTGTGATTAGGCTTTTCCTGAGCTGGTCTGACATTTCGTTGCTTTGCATGAATGGATTGAAATGTAAAATTGGTCATTTTGTCTACCTATGTACCTTGCTCAAGATACTTAGCATAATCAAAATATGAGTTGGAAGGCATACACCAATCACTATAGGATTGGTCTAAGTCAAAAAGATCATCTGAAATGCCCTCTCACAACCAGGAAAGGTACAGAACTACACCACACTAATAATCAGCAGTTGTACACTATGAGGCCTGACAGCACCCCAGAATTAAGAGAAATCTCTTCAAAACCGATCTAAAGGCATGCTACAGGGACTGAAAAGTATTGCTCTTTAAGCCTTTTGAGCATACATGCAATGTCATTGGCAGTAGAGGTACAGAAAGTCCTATTACAAGGTAAAATGATCAATAATTGAGACTTGCAGTGCCTTTATGTGTGTGTCTGTTTTTTTCAACACCTATCCACTCTATAGCCCTTAAGGGACCTTGAGCTATCTTTTTGTGGGTTTGCAGTGCTTTGTGACCTTCCCCTGGTGGTTTGTTCTTCCACAACTGTCCGTTCTTCTCCAAATCTCTTTCAAAGGTCGCGCCAAAAATCACATTATAACACTTAACAAGGTGTCAGTTTCTAACCCGGATGCATAACCAGTAAACACAGTATAAATATTTCACAACTGTGCGTGGGCGTTTCCTTTGATGTGGTCGGGTTGATAAATGTCTTATCGACCTGACCACAGGTTGCTAAGTTATTTATCAACCTGGGACTCTTACGAGAATGTGGGCTCTTATTGCTTCAATTAAATAATTAGAAGACAATGTACAATTGCAATCAAGTGTCCAGAGGTGTCCAGACTGCTAGATCCGTGTCAGTAACACAGTTCAGATTTGGGTTCACCCATTCGGCCGACGATGCAGCGCTGCGACTAATGGCCCACGCTTGCTAGGTATTAGCTGTCCAGTTGTCATTCCTCGTTCAAAGGAACTTGGGCAACGACCGCTGACTGGACCTCGTCACTGGTATTAGCGGGCCACATCGTTTCTCGTAGTTCTGCGACGCAGCCAGCAACCGAGCGTCTTCCTCCTCCTCTTGTTCTTTCGAAAATGCCTGAGACGCCTGCAACAGCAGTTCATCCTCCCATGGGTCGAGAAAGGACGGTCCAAGTACGATTCTTCAGCAGTACGGACGCATTCCGAAGGAACCGCAGGAATGCAGAAGCTCGCAAGATGCCCTACACTCTTCCATTGTGACAGTTCCTGCGACAGGAGTTGCAACTCGCTGCTCCAGAAGCTTCAGAATCAGCAATTTGGAGCAGTCCTGCAGCAGCGGGTCTTCCATCTTCGTAGGATTTGGTGTGAGCCCGCGCATTCCATTCAAAGTAAACGCCCACGTCCACGTTGTGTAAGACGGTTATTGAATTCGGTGTCGGTTGGGATGTGATTTATCGCCCTCGGCGCTTCGCGCCTCGGGTGATAAATCACATCCCAACCTCCACCTCATTCAATAACCTATACTTACACAGTACAGGAGAGTTGCCAATCCCTGTTCTCTACTATCTATGATATCACTAAGACACCTCATTAAATATTCATGCAGCTGCAAAACCATTGTTTCCAGGTGTCTAACTAGTGACCTTATAAGGTCACTAGTTAGACACCTGCACTAGCCCGAAGCGGACTGTAGCAGTTGCTACTCGCTTGCCGCTTGCCGCTGTCGTCTCCGTCGTCGCTGCTGCCGTTTTCGCCGTCGCTGTTTCCTAGTCCCTCGCTGCTGTCGTCTTCTCCATCCTCCCCGTCGCTAAGGGAATGAAGCTGTTGTTAAGCATAACAGCTATTATTGATCTTGATTTAGCGTAGATGGTCATTATGCATTTAAAATATACAGACGGTATATACGGCGACGTTTTTTCGTGACCGCCATTTTGACGGATTAATTACATTGGACAGCTAGGGATGAACCAATAGGAAACGGAAACGCCTCCGCATTCTGGTACAAGCCGATTATACAATTCGGATTCAGGTCATCGATATACACGTCCTCGGGCTTCGCCCTCGGTCGTGTATATTCGATAACCCCTCATCCTCATTGTATAACCTATACTTAGAATATCTAGTGTATACGTGCAAATGAATTGAGAAAGTGAAACATGCAGCCTAATTATAGAGTTGTGCTCGTTGGCAGGCAATTACTGGTTAAAACAATTGATCATGTCTCCAAAAACATTCTGTTCTGTCATGATCGCTTGCATTCCCCATTTTGAAACATACATTATATCACTGCATACTCATCAAGGAAGCTAGGCTTATCAGCAGCGGCCGACCATATCTATGGGCCATCGCAGGGGCGCCGCTTCATCCGGAAGAATCCTTATAATTATAGTCAATGATTGCTTGCAAACTCAGCAGAGTAAAGGCGGAAGAACCTCTGAGAGACCGCATATATATAAGCTAAGGAATGTTAATTGGTTGATGCAAGTGGTCTAGCAACAAAGGAATTTGCACTTAGAGGAGTTAGTAGTAATCTGGCTGCCCATGAAGTAACGGCCTGCTGCCCACACGGGTGTCGTAACAAGCTGACGGGTCGGGCAACCTACTAGAAGGCTGTCGTGTCCATTGTGACAAGTTGAGTGACCGTACAATAAATCGATTCGCACACACAGCAATGCGCAGGCGATGTGTATCTTGTGAATTGACCCGTCGAAGGGCGCTTTGCCTCGCTACTATCGTAATAGTGGCGGGAGCACTTTTGTGCTATCTAACCCGTGTGGATCTAACGAAAATAAGGCGCATTTCCTTTGAAGAGGTTAGTCATTACACACAATTAGTCATTACAGGGATTAGCAGGGGCTGCTGTACTGTGTATGCTCATTATGTGGAGAGAAAGCGGTCTGGCTTACGCATAGTCTGGCAAGCTAGACCGTCCCACTTCAACGCCTGTCGTCTCCTCTTTATCCCAGGCAGTGCGCATGTGTGCCTATGTAGGCTAAAGCGGGGGAAAATGGAACACAATTCACGATTGCAATTCTGACATCGCACTGTAAACAGGCTATGATACCCTAGGGTTCAAGTTTCTGTATATTACTAAAGGTAGTATTACTCTATTCACTTACAGTAAAAACAATCTTGTTCGTTCGCTGCTACGAGTAACAGCAGCATTTCGTCTACGTGATTTTATTTTCGGTCAAAATGGCGGGTGGAGTAAAACGGAACGCCAGCGAATAGATTGTTTTAGCGTTTGTTTATTCGCTCGTTGATTTTTCAGTTTGTTGGTGGCAATTACCAAGCAATGAGTACATTTCAGCATGAATTAAGAGTCTTCACAGTTTCAGACAGCTACTGATCCTGGGCTCTTAACAGGCGTCCAAGCTGGCACATCCAAGGTGGTACAAAGCCTCACAACCACCACAGGCAACCCAGTTGTTGTCCTCATAAAGGTTGTTGCATGCAGTGCATACGTCATCATCCTCTGACCTGCATGTAAATAAGAAAGTGGTCCTGGTTAAAGTAGCTATAAGTAGTGTCTTCTGGGATTGCAAAGGCTTCCCGATACCACGGGTCGGTGAGTAACATTACATTAGTGAGTCATCTTTGCAAAGGTATAATGGAAGGCCTCGTGTTCGCTATGGCGAAATTTTAGCATGCGCTACAAATTACTCACTAGTGATTATTGCCCTGTGTTTCTGTGATGGTGCGCTGTTAACCCAAAAATGTTTGGCACCGTTTCGCCAGTTTTGCCGACGCGCGCTAATACATTAGATAGGAGCTGCCATTTTGAACCGAAGACATTCCCCAAATAGACGCCACCACCGCGACGTCTGATATGTCGCGGTATGTTCAGCCGTCACATTTTTGCTGTCTGCCCGCTACAAGTTTGCTCCGTACGAAAATGGCTGTCGCTCGCTCGCCGTTCGAATTTTCCCTTCGGAGCGCTTCCAGTGAACATTATATCGAGCGAAACGAAAGCAACAGTCCTACCTTGCCCATCGTCATTGATATAAGCTGCGAAATCGGAAATACAAGCGACTATTGACTTTGTAGTTGCCCGGTTTATTCGCTGCAGTGTCAGATAAGTCAGTAAAGAGGGGCTGAAGCACAGCAATAGGGCGCAAATTGCTCTTGCGCGCCAGCTAGACAGTTTGTGTGCTGCCGTCTTTGATGGCAGTTGCTCCTGCATACTTGCCGCCACAGCATCAGCACGTCCAATGCTCAGTTTGCATCCATGGTGCAGGAGTGGTAGCTAAACGTTGTATGTGTTGCCGTTCTTGGTTGCAGTCACTTGCTGTTCACTGCCGCCACGTGCAATGCTCAGCTAGCTACGAGGTTCGCCCCACAATGCTGTGCATTCGTCTAGTATATTCATGTATCTATGTGTAATGAGCTATTTAAAAAACACTTTAACCCCCCAGACGCGAAGGGAAGGGACGTCGCTTCCCAGCCTAAGCGACCTGGCGATTAGATGGGACGGTCTACAGTACCAATCTAGGCCAACGTTGTGACGTCATAAAAATGGCTGCCGACGGCCAAAAGTAAGAAATGTTTCAAAATCACTGTCAGTGCACCAAATGCTGTTACACTTATAATAGCTCCTCTAATGTTATTAACATGACTTACGCCATTTGAAGGCTGTTAGCTACAGGCAATCTGGTGCATGAAAAAATCAGGGTGGGCCCAAGGGGGAGGGGGCCCTGGCCCCCAGCCCCCCCCCCCCCTGGATCCGCCCCTGGTCTAGCTAGTCAAAGTAGTATTTTTGATAGTTTCGCGCCAACCCGTACCCTTCTGTTGCATTGCAATTGCGCAATAATATCAACACGATGGTAGGGGCGAGGCAAGACTAGACCGGGGTAGCCATCATCATGTCTTGAGTGCATGCTGGCTATGATTGGAAATCCTCTATGTATGGCAAGCATCGTAAACCATGACCACCCCATGTGTAGCCATGCAACTGCAGTGTATAGGTTAAGGGTGCATGCATAGCTACTGTTCAGTGGGGCAGCTTTTTATGTGAATTGTGCACATGTGCATGTATATACATATGTGATATTGAACATTGCTAGAATTATTCCAACAAATATATATGACCTATGTATACTTGTTATGTAACACTCCTGCTTTCTCTTAGGTCTCTTCCACAGTTAAGGTGCATTGCTCAGACTTGGAAGTTAATAATGTCTCTCCATACTGGAATAAGAAAATTTGCTGCCAGGAAGCATCTTCACAATTCTTGTCTGACTTGTGCGGAGAAGTCAATGCTACTACACTTGGGAAGGAATCCCATGTACCAGGATGCTCATGCATTGACTTCATGGCCTGCAAAACAGTAGTCCTGACTGCTACCTCAATCAGTCACTATTGGGAATCCTTAGATGCCATTGGTTCTGTTCAAAATATGATGCCAGACATGAAAATAATTGTGGTGGACTTGGGAATGTGGGAATCACAAAGAAATCAGATGCAACGTTTGCGTAATGTGGAAATTTTTGACTTCCCATTTCAGGCATTCCCACCGCATGTTAAGAAACTGGATATATATGCGTGGAAGCCCTTATCAATACAACTGATTCTGTCTAGGTATGAAGTCATAGCCTACATGGATGCCAGCATCAGGCTGACACGACCCCTTGTGGACTTCCTTCTTCCAGATTTACATGATTTCCCTCTAAGAGTCTACAATAATTACTTTTTTGATGGGGCATACACCATGGACGGGACATATGCATATCTGAAAGTAGCTCGGAAGCAAGTGAGTAAACGTTACCAAAAGGAAAGTGGGTTTATGTTGTATCGAAACTGTTCCTTTCTCCATGAACGAATTCTATCACATTTTGTTGACTGTGCCCTTCATAAAGAATGTATTGCTCCAGCTTGGTCATCACCATATTTCTGTTTTCGCAACATGTACAATAAGCAGGTTAAGAACATAGAGAAGATTGATGTCTTTGAAAATATTGGTTGTCATCGTTATGATCAAAGTGCACTGACTTCTATACTGGAAAGGGAGTTCCAACTTCCAAATGACTCACCCCTTTTCCATGATGGTCATGCTGCTCAGACACGTGTTATTCGGAGGTATGAGACAAAGTGTTTCACCCTGTATGTTGACTTCTGAATCTGTACCAGTGTCGTCAACTATAGCTATCTGTAGCTACCATCAGCAGAACCTGTAGATATAGCTACATATTTCACAAGTATCTATAGCTAGCCAGATTTGGGCACATCTTGTTATTATAATATATATATTATTGAAGGCATTCTTTCAGTATGATATTTTTGCTTTTCTATCTAGTTAGTTACACCAGCCAAGTGTTTTTTGTAATTCAGTCATTTTTCAGCAGTGTTTAGTAGAATGAGTGAGTTGATTTTTAGGGGCTGCGGCTTCATGTTACGGTAAGATATATATATATATATAATACGTGAAGCTACGGTTGTATTGTTACACTGTAATTTATATAGCAAGTACGGGCGAAGTATTGCGATAGAAACATTTATATAGGCGGCCATTTTCTTAGCGTTCGTGAAGGGGAGACGACACAAATAGGACTTTGAACGTCGCCCAGGTCGCCGTTGGTTGTGTTCTTGCTTACGGCATTGTGTTCTACGGCGTAAAAGCTCAAGGTT
This sequence comes from Aplysina aerophoba, assembly GCA_949841015.1. NCBI lineage: Eukaryota > Metazoa > Porifera > Demospongiae > Verongiida > Aplysinidae > Aplysina > Aplysina aerophoba. Next base: position 2,700,960 of record OX465033.1, read on the forward strand.
ACGCAAAATACTGCCTTAGGCGAAGGACAAGAGCGACGCTGAACTCGGTGAGCGCACAATATTGTTTCGTCGTCTTTCGGCTGTGGCTTGTAGACTAGTGGTCCTCATCACGCTGCCGAGGATGATTGACAGGAGCAACGACAAGCTTTGCGAAGACCGTGAATCGTCTACGCTAAGGTTATCCAGCTGTCTCTAGCGCAGGAATTCATGGCACACACTGGAATCGTCTTCAGCACTGGCGCGTAGAGTTGCACTCGAACGAATGGCCTTCTGACAGGACAAAAACATGGTACTGCAAATTTATGATTCTGTGACCCGTGTTTTTCTCGTGTGTGTTTGCACTTTCTGTTGGTGTAGCTATTAAACTGTGTTAACGTTCAAATAGACATGTTTTAATTGTGCACAGTGTGCCCCCTGTGCAAATCTGCATGTGTCAATGCTGGTACTGTGTGCTTGTATATATGTTTGATTGCATGCACTAATAAACTAACATGACGTGGCCCTGGTGCACAACTACCCCAACCAGCAATTGAGAGCTAGAGCAAGTAGTTTGAGTTGGGGCGGCAGCCCCACGAGTTTTTTAACTCGAAATACTTGTTTTGTTGAGAACGGTAAACTTATAGCTACAGTTAACAATGTAGCTATATATATACCGCACATGATGAACAGGCTAGTGGTAAAAGACTTGTATGGATGTAGGTATAGCCTACATTTTGGCACAAGTATGGCACATGTGTTGCTAGCTAGCTAATTAATTAAAAGATGATAACCAACATAGCCAGCTGCTATGGCTAGCTAGCTACCCTGGCCCTATACAAAGGTTTGTGGTGCAGTAACTGTACAAACTATGACCACGTAGCATAATAGCAGTGCCAGAGCCCTCAAGAGTACAGTGCAAGCATCAGAACCAAGATTCTGGAGCTGAGGGAGATGGTGAAAGCCAAAACATTGTTGAATCAGCAGAACACCTCTGTCGATCATACCAGCTGCAGGGAGAAGGAACCTGTGAAAAACTCCAAACTGAACAGAGGGTCCTGCTAGACAATCCAGTCAGAGGTGATTTGAATCGATCCCTGCTGGACAGGCCGATGGACTGTTGTCAACTTAAGGCAGCCATCCACGGTGTTCCTCAAGGTGTGCACTGCCTTAAAGAAGGTACATCTCAATCGACTTCGCCCCTTGCTGAGGCTGACAACGTTGAGATCAAGCAGTACCAGGAGACAGAACTCCTCCCTTATTCCGGGAAGCAGGGGACGCTGATGACAGTACCTCTTCTAATGATGATGCTTCTGCATGCCACCACCTCCTAAGGAGTTTGCTTCATCAATGGTGCAGAATCCAGATGTTCTACAGCAAGAAGTGGGTGGCTCATCTAATGACAATGCTACCACCTTTATACTACTCGTAGTGGCTGGTTTGCGAAGCTGGTGCAGCATTTTGGCTGGACTTGAACTGAATTGAAGGGGGGAGGTGTATGCACGGAGGGCACAACCAGTGTTGAATGGGATAGGTACTTCCTCTCTCTGTCCCCTGACTGCCCAGGTCCTAAGCATGGCCCCAGTAATATAAATATACCCCCATGCACAGATAAACACCTATAGCATAATTATATAAGATACTGTATACATCCTCTACTCCCCTTCCCTACTCCACTCTTGTTGTATCTCTTCGTATATATATGTATGTAGTAAGTAGCTCCAATGTGGGTATAGCAAATAAGCAGTACACCTGACAATACACATATTCATCTGCTACAGAGACACACGCACTTGTACACACAAATATGAACACCCACACCCACAGGGGAACACGCAAACACACAAACACAAGCAAACACAAAGACACGCACACAAACACACACACACACACACACACACCTAAGATGTACTTGTAGTCCTCCTGATTCTCTGGGTCGCAGTAGTTCATTCTATATAATATGCTTCCTCTTGTAAGCTGCCACCTTGAAGGGGACTATCTCCAGTTGCTTCAGACCTGGGGCCATGCTTAGGACCTGGGCAGTCAGGGGACAGAGAGAGGAAGAAGAGATACAACAAGAGTGGAGTAGGGAAGGGGAGTAGAGGATGCATACAGTATCTTATATAATTATGCTATAGGTGTTTATCTGTGCATGGGGGTATATTTATATACATGCATAATAAATACACATTATGATTCTATAATATATTGACAAAATAATATTATGCACGCATAATTGCACACTCCAACTTGTCCCGGCCCTTGCTCCATCTACTCAGCCCTCCTCAGCTCCCGGTTTGTTCCAAGGATAGTGTATACTTACGTATTTACAGCTTACCTTGATACTATATATATGCATGAAGCAATCCAGATGGTTCAGCCGCATACACATATATAATATTATCTGTGAAGAAGTGTTGTCCTAGGTGGTCACATTCCCAGCTCCTAAATTAGCTTCCTGCTGACTTGTGACTACCTATTGTACATGTTCCACCACATAACTTCTGATCAATTGTGACATAGTGGAAGAAGTTAAGGATAGTTGAGAGCTATTTGGAGAAGGACAGTGCACAATAACTAAAGTATATGTAACGCAATGCTTTACCAGAATGAGAGTTAATTGAAGTCATGTGATGCATTTTCTGTTTTATACTAGTACCACATAGCATAAACATGTAGAAGCCACTCATATATACTGAAATTGTGTATATATACAGCATAAGTTTGTGTAATGTATAAAGTGAAAGTGTATGATTTGTTATTTATATACTGGTGTGTATACATATATACATGTGTTTGTATGAATGAAACCTATATATAAGTGTGTTTGTAATTTGCATAAGGGAATATAAGGGTATACACTTCACTACAGTGCAGCATGCATACATAGTGTGCGATGACGTCCGCGAAGATGAAGCAGTCCTCATTTGTAGTAGTATGCTTTGCACACTTTCTGATGGTCAGTCTTGCTGCAGGGAATAACACCACATTGTCAACTGGGATGGGTGAGTGCATGTAGACTACATGCTTGTTTGTTATAATTTGTATAATTTTACGTGCGAAGTGAAGCAGGAAGGCCTTGTCCTGTGATATAATGTGCAGTTTTGTATGCATGCATGCTTCAACTTATATACAATAGAATCTTGAGTACCCTCAATGGTGTGTTAGGCTGTACGGATATTGTCCTATTACTGTACTTATGTACATGTTAAATAATTTGGGGTATGCAAGTAGAAACCACAGCTGGGTATGTAGTTGTAGTTGTTACCTCTTCTTCATGGCCATTCTCATACAGAATTGCCAGAGCCCACCCCTACTGGACTGTTGTCCACAGGTCTCACGACCACAAATGCAACAGCAACACTGCCGGTAAGCAGCACCGGTACCACTGCAGGTGATCCAGAATCTTCCTCCAGTTCTGGAGAAGAAGTTACAAGGATGACGGAACCCAGCATTAGTAGACTAGTAATGTCCATAAGTTACACAATTACAAAGTCAAAAGCAGTAAGCACCAGCAGTACCACTGCAGGTGGCCATGGAGATGGAATTACAACAATGGCTCCACCTATGGTCACTTTCAGCACAGCAGCCAAACCTTCCAGCTTCAGTGACACCGCATATTTCTCTATATCTTCTTACATTACCACCAGTATAGGAGTAGAGAGTGTAACACCAGTAATCTCACTTTCTCTTCCATCTGCGACACTGAGTCCTAGCCTCAGTACAGCATTCAAAGATCAAGACAGGAGAAGCCCAGTGACACCAAGCCCCACCAGGATGACCACAACAACTGTTGCCCTAATAACAACACCAAAGCCTACCACTTCCTCCATGGCAATTGGTGACAGTACAAGTGTTGTTGCTCCTTCAATGATGTCAGTACCAATGTCAACTTCTACCAGTTCTGCTACATCTGACGTTGGTACTACCAGCACATCCCTTCGAACTAACACTGAATCTATCCCTATCCCTGCTTCATCACCCGGTGTGGCAGTGAGCCCTTCCGTGTCACCTGCTGCTGAAGGAGACAGTGGCCACTCCACGCGGTCGCTTCCTCTAATCATTGGCAGTGTGTACAGCATTATTGTCCTTGTGGTCACTAACATTATGCAGCTTGCATTTTGGTGAGTCATTATATAAAAAATTAATTATAATATTATAGCAATGTATCTGTACCTAAATGTATAAATACTTATACAAAGTTGAACTGCCTTTCAGTACTGCTGTATATGATGCCATATTGTCATAAAACTGCAGCTATATAGCTACGTAGCTGTGCTTTTGTGGCTTCGGCTACTTGTGTATGTGCATACATATAAATATTATTTCATTACCATGTGACTACTCCATGCATATATACGTATGTATATATGCCAATATGTCTATGTGTGCGACTTAACATATTATACGTATATTGCAACTTGCACTGTATATTATACATACATTCTGCTATGATAGGACCATCCAGCTTTATATATAAAAATATAATGTTTAGCAATCACGAGGCTATTGATACCGATCCGGAAACTATGCTAAGTATATATTTGTGTCATATAATTATAGTCACACCACTGGAGACATCCATGCATATATATATAGCAGATGTGCAACACATTGTCCCCTCATGTCTCATCATCTTGTGCATGTGTGCATCTGACATTGCAAGAGTGTTGATTTTCTCAACATACGTAGTTATACATAATAATGGTCATTGCAACGTACATGGTTTAATACTCGAAAGGTATATATAATTGTTATACATAAAGTATATCATAATAACATATATTATATAATTTTACATAACATTTACACTTTGATGTGGTAGAGGCTGATGCTATGGCAATAAAATGAACAGGGACGTTGTTGACCAATCATGTGGCAAGGCATAAATTGCAGTAAGACGTTTCAACCTCGAGGGACTTTGTCAGTCACTAAACTGACTTTAATGACTGACAAAGACCCTCGAGTTTGAAATGTCTCACTGCAATTTATCCCTTGCTACGTGATTGCTCAACAACGTCCCCATTCAGTTTTACACTGTACGCGGGATATGGCTAGAATCAAACACACACATAATTATGTATATACACCATACTGTAACTGTACTGTACTATACTGTATACGGCAAATACGTACCTATCTTCCAAGGTTGAATGCATGTTTGTTGCTATATTCTATAGCTGTGTTATGCATATATAATTATATATAATATATATATTATATATAATTATATACATACATAAATGTTTGCCATTTTGTGGGATTTGTTGTAACTCTAAACTTTATCTTGCAAATGTTCTGTATGCTTCTAAGTATTCAAACATGTACTTTACTAATGGATGTGCTATATGCATTACACATAACAACTTGCATTGGATACAGATTGACACGAGTGTTTGTATAATACTTACTGTATGATGTGTATATATACCATATTGCACAGATTTTATGTGGCTACATTATCTGCATGCACAATATTGTTTGCACTTCCTGTGTATATTTGCAGCTGCTCCTCCAAGTCTGATGGTAAGGTGTATATCTTCCTGCACATCAACATTGTGGCCAGCCTCATGTGTGGATCAATATTCCTTCTAGCAGGGACTGCAGAGTCAGCATGGAAAGTTACGGTAAGTTGTACTGTGTGTACGAACATGCGATTTACATAAGTACATACGTACGTAACAGTATGCTGTCATGTTATGCATTTAAGCCATGAAGTCTTGTGCTTGTGCACAACGTTTCTTCTTCTGGGCAGATGACGTGCAAGGCCATCTCAGGGTTGACCACCTATTTTTTACTGGTGCCATTTGCTTGGTTTCTGGCTGAAGCTATCTTCATGAACTTCCACATTAGAGGGCTCACAACATCAACGTATCAAGTCATGCTGATGTTGCTCATCTTCTGTTTCTGCTGGAGTGAGTGTGATAGTTAGTTTGCAAGTATCACGGCACACATTTTTGGCCTGTTATTTGTGCATTGTTTGTATATCTCACCATGGTTTATATAATTATACGGAGCTATTGGATATGCACGTTCTCTATATATAGCTATATGCATACTGTAGATACTCGGTATTGGATTCATTGTATTTATATATTTCTCTTATATATTATTATTGTGCATTTTGCTTAGTCCATAGTATTTGTGACTAAATATATAGAGCATGCTGTGCTGTATATCTAGATATTATAATTTGTTACATGAACATACATAATGATATATATCACCTATAAGATTATATATATTAAACGACCTTCAGTATTACCAGTCCTTGTAACTGGAGTGGTGGCTGATGAAAGTGCAATCAGTACTGGTGAAGATAGAATGCTGCAACAGTGAGTGAGACAGTGATGCATTACCTGAGCCTCCTTCTTTTCCCTTCAGTGAAGTTTACTAATGTTTATATATGCATCACTTAACTACAGTATGGTACTGTTTTAGCTACTGCATGTAACTATATAATTATGTAGTTTGGCGTTCACTAGAGTATACTGTTCTACTAGAATGCACTAGATATGCAACTGCGATGTAACGCAATGTATAATTATGGTAGCTATGTATGTATAGCTACAGTGGAACCTCTCTATGAAGACCATGGGGACCACTCTGGCTGTTCTATATTGAGAGGTGTCCTTAATTCAGATGGAGATAGATTTGGTACACGGCTCATTATGTGATTGGGACTGAAGTCACATGTGTCCTCGTTAGATAGATGTCCATTGTTGGGAGTGTCCTATAATTATAGAGAAATTCTATTGTAATGCTCAAATTAGCCAGACAGTTTATACATAGCCTATTGCCACGTGTACATCCAATACTGCATAAGTGGACAAAATTTCATGTGGTATAATAATTAAATAGACATTCATTAGTTTTATGCATGCCCATTTATATTGAAACAGAACTTCATTAACAAATATAAATAATATGCAGACCATAATTATAATTGACAAATATCAGGAATTTTTTTCATAGTTATTAAAAATATATACATCTTCTAATTTTGTGTAATTATTTTTATGCATTCAGTGATGTATTTGATGGCTGCTGTGACTGAATTATTAAAGGCTTATATGTCTGTGATTTTGGCTCATACGTGATTTTGGCTCATACAGGTGCTGGCTGTCTAATGATGGTGGAAGTGTTGCTGCCTTTTTAGTGCCATTGGCTCTCCTCAGCTTGGTAAGTAGCTAAGATAGCAACGTCATGCCTGCGTGGTGCATTTATCTCACACATGACAGCTGTGTGTGACATAGCAGTATTGCAATTCATATAATATTTTATATACATATATATATATTTGTATATATATGTACAATAATTATACATTTTTTCACATTCACTTCTATATAGCATAGTATTATACAGTGTGTACATATATGTACATTTTAATATTTAATGTGACAGAGGATGCAAAGCCAGTGTTGGCTTACTGGTCACAAAAGGGAGAGTGAAATAGATAAGAAAAACAAACAGAAAAAGAATACTGTGGATGGATGAATGGAACGATGAAGAAGATATGGGGGTGGGGTGGGGGGTAGAGTTAATGGCTTACACTAGTGAATAAATGGGACGATTTGTCCTTGGGGATGCATTCTATGGGTAGCTATACATGCACATATCATGCATGTCACTTATGAGTTCATGCCTCTCCATGGCTTCTGTCTTCTAGTTAACAGTAGTACTCTGTTGTCTGCTGGGATATGCCCTTCATTACCAGATCGAAAACCAGAAGCATCAACAGCTAAGACATATAAAGTTAGGGTGCATGAAGTTGAAATTCTCCGTGTTAACATAGCGAACCTATGCTTGTTTACTTTTTTCACAATGAAACATGTCGTTTTATATAGATCTTCTTTCTGCACAGATGTGCACTACTGAGTGTCGTCATCTTGCTTCCATTGATGGTGCTGACTTGGGTTATTGCATCACTACACGTCAGCTATGGAAATACAGCATTGGGTTGGATATATCTCGTATTGGTTCTGATTACAGTAAGGACCGACGGCACTCTGGTCATACAATAAGTAGTGAAGGGGTTGTATACATTAATATGAATTGAGCCTCTGTCCTGTACCTAAAATTACCTGTCATTAGTAATAATCGAGGATAAGTGGTGACTTGCGCTCTCCAGATTGTACTGTGGTACAGTATGTACTGATGGTCACTCATCTCCTGCTTCCGTTGTAAATCCGACATATTATCTGAATTGAACAAAGATTAATTAAAGCAAAAAAGAGAAATGCAACATTTACTTATGTAGGAAGAACACCATGAACTGCTAACCACTCACTGCATGACTGCACATCTCATAGCGGGATCTCTTCGTGAAATCCATCCTTACATTGGCATCATTGTGGCATCGATAGTGAATGTGTGTACTTCTAGCACTGAACATACATAGAAGTGTCTTCCCTTCAATCCTTTCAGGACTTTGTCATATTTGACTTGTATGGAATTATTAAGTTGGCTAGGTGTTTATCAATGCACATGAACAATGGCAAGAATAATCAGGTTTGTCAACCACACTGCTGTGTGTAAATAGTCAGTTGCATGCATGCATGTAAAATTTCCAAGTGAATCAGCAACCTTAGCAAAATGTGTAGAATAATGTAGTTCTCATTGAATTGTTTTACAATTAACTGTTTTCTTCCCTTCAAAATGTTCTATGCCAATTCACAGATGGAAATTATAGACTGTCACAGTGTTTGTAGTTTATAGAATTTTAAGCACAAACAGGGATTTACTGCTTTGGGAGGTGGACATGCTAAAACATCAAAAGAAGCAATTCACATTAAATACTTTAAATATACTTGTTTCAATAATTACTGTGTGTATGTACGTGCTCATGCACGTAAAATATTATGTTTTCCATTTTATTCCATTACACACTATTATATAGCCACATGGAGAGAATGAGGTGGAGATGACAGCCTTGTCAGCAAGGCCAGCTGCATGTTTAAATGAGAGTAATCATGGTACAGGCAGATGTAATACAGAAAACGTCGCAACTGTGGAAGGTATAATTACAATATATGTACAGTAGTAGTAATAGACGGATGAGTTCATTCTATAATCACATGTAACATAATACTGATGACACTCATTGTTCCAAGCAAAGTTTGTGCTGTTAATTACATAGTTATTCACAGTGATTACATGGTGCAATGAGTATAATTGCTATAATTAATATTAGTGTCTGTATTTCAGTGTTGTTTGTTCTGGTTCCCTGTATTTTTATAGTATAGCTGACAATTGACCATGCATGCAGGAATGCTTGTTTAACTCATATAATATATGCTCAACCAAAATCAAAATTTAGCTACCTAGATAGCTATAAGAATAACATGTGTACCTCTTGTATACCGTTATATTAGTTCATACATAAATTGAGACTTCACCTATACAGGTATACATCACAAAGCAATACAGTACAATAGGCACACATGTGCACTGCCTGTACATGTCATGATACTTGTGTCAATAGTAAAATCATGCGTGACTTGGGAGAGTAGAGATGGCATGCAGTGACAGTGTCCAAGACAGCCCTTGCTGGCCATATACAGTCTAATTTTTATTATTATACATTAATTGCATAACGTATCAGTATATCTTATGAATGCTAGGATGTGATATGCATGCTCACTGGTCTAACCATATTTGAAATTATCCCAAATGCATTTCTTGTGGCATAGATACATATGCTACACCACCCTCTTGTCAGTCACAGCTCAGCCCTGCTCGTTACTTCCATCCCAAGCCGCCCTCCCTCAAGATCAGGGAAGAGATCTGTCGCGGGGCATACGGATCAGTTCACTTCGGAGAACTGAACGACCGACCGGTCGCTGTGAAGAGGATCCATCGTCTGCTTTTGGAGGCAGCTCGAGAACAAGGTGACTTTGAGCAGGTGATGACAGACTTCAAGCGAGAATGCCAACTCCTGGAAACGTTACATCACCCTCACATGGTGGATTTCCGAGGGGCGTTCTACGATGAGACGACAGAAGAACCAGTTCTGGTTATGGAGAGAATGAGGGAGAACCTTCGAGAATATCTTAAGAAGAATGAAGCAGAAGGGCTAAGTCGACAGCAACAGTTGGAAATATGTCTTGGGATGGTACGTGGACTCCGTTTTCTGCACACCCACAATCCTCCCATAGTCCACAGAGACCTCACAGACAAGAATGTAATGTTTGGCAAGGATGGTCTAGTGAAGATTGGAGACCTCGGCCAATCAAGGTTGAAGACCAACAATGCCGAGTACTTCAGCACAGCTCAACCAGGAGCCATCCCATTCATGCCACCCGAAGCAATGCGAAAGGAATCACGCTACAACGAGAAACTGGACATTTTCTCTCTCGGTGTGCTCATGCTTGAGGTAGCCACTCAGCAGCCACCAACTGTGGAACTATACGGCATTGGTGTCACTCCTGAGATTCAACGCCATGCAACAGACCTTTCAAAACTGGATGCGGACCACCCTCTAAAGCTATTGATCCTTTCCTGTTTAAACGATGACCAACGGCAGAGACCTGATATTGTAACAGTCCACACTCAATTGCAGGCAATCGTAGAAGGAGTGGAGGTGAGTGCTCCTGATAATATTCAGTTTATGTGTAATTCGTGTCATGCATACATGCATATTCTAATCAGTATGAATATGACAAGAAATTTTTAAGTGTGTATTTATGCATTGATCATGAGGATCGATAATTGCCCTGGCCGCTCAACACTTTTTGAGGGGTATTGATTATATTAGCCTTGGGTATATAGCTATAGCCAAGATACATATAGTATAATAATATATTGTTACATACCCTTCCATCCTATGCTTCATTTAGAGTAAGAACATGGCACACTGTGACTTGGGCAACTTCCTTGCACCTTATGGAGAGAGCAGTAGATTGCTCACACTTAAAACTCTGCTTTTTGACAAGAAGGTACATTTCCTTGTGCTATGCTTGACCACAAAATACTTTTGCTAGTATATAAACATGACTGTACAGTGGAAATTCTTAATCAATTTTGGTCAATTTTCCCCAAAATTGCTCAAACGTTATGTGAAGGTTATACTAGTAAGTGCAAAGTTTGAACATAATATCAACTTTGCATATACAGCAGGTAAGATTACAGAGATCTTTGTAGTGTGTTCATATAAACAAGATTAATTACTATGCCTGTTAGGGGCTTTACCTTATATATGTATATAGTGCAAGTTGCAATATACATAATTATGTTGATTGCTTATTGTCACTTGTGCTTTTTAAGGCTTCTTTATAACAATACTTTTTGTTCTGCATGTATAATGTTGTACTTCTGTATAATAATTGAGTGGACCAGAACCAACAAGAACACTACATGATGCCATGCACTAATGGTTCAGCATCGCAGCTATATAGCATGCCACGAAAACAGGCCACGAGTGTCTCAAAGCTCCCAAGTTGCCCATGGGAGATACATAGATGCCAGCGACCCCTCTACATCAGAGAAGGGTAGAATGCTCACTCTCAAGACCCTGATAGCTGATAGGAAGGTATAATATGCAACATAACTTATAGTTTTATTTTAAGCATGACTGTACAGTATATTGAGAAATCATTCTTGGTCAAATTTTCCCAAATTGCTCAAATTATATCACTAACATGTGATGATTACACAGACTTGTTCAAAGTTTGCACATACGCCCTTGCACAATTAGACTTTCAAATAATTAATATTGTGACTATAGCATATATTTCACTTTTCATAGTATAGTTGCAACTATTCAGTTAGTTTCTATTTCCCCAAACCATGCACACGTGATTGTTCTTTCTGTTACATACTAATGAAGGAGATGCTTGACACAAAGGAAAGGGAGTTGGCAGTTTTCGAGGAGGGACATCAGTACAGAGATTTGGAGGTAAGTCCATTGGTCATGCAACACTCTTCATTCTCACAGTGTAGGGCGTCCTCCTATACTACAGACACTATAACTTAACAATAATCGATGAATTAGCTTAGCGGTGAGCGCTGCGCTCAGTTACTATCGCGCCGACAATTACTGCATATATAGTGTGGGTTTGATTATATACTATCCTCCTGTAGTGTTTGACCATTGTATGTGTTTTTTACTATGTTATATCCGAGCTGTATTGGTATGCTAGTTTGCACATGATCTTTGTAAGCATGGTGCATATGTGTTGCAGTTTGATTAAGTGCCTGCCACGTGAAGGAGTTGTTCGTCTGTTGTTGATCCTATCGCATCCACTTGATCGCACCCACCAGGGACACTACACCTCCCTCCTGTGCCTTTTGTACCCCAGCACAGTGTATATACATTATTAATGTTGTCCCACTGGTATGATATTGCAGGAGAATAGTGTACTGAAAGCTCAACAGCTTGGGCGTGAAATGGTCAAACTAGAGAAGCTGTGCAAGTTCCTACAAGAATGCCTAGATGAGGTATGTAAGGGCTCCTATGTATACTATAATTATTATAGTGTGCATAATTATATTTTATTGAAGCATTTTCAGTTTGTCTATGCATATTTGTCAATATCCATACATGTAATATACTTCAAGTATCTCTACAGCACAGCGAATTTATATATATATATATATATATATATATATATAATATTATATATATATAATTTATATATATATGATAGCAATGTTGTTGCAGTGCATGGTTCCTTCCATGTAGGAAATGATTCAAAGTTCACTAAAGAATGGCTGTGCTGGTATGTATGTAAGGGCATGGGAACTTCTGCAGTGTATGTATGTTGTGCCACATGCATGCTACGTAGGTACATTGAGACCAGGTATGTGTATGCGTATAGCTGAGACTGCTAGTTCATAGGACTTACAGTAGGTGACAACAATGAATTACCATGGCAGCTCTCTCATGATCACAGAAAGCATGTCTTATTTGGCACATATGTAAACACATGGGTGACTAGGTAAATATGTCATTAGATTGCTGTTTTCGTGATGTTTTTGTTTATCATGACGTCTTGGTATTCTTTTAACTGGGAAGGCCTTTTGCCTGAAGGCTACTCTTGCAGGCACCCAGTGACACATATATATACACACATATGTAACACACATGAACATGCATGCACAGTCAATCAGTTTGCGATCATTGGACAGTGTTGATGTTAGCTAGAGGGTGCCATTTTTTCACTGCCCTGGAGGTGTACCCTTGCCATCCCACCTTCACGCCAAACTATATAAATAAGTATCACATTTTGCTGTATTATTTGCACTAGACTGCAATAAATATATATATAGTACATGGTGGGACTGCACAGAACATCCCTCTCACCATTATGCATATATATTATACGTATAGGTGACTCTGAAGTGGAGAAGCCATTAGAGCAGGAAGTATGGTACAGGGATGACATTCCTGAGTGAGCTGTCAGACATTTAGCTTGCACATGCTTAATGTTTATAGCCCATCAAGGCTTAATTGAATGTGCATACATGTATAGCACGCGCAGATAGCATTTGCAAGGGCAAGTTTTAAACAGTATGCACTGTATACTGTAAAGTAATATATATTTTATTAGAACTCAAGTGAGCTCTTACGTATTATGATTATTATTTGGCTTTCAAAATCAACCTCATTTGGGCTGTGGCTGTTATGCATGGGAACTTGACACACACACACACACACACACACACACACACACACACACACACACACACACACACACACACACACACACACACACACACACACACACACACACACACACACACACACACACACACACACACACACACACACACACACACACACACACACACACACACACACACACACACACACACACACACATACACCTGGTTCACGTACATTGACACCAAACAACAACACACACTAGTAGGCTGTCTTCAGAAATAAGTTACGTAAGTTACTATATATGATTTATAGCTTATAGATTTTTAAGTATATATCCTATATACTTGTGTACACATACAATGAAAGGGAGAAAGTGAAAAATACAATGCATAGAGTTATTCTGATCGATTGTCGGTCAGTTACTATTAGCAACAATTGCTAATATTATTTTATCGTTAATTTGCTTGATTCTGCTTTGGAAAGTACTATTCTGTCAATCGCTTGCATACAGGACCAATGAAAATATAATAATAGCTAGAAAATAGTATTCCAATCTTCATGCACCTGTTGTCCAAACAATTTTGATGCAGCTTTAATATTAGTAAAATTCACTATATTGCTATATACTTTATTCACTATAACATTCTATTCACAATCATTTTTAGTGTGCAGTGGTATAGGCTCTGCCCTATTCCAGTACTTGTAAATAGTAAAATTTATTCACTTATCTAATTATGGCATCTTAATCAAAATCATTAAAAATATTAGTATATTTAATTCTATTCCAATTCTTTAACTTCTACTCATGCAGCATAGATGCGAAACGCATACTGTGGTCTTGTCCAGTTGGAGCATTCATTGTACGAAAGTCACGATCAGATTCTCTTGGCTCCTACGCTCTAGTGGTCAGGTGAGATGTTCACCACACAGAAATGCAATTTCAAGAATTGCATGCATGAATCAAACTCTCCTTGCAATGTATGTAACATTATAGTCTGTCATAATTGCACTCTATATGTACGTATATCTATCTCATTATAATCTTGCAAGTCAGGTATTTTGATTGAATGATGCTCGATTGTAGTCAGGTAGTATAGTTGTATGAAAATATTATGTAATAACCAAATCATGTGGAAAAATAAAGCTATTATTTTAGCCTATTTTATATGGTTTAGACTGTATATATCCACATGCACAGAAAGTTGTCTGTGTGGTTGTGAAATAACACAATAAACTTTTTCTTCTACTGATGCATTCAGGAATGAAACCCAGATAGACAAGTTTAAAATTCTTCATGTAAGAGGTCTGTACAGAATCTCCGACATGCTCCAGTTTGCCTCAGTGCAGGATCTTGTACAATTTTTCACTCGGTACTGGTTTGAGATTGGAGTGAAACTGAGGCCTATGAATGTAACTGACCATTACAACAAGTGCAAGAAACAGATACAAAAGGGTAATCCTGCTGTGCATTCAGTACAGGTGAGTGATAGGGTGTATATACAATATATATGACCCGCTATATTGCACAAGTAATTATGCAGAATTTTCAGTTGACTACTATCTGGTCTCCTTCAAATTGCATGCAGTTTTCTAGGAGAATGAATCTAGCAGTTACATGCCAGCATTGTGTAATTATGAACTTTGTGTTTTGAGACACTCAAAGAACCAAGAGGGGTACATAATTTAAGCCCTCATCTTGCATCAAAAGCGACTGCAAGCATGCCCACATGTACGGCTACCTGTGAGCAATTGAATGAAGGATCCCAACCAATTTGCATTGGTCAATGCTAATACATACATACACAACAGCTAGCTGAGATTATTAAGTAATTGTAAGAGGAACTCGATGTTCACTTGGCAGGTACAGTATACGTTTGAACAGTCCTGAGTGGCTAGGTAATTCTGACATGATTGAGGTTTGTACACACTAGCCAAACAAGGGTCACAAATTTCAGACATTTCGGCAGCCTTTGGCTGCCTTCATCAGTGACAGCGGTACAAACCCCTCTGACCCATTGTGTCCTTTGTGACCTCCCCCACTTACCAGCTGTCCAAGTTTCTCATTGGTTTACTGGCTCCACTGGTAGGCCAAACTAGCTCCTATGTGAAGAACTCAAAGTCCTTTGCTGAGTTTATCACGATGCAGGCTTTGACGAAGGAAGAGATCTTGGTATCCTTTGATGTAGTATCTCTGTTTACCTGCATTCCAACAGGCCTGGCTGTCCAGGTAGATCGTTGCAAACTAGAAGAGGACCCATCTCTCCCAGGAAGAACGGAAATATTGGTAGACGACATTGTGGATCTGCTAAACCTGTGCCTGGATCGATGTCACCTGTCTGTCATTTAGGGGGAAGGCTTACCGATAAGTGCATGGTACTGTGATGGGATCCCAGGTGTCCGTAGTGATTGCGAACCTTGTAATGGAGGATGTAGAGGAGAGAGCCCTCGCCATTTTTCATTCCCCTCCTAGGTTCTGGAAGCGCTATGTAGGCGACACCTGCACAGCCCTCCCCAGAGATATGGTCAAGTCCTTCTACAGCCACCTGAACAGTATTGAGCCCTGTATACAATTCACAGTAGAGGAGGAGTCAGAGGACAGGATACTGTCCTTTCTAGATGTGAAGCTGTGCCAGGAACCTGATGGAACTGTCATCACATCGGTGTACTGAAAGACCACACATACCAACCACTACCTCTCCTTTGCGTCGCACCACCCGGTCACATACGAGGTACCGGTAGTGAGGACCCTCATGTCCAGAGCCAACACACCGTCATCCTCATGTGTGCAGCGAGTGGATGAGGAGAAGAAGATTGTAGATGCACTTAAAGAGAATGGTTACCCCTCCAGATTCATTCGCAAGCACTCGTGTCCAACTAGGCACAGACAGAAGTAGATGTCAGGAAACCTAAAACAACTGTAACCCTGCCCTACATCAATGGTCTCTCTGAGGCAGTGAGACGGATCCTCACACAGCTGAACATCAAGGTGGCCTTTTGTCCAATGGGCACCCTCCCGACACATGCTGGTACACCCCAAAGACCCAGTACCACTGGACCAACGGAAGTGGGTTATATACTCTATACCTTGTAACGGATGCCCCAAGGTGTACATTGGGCAGATGGGCCAAACCCTCAGACATCGACTGGCAGAGCACCGATGGTCCCTGAAGAGTGGTGATGTAGCTGCATCAGCCCTCGCAGAGCACACTTTGGATACAGGCCACCCACTGGACCTCACCAAAGCTGAAGTCATTGACCACCATCCGCACACCATGACACGATGCCTATTAAAGAGCTGGCACATTCAGAAGAACCAAGGCACACTGATCATGAACAGAGAGAAAGACACCCTGCCTGAGATGTACAAGGCACTCTTAGAGTAATGTATTTAAGAATCACACAAATGTCCATTGACTGTTTCTTCTGTTTTACATAGCTAATTGGTTTTGTTAATATTATTATTTTAATTTTATTCATGACTAATATTACTGTCATCATCGTCTGTCACCAACACTTATTTATGTGTAGGAGTGCTTTGTACCGCTATCACTGATGAAGACAGCCGAAGACTGCCAAAACGTCTGAAATTTGTGACCCTATCTTGGCTAGTGTGTACAAACCACAATCAAATACAGTATACAAACAAACATTGGCGAGCATATGCTAAAATGGCTCCTATACATAACATGCATCTGGAATTTGCAGCACTGCATTATAGTGTCAGCTGCTATCAATTGGTTGACATCTTCTCGATTTTCATTTCAAACGTTTTGTACCTGACAAAGACCTTAGTGGTCTAAATGTTGTAGCATAGTTATATATTGCAGTCTATATCTACTGTGCTACATGAAATTCTAGACATCACTACTGACATCTAAAGCCATAGCCATGGCCTCCACCTATCATAATACAACATTGTGTATTGTGAACTACATTTATGTATTGTATATAATATTATTCAGCCGCAGACAATGGAGGAAGCCTTGGCAGCCATTGAGGACTTGACAAGGCAGTTGGAGCAGTCGCAAGCACAGGCACTGGATTGCACATTCTAACACTGCATGTCAGATTCAAGTAAAGGCAGTGTTTATCACTTTTCAGCAGCATTAGCTATAGACTATAGCAATACTGCTTTAATTATAATCATTATTCTTGCTGACACTGGTTAACATTTGACATGATTGTATGAGTAATGGAAGGTTGAATAACCATGCATAAATATATATGTAGCATACATACATAATTGCTTTAATAAGTTGTTAAATATCCTATTTTGTATAGTTGCACATGGCAATGAGTTGATCTTCATTCATAATTATTATCATCAGTCACGTATTCCTGTTTGGGAGGCTCTGGTAGTACTCAGAGATCTAGAGAACCTTGCAGCACTTGGGGCTATAAAGCCATCAGTAGGGGTTCCCCTATAGTGAGCTAGTCACCTCATCTTGGTCCCTGGGGAGGGCCGGGGAGTGGGCCAGGGGGGGGGGGGGGGGGGGAGTAGAGCTGTGGGCATAGTTGTATATGTGCATGCAGGGAACAACCAGTTGGGATTAGGTCCAATGCAAGTGTATCACAGACATGCAGTACACATGCATGACAGTGTATATAATTATATGTAAAGAAAAGAAAACAAAAACTGGGAGTTTCGAAGCTCGTTTATTTCTCAGCAGGATATGTTCGCTTGCCTTTAAGGGCAGTTTACAGTAAGACCGTTCTATATTCAGCTCTTCTTTCGCTGGTTTTCTGCATATTTTGGAATTTCGCTACCTTACCAAAGTATAAGGAAAACGAAACACCCTGTGCCATCTCTACATAGAGAGTGCTACCGCACTCTCTGATACTCACCCACTACACATGCACACACAAGCAGCTAGTGGACACACACACACACACACACACACACACACACACACACACACACACACACACACACACACACACACACACAAACACACGAGCGCATGAATGCACACACATACAAAACAAATATATTATACACATGCACATGCACATACATCCACACACACACACAGTACAGCTGTACGTACGCACACAGACCTGTGTGATGAACTTGAAATCCTCAGGGCCATAGAAATCCATTCTGTGCTTCCTCTTGTTGTAAGCTGCCACATTGAAGGGGACTATCTCCAGCTGCTTCAGACTTGTGACCATGCATGCTTAGGATCTGGCCAGTCAGGGGAGGGGAGGAAGTATACAGTATCTTATATATGTTATATTTACTTACAGCTCACCTTGATACAGGGAGCAATCAAGGTGGTTCAGCTGCATATACATAATATTATCTGTGAAGAAGTGCTGTCTTTCATGGCCACATTACCAAAACTAGCTTCCTACCAACCTGTTAGTTCCAAATATATAATTATAGGTCCTTTCAGATGTGAACACTTCAGAGCTACCTGTTGTACATGATCCCATCCACCACATAAGTTCTGATTGGGTGTGACAGAGTGAAAGAAGGAGTTTATATATATTTAAGAGCTATATTTGGAGGAGGACAGTGCACAGTAACTAAAGTATACAAAACATAATGCTTGACCAGAATGAGAGTTAATTGAAGTCGTGTGACACATTTTCTGTTTTATACTAGTACCACATAGCATAAGCAAGTAGAAGCCACTCATATATACTGAAATTGTGTATATATACAGCATAAAAAGTTTGTGTAATGTATACAGTGAAAGCGTATGATACATTATATAATATATATAAGACACTGGTGTGAAATGAGAGGTTATAAACATACAATGGTTTTGTATGTATCAAATCTCTATATAAGTGTGTTTGTATTTTGCATAAGTTGTGAATGCCTAATCTTATATACACTAGAATCTTGAGTATCCTCTACGGTGTGTTAGGCTGTACAAGTATCGTCCCATTGTCCCATATTGTCCCATTGTATTGTCCCATTACTGTACTTATGTACATGTTAATTTAGAATGCAAGTAGAAACCACAGCTGGGTATGTAGCTGTTACCTCTTCTTCATGGCCCTTTCTCATACAGAATTGCCAGAACCCAGCCCTACTGGACTGTTTTCCATAGGTATCGCGACCACAAATGCAACAGCAACACTGCCAGTAAGAGAGATGAAGTTACAAGCTGGATGCCAGTGTTCAGCATTAGTAGACTAGTCTCACTAAGTTACACAGTTACAAAGTCAAAAGCAGTAAGCACCAGCAGTACCACTGCAGGTGGCCATGGAGATGGAATTACAACAACAGCTTCACCAATGGTCACTTTCACCACAGCAGCCAAACCTTCCAGCTTCAGTGACACCGCATATTTCTCTACATCTTCTGACATTACCACCATATAGGAGTAGAGAGTGAAACACCAGTAATCACACTCCGAATTGAACAGAGGGTCCTGCTAGACAATCCAGTCAGAGGTAAGTTGGATCAATCCCTGCTGGACAGGCCCATGGACTGTTGTCAACTTAAGGCAGCCATCCACGGTGTTCCTCAAGGTGTGCACTGCCTTAAAGAAGGTACATCTCAATCGACTTCTCCCCTTGCTGAGGCTGACAACAGGGATCAAGCAGTGCCAGGAGACAGAACTCCTCCCTTATTCCGGGAAGCTGCAGGGGACGCTGATGACAGTGCCTCTTCTAATGATCATGCTTCTGCATGCCACAACCTCCTAAGGAGTTTGCTTCATCAATGGCGCAGAATCCAGACGTTCTACAGCAAGAAGTGGGTGGCTCATCTAATGACAATGTTACCTCCCTTACTACTCGTAGTGGCCGGGTTGTGAAGCTGGTGCAGCATTTTGGCTGGACTTGAACTGAACTGAAGGGGAGGTGTGTGCATGGAGGGCACAAGCAGTGTTGAATGGGATAGGTACGTATATATATATATATATATATATATATATAAGCCTCCAGGACCTCTGTGAATTAATTATATTATATTATATTATATTATATTATATTATTTCTTTAGATTAGTGGGGTAAATTGCAACTTGCACTGTATATATATGTATGTAGTAAGTAGCTCCAATGTGGGTATAGCAAATAAGCAGTACACCTGACAATACACATATTCATCTGCTACAGAGACACACACACTTGTACACACAAATATGAACACCCACACCCACAGGGAAACACACAAACATACAAACACAAGCAAACACAAAGACATGCACACAAATACACAAAGACATGCACACAAATACACACACACACACACACACACACACACACACACACACACACACACACACACACACACACACACACACACACACACACACCTAAGATGTACTTGTAGTCCTCCTGATTCTCTGGGTCACATAGAACTTCATTCTCCTCTTGTCAGCTGCCACTTTGAAGGGGACTATCTCCAGTTGCTTCAGACCTGGGGCCATGCTTAGGACCTGGGCAGTCAGGGGAGGGAGAGAGGAAAAGAAGAGATACAACAAGAGTGGAGTGGGGAAGGGGAGTAGAGGAAGTATACAGTATCTTATATATGCTATAGGTGTTTATCTGTGCATGGGGGTATATTTATATACATGCATAATAAATGCACATTATGGTTCTATATATTATATTGACAAAATAATATTATTCTTTATGCATGCATAATTGCACACTCCAACTTGTCCCGGGCCTTGCTCCATCTACTCAGCCCCCCTTTGTTCCAAGGATAGTGTATACTTACGTATTTACAGCTTACCTTGCATTTGATACTATGCATGGAGCAATCAAGATGGTTCAGCCACATATATACACATAATATTATCTGTGAAGAAGTGTTGTCCTAAGTAGTCACATTCCCAGCTCCTAAATTAGCTTCCTACTGACCTGTGACTACCTGTTGTACATGTTCCACCACATAACTTCTGATCAATTGTGACATAGTGGAAGAAGTTAAGGATAGTTGAGAGCTATTTGGAGAAGCACAACAACTAAAGTATATGGAACACAATGCTTTACCAGAATGAGAGTTAATTGAAGTCATGTGACGCATTTTCTGTTTTATACTAGTACCACATACAGTAGCATAAACATATAGAAGCCACTCATATATACTGAAATTGTGTATATATACAGCATAAGTTGTGTAATGTATAAAGTGAAAGTGTGTGATTCGATATTTATATACTGGTGTGTAATTAGAGGTTATACACATGTGTATACGTACATGTGTTTGTAAGAATGAAACCTATATAATAAGTGTGTTTGTAATTTGCATAAGGGAATATATAAAGGTTTACACTTCAATACACTGCAGCAGTGATACACAGTGTGCGATGACGTCCGTGAAGATGAAGCAGTCCTCATTTGTACTAGTATGCTTTGCACACTTTCTGATGGTCAGTCTTGCTGCAGGGAATAACACCACATTGTCAACTGGGATGGGTGAGTGCATGTAGACTACGTACATGCTTGCTTGTTGCAGTTTGTATAATTTTACGTGCGCAGTGTACAGCAAGGCAAGATATAGTATGCAGTTGTGCATATGCATGCTTCAACTTATATACAATAGAATCTTGAGTACCCTCAACGGTGTGTTAGGCTGTACGGATATTGTCTTATTACTGTACTTATGTACATGTTAAATAATTTGGGATATGCAAGTAGAAACCACAGCTGGGTATGTAGTTGTTACCTCTTCTTCATGGCCATTCTCATGCAGAATTGCCAGAGCCCATGGCCACCCCTAGTGGACTGCTGTCCATAGGTCTCACGACCACAAATGCAACAGCAACACTGCCGGTAAGCAGCATCGGTACCACTGCAGGTGACCCAGAATCTTCCTCCAGTTCTGAAGAAGAAGTTACAAGGATGACGGAACCCAGCATTAGTAGACTAGTTATGTCCATTAGTTACACAATTGCAAAGTCAAAAGCTGTAAGCACCAGCAGTACCACTGCAGGTGGCCATGGAGATGGAATTGCAACAATTGCTCCACCTATGGTCACTTTCAGCACAGCAGCCAAACCTTCCAGCTTCAGTGACACTGCATATTTCTCTACATCTTCTGACACTACCACCAGTATAGGAGTAGAGAGTGGAACACCAGTAATCACACATTCTCTTCCGTCTGCAACACTGAGTCCTAGCCTCAGTACAGCATTCAAAGATCAAGACAGGAGAAGCTCAGTGACACCAAGCCCCACCAGGATGGCCACAACAACTGTTGCCCTAATAACAACACCAAAGCCTACCACTTCTTCCATGGCAATTGGTGACAGTACAAGCATCATTGCTCCTTCAATGACGTCGGTACCAATGTCAACTTCTACCAGTTCCGCTACATCTGATGTTGGTACTGCCAGCACAACCCTTCGAACTAACACTGACTCTATCCCTATCCCTGCTTCATCACCCAGTGTGGCAGTGAGCCCTTCCGCATCACCTGCTGCTGAAGGAGGCAGTGGCCACTCCACGCGATCGCTTCCTCTACTCATTGGCAGTGTGTGCAGCATTATTGTCCTTGTGGTCACTAACATCTGTCAACTTGCATTTTGGTGAGTCATTATAAGGATTATATTATAATTGCTACATGTACATATCTATACTACATATAAAAAAATTAATGTGACTGAATTACTTTTTGTAACAGATTGCCAGATTGCCCTATAAATGGACCTAGCTAGCCATACTTTTATATACTGCTGTGGCAGTGAATATACAGATACTTACAGCATTCATATGTATATTAACTTTGATATCTCATCGATTCCATTTGTCCTTACATACATATATGCCTGTATGTGTGCCACACAGCATTCATTGTCCGGTGTATTCTACATATAAAATTATTTTAATTTCTTGGCTATCCATAAGGATAACTACCCATGCATGCAAATATAATATATGTATCTTCTAAGATGAAATGACTCAACAAGCCCAGCTATTTGTATTAATATTATGCTAGCTATAGTTAATTGTATAATCAGAGCTTGTGTCCTAATGCATGTGGGTAACTGTGTACATGTTTGTTGCTAACTGTGTTAGGTGTACAAAGACACTTATAATTATATTATAACCGTAATTAGATATTTACCACTTTGTGGGATTTGTTGCAAACTCTTAACTGTAACTTGCAAATGTTCTTATGCTTTTATGAATTCAAACATGCACTTTACTAATGGAGTATGGGTATATCCAGTACCACAGACGGCCTACACCTGACACATTATATTATATAAGGCATATTGTATGCTTAGTACACATGGGAACACATACATACACTATATTATTACTTATGAACAAATTGGTGTGAGCACTTGTATATAATGTGTATATATATACTATAACAATATTATAATGCAGATTTTATGTTTACATTATATGTATGCACAATATTGTTTGCTCTCCCTATGTATATACATTTGCAGCTACTCCTCCGAGTCTAAGGTGTACATCTTCATGCACATTAACATTGTGGCCAGCCTCATGTGTGGATCAATATTCCTTCTAGCAGGGACTGCAGAGTCAGCATGGAGAGTTACAGTGAGTAGTACTGTGGGTTCATGCATGTACGGACATGCGATTTACATAAGTACAAACGTACGTACGTGACAGTATGCTGTCATGTTATGCATTTAAGCCGTGAACTCTTGTGCTTGTGCACACCTTTTCTTCTTCTGGGCAGATGACGTGCAAGGCCATCTCAGGGTTGACCACGTATTTTCTGCTGGTATCCTTTGCTTGGTTTCTGGGCGAGGCTGTCTTCATGAACTTCCACATCAGAGGGCTCACAACACCAAAGTATCAAGTCATGCTGATGTTGCTCATCTTCTGTTCCTGCTGGAGTGAGTGTGTTTATTAGTTTGACTGCCTATATATTGTTATATAATTACGTATATAGAAAGCTATCTGATATGTGTATTCTCTGTATATAGCTATACATGTGTATATGTAGCTATATAATATTATATATATATATATATATATATATATATATAATTATTTATATAATACGTTATATGAAATTTTGTTGCTTTCAATATTGTGTTATACACTGTTTAACTTTGATGATACTTTCAGTATTACCAGTCTTAGTAACTGGAGTGGTGGGTGATGAAAGTGCAATCAGTACTGGTGAAGATAGAATGCTGCAACAGTGAGTGTGACAGTGATGCATCACCTCATATATAATTATATGAACATGGCAGCCTCCTTGTTAATTTGCAGTGAAGGTTACTGAAACATTGTGTGCGTGCTCATTTTTGTTTGTACATCACTTATAACAATAATACAGTACAGCTATATATAGGGTCAAGCTCTAGATCTGTACTCATACATACAGGTGCTGGTTGTCTAATGATGGTGGAAGTGTTGCTGCCCTTTTAGTGCCATTGGCTGTCCTCAGTTTGGTAAGTCAAGAAATGAAGAAAGATTTCAACTTCATTATATATAGCCTGCAATGTCCTCATATCACATGACTGCTGTGGGTGACATTGCAGTATTAACAGTCATATTAGTATTATTATACATTTTATACAGTTTGCATGGTTTCATGCTTTCACTTATTCCCTGGGCTACTGTATTATTCATGTACAAATATGTTGCTTTCCACTTATATACATTTATATACATAATATTATGCATACAAATTATACATGCATCTCCCGGCCATTGCTTCTCTGTTCCCAATGTATATACGTAGGTACCCTGTATACCTGTCATGGCCCATACCATTTTCTATACAGTATATATATAAACAACTTTGCTTTCACTTCTTGCATGGTTATGATAATACTATACTATTATGTGTACGTATGTTGCTTGTCACTTGTATAATATAGTATTATATGTGTACATGCGTCTCCATTGTTTTTGTTTCCTAATACAGTTAACTGTATCACTCTGTGTTCTACTGGGATATACCCTGCGTCACCAGAAACAAAACCAGCCAAAGCTAAAACTGTGGCAGAGTGTAAGGTTAGTGTATATGCACAAAGTTGAAATTGCCCTGTTAATACTCTATATATAATTCTCCTCTGGCTGTTTTATACATGCTTTTCTCACACAGGTATCTCATAAAACATGCTATCCTATATAGATCTTCTTCTTGCCCAGATATGGACTACATTGTGTCGTCATCTTGCTTCCATTGATGGTGCTGACATGGGTTATTGCATCACTACACATCAGCTATGGAAATACAGCATTGGGTTGGATATATCTCGTATTGGTTCTGATTACAGTAAGCAGACTACTCAGGTGATGCATTCAGTACGTATGTATAATATAGTGAAGGGGTTAATATTATTATGCCTGTGTGTATGAAAATGAATATATAATATTATGTTGCACTCTACTATAATTATACTGCAGATAAATAAACGAGGATGAGTGGAGACCTGCACTCTGTTGATTATACTGTGGTGTACATTGCAAACAAATTACTGATGGTCCTGCCTTAGCCATTTCATATTCAAATCATGCAGGCTTGCTGTGTTCGTATTGGTTA
Source organism: Aplysina aerophoba (assembly GCA_949841015.1). NCBI lineage: Eukaryota > Metazoa > Porifera > Demospongiae > Verongiida > Aplysinidae > Aplysina > Aplysina aerophoba. Next base: position 2,726,995 of record OX465033.1, read on the forward strand.
TTGCACTTTAAATTTTCCTGTAAAGGGTTATAGAGGTATTCCGACATCCTGATTACAGTTTTGTTACAAAGTATAGAAATGGAAGTATTAATTAATTAGGAAGCCTGTGCAAGTACTCCATGTACTGCACGACTGCACATGTCATGGTGGGGTCTCTTCATGAATGCCATTCTTACATTGCTATTATGGCATTGAATGTGTGTTTGCTTCAATAGCTAATATAACACTAAGTGAAAAAGTGTCTTCCCTTCAATCCTTTCAGGACATTGTCCTATTTGACCTGTATGGGATCATTATGTGTGTAAAGTGTGCACCAATTCTGATGGCACTTTGCAAGGGTGATCAGGTTTGTCAATCACATGCACTGCTGCGTACAAATAGTTAAGTTTGATCACTGCATGTGTAGTACCCAGTGAATCACCTGGCCTATAGCAGAAAGCGAGGAATAGTATGACTTACATTGGATATTGAACTTACATAATGCGTCCCTTCAAAACATATTTATACATTTCCTGCCCATCTACTGATATTAGAGATTGTCCCAAAATCTATATACATTTGTATAATGCTTTGTACTTCTTGCACAACTCAAGGCACACATTGCATGTGGGAACGGCTGTGGTAAATAGGCTTGCATGTAAACAAGCAAGGAAAAGCATTAATTCTAAAACAGTGATATATATATACCAGTTTCATTCAATATGTACGCAATCTCATTACATTGAATTCCATTTTATCCCCTTATACACTAGCTAAATGAAGAAGAAGAGGTAGAGATGACAGCCTTTCCGAACGCCGGGAATAACAATTTAGCTGAAGGTATATAATTACATATAGTCATTGAATTTCACAGCAATGGGTGGCTTGCTGTATATACAAAGTTTTGATCTTGGAAACTAGCTCATTAACTGTGCAAACCTGACTTGATATTAATCTGAATATATCCTCTGTTACAATGATGCATACATTACAGCAACCTATCATTCGCAGCTCAATCCTACTCAATACTTTCGCCCCAAGCCGCCCTCCCTCAAGATTGGGGAAGAGATTGGACGAGGGGCGTATAGCACAGTGCACTGTGGAGAACTGGATTGTAGGCCAGTTGCCATGAAGAAGATGTACCGCCTGCTGTTGGTTGCAGCTCGAGGACAAAACTTTGAGCAGGTGATGACGGACTTCAAGCAAGAATGCCAACTCCTGGAAAAATTAGAACACCCTCACGTGGTGGATTTCCGAGGGGCATTCTACGATGAGACGATGGTCGAACCCATCCTCGTTATGGAGAGAATGAGGGAGAACCTTCGAGAGTTCCTTGAAAGGATTAAAACGAATGACTTAAGTCAACAGCAGCAGCTGAAAATATCGATTGGAATGGTGTGTGGTCTCCTTTTCCTCCACACCCACTCTCCTCCCATAATCCACGGAGATCTCACTGATAAGAATGTCATGTTTGGGAAGGATGGTCTGGTGAAGATTGGAGACCTCGGCCAATCAAGGTTGAAGGCCAACAATGCTGAATACATCAATACAGCTCAACTTCGAGCCATCCCATTCATGCCACCCGAAACTATGCAAGAACAGTCGTGTTACAATGAGAAACTGGACATCTTCTCTCTCGGTGTGCTCATGCTGGAGGTAGCCACTCAGCAGCCTCCGAAAGTGAAGCCGTATGACACCTGTGTCACTCCTGAGATCCAACGTCATGCAGAAGACCTCTCCAAACTGGAGGAGGACCACCTTTTGAAGCCGCTGGTCCTTTCCTGTTTGAAGGATGCCCCAAAAGAGCGACCAGACATAGTGACAGTTCACACCCAGTTGCTGGCAAAAGTGGAGGTGAGTGTTGCTGCTAAAAATAATGCAGCATAATATTATTGCAAGTGTATTCATATGGAGTAATATAATGTCATTCATATAATATTGTAATATATACGTAGCTACCCATAACCAGACTGCTTCATTATAGTTATGTATGTAATTTATACACAAGCCATATCAGTGTGAATAAAACTAAGATAATTATATAATAGTTGTTCAAATAATTTTGCATTTCATTTCTTATAGCTGCATGCTTAGCTTATATACTATAATAGCACATTAGTCTGGTTAGGGCTATACACTACGTACGTATATAGAATACATCTCCCTCATATACATTCTTCAGGGCACGACAATGGGACACTGTGATGCGGTCAACTTGGAGCCACTTCATGAAGAGAAGGGTAGAATGCTCACTCTCAAGACTCTGCTAGCTGATAAGAAGGTATAATCATGATATGCCTGATCATAAATTATTATTATACAGCAATGTGTTATTGTACTCTTTACTAATTTGTACACATGTTTTTGCATCTTGTGAAGGAGATGCTTGACATAAGAAAAAAAGAGTTGAGACCTTTCGAGACAGAATGTGGTCTTTTTGGGGTAGGTCAACATACAAGGAGTAGTGATGGATATATGCATGTATACTCTCTGCACCCAGATGCATGCGTTTGTGAAAGTGTCACAATGTGTTTGACATATAATTACACTGTAGGAGAAAATTAGGGCAAAAGCTCAACAGCTGAGGCTTGATTTGGACAGACTAGAGAACTTGTGCAAGTTTCTCCAAGAACGTCTAGACGAGGTACATGAATTGTCCCTTGTGTGTACTATTAATCTACATAATATATAGAGTTTTTGAAATTTGTATATTATATGTGCACAGTATTGCATATCCGGACACATTATCAGACAGCACAGTAGTTCTGTTTATGTAGGGACGGTGGTGGTTGTTTGTATACTGTAATACAAAAAAAACACCGCTTTATATGTATGATGATACCTACATATAAATATATCTACAGCACGTTTACATATATATTATAATTATATAGCTATAATATAGTCCAGGCTATATAGTTGTTTAGATATGGCATCATCTTCGCAGCTAATTAAAGTCATTATGGTATATATAACATCCCTTTGTCTGTTTGTTTGTGAGAGGTATGAAATTGACACTTCTGTGCTAGACTCTACTTTGAGTCCACCTCCATGCATGAAGACAAAACAGGGGATATAATATAGCAGCTAGACTATTTGCACATACGTAATATGCATGCATGAATGGACATCATTTATATATTTCAATAATTGCTATTATATACGGTGCATCTTATAATTGTAGGAAATGAATCAGGAAATGTCAGCAGAGAATGGGGCCAGCTGTAAGTAATTTGCACTTTCAAAGCACAGTAATCCCTTGCTTGACAATATTTGAATTCATCAGCTGTTATTACCATATTACATATAATACACTGCTTCCAGTTTGTGTTTTGACATGATGAATTGTCACTGCACGAGACAACCAATCCTCCTTCGTCTTCAGGTGATTCTGAACGACAGAAGCCGTTGGAGCAGGAAGTGTGGTACAAGGATGACATTTCTCCGTGAGCTATGTGTATTGCGGCATCTCACATGATGTATGTATGTGTTACAATAGAATGGCTAATAATCTTATGCCTTGGAGAACACATAGAGACAGGCTACAGTCAGGAGAGTCCAGCAGGTATTTGCCCAGGGTACATCTGAAATTGACATCGATCATGGAGTCAATAAGCACATGCAGTATATAGTTCACAAAAACATAATTATAATATACTGCATTCTCGGAATACAATGCGTAACATTTTGTATGAAATAGTGTTTGTAAAATAGTGGACTCGCAAATGGTCAAGTTGGAAGCAAAGGTTTGCCCCTCAGCTACTACCAACCCAGCTCAGAGCAAGTGGTCTCCATACATATTAATACGTAATTGCAAACGTATGAATAATTGTATATAGCATATGCATTTCTGACATCTGTATATGCACTTACATAGTTATCAATATGTAGCTATAATATTTTACTTGTCTAATTATTGTCTGTCATATTGGAGAAATTAGTCTTAAATGGCTTTGTTTAATGCTAATTCAATGTCATTGAAAGAATTTATATATTTGCATAATTTGCTTTCATTGTAAGACTACTCAAATATATTATTATTATTATTCTTTCGTATAATTACATGCAGTAAAGCTGAGTCATGTATCATGAAGTCTTGTCCAGTTGGAGCATTCATCGTGCGCAAGCCACGATCGTCCACTGACTTCCACGCGTATACCTTGGTTGTCTGGTGAGAACTACATGCAGTACATTGCATGCAGACAGTCTGAGAATGCAAAATAATATATACTAGCAGTGAAGCCCGCCTTTGGCGGGCTTCACTGCTATGGCACTCCTTCGACAGCGGCCCTTCAACGGCGCTCCGGCGACTGTGATTCAACGACAGAGCCTTGATGGTACCACTGTTGTTAGCTAAATTCTCAGTTCTTCTTGCATTTGGTAGCTAGCTATATAGCTCTTTGCCATATACAAATGACACCATCCCGCGAATATGTAGCCGAAGCAAGCTGTCTGGTAGTTTGGCTTGGGCAAACCACAGAACATGCCTTTTTTCTGTGCTTATTTGTGCACAATGGTCCCCCTACGTGCCTTTGTGTGCCAGAGAGGGCGAGCATCTCCTCTTGGGCATTGAACCACCTTTCACAGCTTGTGCTAATCATGACAACATTGACAACATGTGACGACATCATGAACAACCTATCAACATTTTCACAGCTTGTGCTAACCATGCTTCCTATATATAGCTACAGATTCATGTTTGTTGAGCCTATTCAGCTGCAGACTGCATGGTTGGAATTATGCTATTGGGTACATCATGAAACATCATGAATGTAACTTTTGTTATCACATGCATAAATATTTCATGTTAGTTCCCACGATGGCATTTCTATGATGGCACTTCCACCCCATAACACAATGTGTGAACCGTGCACGGAAGTCCGTATACTTTCTCCGTAAAACCAAAATGGCGGACGGTCGTTTTCTGGTTTTGCGCCGCGCGCTCCTCGGCCGAAGCGTATTTGCGCACGTCGCCCCCTCGAGGACACTCTACGGTAGGGGCTCCAATGCGCTGTGAAGGTTTCGTGGCGATTTGGTTGCGCGCACGCGAGGATATCGCGGCCAACCGTTTTCAACTCCTCTTTATTAATATAGATAGATAGATTGTGCATAATACTTACCTTTATCTCTCAGTATTAATGCTTTAATTTGACAGAGTAAAGCATGTAAGCAGTGACGTGTAAGCATACAATAACATTATAAATTTGCATGCATCCAACGGACCACACACATTTTTCAGACACACCACCCACATGCTAAGCAAGTGACTATAAGGAATGTGCCTTTAGTACCCGTAGTACTATTTAGTTTGGTAGTATTGTTATTGTATTACTGCTGTAGTTATATAAGTGCTATATTAATCTTCTTAATACACATATATAGACGACATAAGTGTATTAATTATAACTTATAGTATTATTGCACTTCCTTATATGTTTATTATAATATATAAAATAATTCATTATGGTGGTGTATAATTATATATATAATAATTAATAATATACATATGTAGTACTGTACATACAATTATACTATTCAATATGTATATATATTTTAAAATATTAATTATCCTATTATAATTATAATACTAACATGAGAGGACACTATTATATGTATTAACACACAATGGTCATGTTTTGCATGATAAGTCTGTGGTTGTGCAATAACACAATCATGTGTATCTATGGCTTCTCTTCCGACAAACAATTCACTCAGGAATGAAGGAGTAAAGAGGTATAGAATTTTCCACGTCAAGGGCCTGTACAAATTCCCCGACATGGATAATATTATGCTTCACTTTGCCTCAGTACAGGATTTGGTGCACTTCTTCACACTGCACCCACTAGTTAGCGGAGTCACACTGAGACCAATGAACGTAACAGAATACTGTGCGAAGCATAAAGAGCAGATGAAAATGGGTGCACCAGCAGAGGAATCTGATTCACAAGTGAGTGATGTGAGGTATATTATACATAAAGGCCTGCTGTTATTAATACATTAATTATGCATCTATTATCCTACTTAATGTATGAATTAATGGGAGCCAGGGGGAGGTAATGAATCCATGCTAACAGTTGCATAATTTACGAAATTGTAAATAATCATTGTGCGTAACTGTTTTTGTATTAATTGTGTTTATATAATAATATAGCCTGCAGCTGAGACAAAGGATGAAACATTGTCCACCATTGAAGACTCGACTAGCCAGTTGGAGGAGTCTCCAGAACAGGTGAAGCTGGATCTCTCAGTCACGTAACGCTGCATAACAGATTCATATGCACTCAGTGCAGTGTGTTGGAGTTGTTTAATCCGCAGTATCAACTTATAATTATTGGTGTTTAATATGGTTTGTTGCAATGCAGAATTGCCCATGTCTATATTTATAAAATTTATAATAAGGGAAGCAATTTTATACTGGATGAGGTAACTTTGCAACTGAAAGGTAATTCATACTTCATTGTTCTCTGAAATTAGACTCTGATTTTACAGCCAAACTCAACTGGGCATCACATGAAACTTACTCAAGTCATGTGTATTGGCTCAGTAATAATGTTAGCTAAGAATTGAATACATACATGTGAGTAAAGGATAAGCAGGATGGCCATATATAGCCTAGACAGATAAATTAAATTAAATATCATGTGGTATTGATAACAGATTGGCTATATGGCTATCCTGAATAATAAAGAATGAAAAGAGAAGGGCTAAATAAGTATTAGAATTGTAGCTATTTGTTAGGTGCACATGGCACAATGGTTGATCTAGGTACATTCATTTCATCAGTCATTCATTATTGTTTTGGGAGGCTCTGGTAGTGCTCGGAAAGAACCTTCCAAGCACTGGCAGCCATGAAGCCATCAGGAGGGTTTTCCCCATTGCGAGCCAGTCGCCTCATCTTGGTGCCTGGGGAGGGGAAGGGGAAACAGAGAGGAGGGGAAGGGAGGGGAGAGGAGGAGAAGGGAGGGGAGGGGAAGGGAGGGGAGGGGAGGAGAGGGCAGGTGATGATGGTAAGTAAACATTACTACAGGCGATGTAACATATCATCAGCTCCAGTTTCGGTGATGGATAAAAGGTTTATAACATACTAGATATCACTCAGTTGCCCCGATGTATGGGATAGGTAGTACGTATATATGTACCGTACGTAGCTCCAATGTGGGTATAGCAGATGTATGGTACACATGACAATACACATATTATTCATCTGCTACAGAGGCACACACACGTGTACACACTAACACACACACATAAACACGCACGCACGCACACATGTACACCCACACGCAAACAAACACACATGAACACAAACAACATACATACACACACACGAGTGCGCACACACACACAGGCGCACACACCCGAGATGAACTCGTAGTCCTCCTGATTCTCTGGGTCGTAGAAATCCATTCTGAGCTTCCTCTTGTTGTAAGCTGCCACCTTGAAGGGGACAATCTCCAGCTGCTTCAAACCTGGGGCCATGCTTAGGACCTGGCCAGTCAGGGGACAGAGAGAGGAAGAAGACATACAACAAGAGTGGAGTGGGGAAGGGGAGGCAAGTAGAGAAGAAAAGAAAGGAGAGAAAGGCAGGGAGAAGAGAGAAAACAGGAGCGGAGGTGGGGGAGGAGAGGAGAACGGAAGGGAAGGAGGTGGATTTATGGCCCTGGTATATGTTAAGAATGCTCCGGCATATGTACACTTTGAATGTGCATAATCTTCTCCCATCTCATTGGACAGAGAGACTACTCAACATCCAGCCACTTCGCGTGCATGTACATCCACACACATGCACACACCCGGTTCCTACCTTCCTGCCATGGGTTGCGTCATAAAGGTCTTCCTTGGTGTCTGGGTGTGGCATCCCGGCTGGGTCACGCCCCACAATGTAGAAGTTGGCCCCGGCAGCCACTCTGGCCTTGGCATGCCATTGGACTTCAGTTGGGCCTGGCGTGTGAGGGATGTGGGAGGAGAGGAGGAGAAAAGAGGAGACGCATGGGGTACGAAAGGTCATGAAAGAGGAAGGCGAGCAAAGGAAAGTTGTCACAGTATGTAATCACTCCGAGAGTTACTCTTTCATACAGTACAAACGTACGCATGTCCAGATAGACATACACACGTACGTAGTACTCTCGTGCACGCACGCACACACGCACACCTACACGCACACACACACGCACACACACACACGTACACACACGCACACACACGCGTACACACACACACACACACACACACACACAGTGCAACTCACCGGCATACATCATGGGTGAGGGGAAGATGGCGAGGACTGTGTTCTTAGGGTCCAGCACTCCATCCTCAAGCACGGCGTGGTGCTGCTTGATGCGAATGTGGAGGGGGACATCATCAGCCTTGGTCCACCCTCCCAGGGGGTGGAGCAGGAGGACTGGCTTCTTGTAGCCGCGCTCAACAAGCTTGCCTCGGGTGTCCTGGACGAGGAGGAGGAGGAGAGGGAGTTTAGGAATAAAGGAGGAGCAGACGGAGGAGGGGAAGGGCGGGGTTTGTGTGTAGGGAGGAGGAGGATAGGAGAGAGAAGGGTGGCACAAGATATGTAGATGCATATGTATGACGGGGAGTAGGAGAATTAAGATAGGACGAAGGACAAGGGGGGGGAGGAGAGGAACTTTGGAAGTTTGTGAAAGAAAGAATAAGTGGAGGGGACAGAGAGGTTAGGTACATACTCGATGTGTAGTGAGGAGAGAGATGCGTGAAAAGTAGGTAGGAGGGGGAGGACGAGGAGGGGCAGCAGTTCAGCAGTTAACAAGGAAAGCAAAGGAGAGAGAAACAGGGAGTGGAGGGAACAGAGAGGAGGAAACGAAACATTAGACATCTCTGCTCATTACAAGAGTCTGTTGTCAACAGATAGATACGAACCTACATACGTATGTGTAGCATACGTATATTTAGCATATTTACTCTGTGGACGTCAACAACGCCTACTAGTGCTACGTTCTACTCTACCAGTCCTGCCAGACCCACCTGCATGAGTAGGGCATGTCCGTTGTGGATGGGGTTGCGAAGCTGGAAGGCAAACACGGCATCAGCGCCACGCTTGACAAACTCCCGTCTAAGTTCGTTGGGCGTGAGACGGTACTTGTCCAGACCATCGTTCCACTGGATCCTCTCGGGTACCACTAGATCTCCACCCACTAACCAGTCACCTGCATCTAGCACCATCTGGAGGAGGGGAGGACAGGGAAGTAAAGTTGTGTGTGTGTGTGTGTGTGTGCATCTGTTTATTCTATAGGTCATCCTTGTGTGTCTCAGAGACTGCGAAATAGCGAGGTAAGTCCTGCTTAGTATTGCGCCTGACGACAGCTGTATGGATGTCAAAATGTTGGCAAAAATGATTTCTTTGGCTAGCAAAGGCCGGTGGGAAGACACACACACAAAACGAAATTCTTGCCACCGTACAGGTACATGTATACTCCTGCCATTTGCAAGCATATCCACAGACAAACGTAGCTTGATGTACTTCCTTATTCTCAGCATACAACCAGCAAGCTCCTCTCCCTGACTGTCTGCATTCATACCATACGTATGTACAACCACCATTGCGTAGTCCTGTACCTTGATGTGAGGATGGCCAGGGTTGCTGGTCCCCCACTGGCGGCTGCAACGCTCCTCTTTGCGGTGAGGGTAGAACTCGGGGTTACGCAGGATGGCGTACCTCTTTCCGTCGTACATCAGAGCTATTGCCGGCTCCTTCTCAAGACGCTCCTTTGTGCCCTTTGAGACGGGGAGGACTATCGGGATGGTCTGGTTGGTGACACCCTCTGGAGTAGGGGGGAGAGAGGATGGAAGTGACCGGATATACATATGTATGTATATATGTAGATTGTTATTTGCAAAACAATGTAATTGCATGCACTAATGTGCTTAAAAGTGTATAACTTTTGTAAACTGAGTTTGAGTGGTTGGTGTGCATATGTGTGTGTGTGCGTATGTGTGTGTGTGTGCATGTGTGTGTGCGCTCAGGCATTTACGTACGTATGTAGTGTGTGTGTGTGTGTGTGTGTGTGTGTGTGTGTGTGTGTGTGTGTGTGTGTAAGCTCACCATCGAGGAGAGCCCCAAAGTGCAGGCTCTGCAGATACTCTCTCTCCCTCATGAAGCCTCGAAGAGGTGTGGCCCATCCCTCACTCAGCACCTGCACCCACTGCATATCAATCTACAGCAGACCACCAGCCCATGGAGGGAGAGAGAGAGGGAGGGAGGGAGGGAACACTCTCAACACAAGCCACAAGTGACTTAACAATCAGACGTTTTTCAATGAGGCACGTATCACTTAGCATACCACACACAGCAGCCCCAGCAAAGGTGAGAAGACTATGTACGCACGTACTTATGTTCGGTGTTTACCAGCTTCTACTGCTTAACACTACAAGTGTAAAATGTCCCACAGAAGAACAGTTGCACTGACAGTGCCCTAACTGTATTTAACACAAGGTGGGGCAGACGAGCATAAATTTGAGCAGCAGAACATAAATTTGAGCAGCAGAGCATAAATTTGAGCAGCCGGACGGATTGTGGTCTTGTTGAAACTCAACCCATTGTCTAAAATGGTGACTAGTTCTGTTCTTGTAGTGTGGAGTTGAAGGAATACGTAGCAGCCTGGCTAGCTACAGGTAGACGTACTTAGTCTCTGGCACTTGGGACCAGGAACAGCAGACAAGGTACAAAGGAGGAGCAGAGGTGAGTGAGGTGTGTGAACGCACCTTGTTGATTTCGATGTGGGGGAGAGAGGACATTTCCTGCAAGAGCCTATCCTTGTCTTCGGGCGAGGCAAACAGCTCCATCACCTCATTAACGGCACTTCGAGGGATCACGTCCTGTGAGGGGTGGGGCCAGAAGAAGTACAGTTGACGTGGGCAGTAATGCTCAATCAACTGATTACCATAGCATCACCTGATGACTATGTGTTTAGCCACACAGCTACGTACATCATAGTAGCATTGAAGTATGTGAACATGTCACATGACCTTCACATGACCACATGGCTGTCACATGACCCCACATGACCACATGGCTGTCACATGGCCCCCACATGACGCTCACATGCTGCTGCAACAGCTTCAGTACTGAGTGTACGCAGTCATCCACAGAGTCCTCCCCAGCCTTGAGCACCAGGTCAGGGTTCTCTGGAGGTTCGTACACAGCATCAATGCCAGTGAACCCTGGAACAGAGGGAGAAAATGATGCGGACACACGCACACACACACACTCACATGCATGCACGTACACACGCACACACACACACACACACACACACACACACACACACACACACACACACACACACACACACACACACACACACACACACACACACACACACACACACACACACACACACACACACACACACACACACACACACACACACACACACACACACACACACACACATGCAGGCTCCACTTGTCTCACCTTTGATGATCCCAGCCCTGGCCTTTTTGTACAATCCCTTCACATCTCTCTCCTCACAAGTCTTGAGAGAGGTGTTGACAAAGCACTCAAAGAAGGGCAGACCGGAGTCTTCATGGAGCTTCCTAGCTCGCAAGCGATCCTTGGCAGAGCAGAGAGAGGGAGAGCAGAGGGAGGGGGAGCAGAGGGAAGGGGAGCCGAGGGAGGGGGAGCAGAGGGAGGGGGAGCAGAGGGAGGGAGAGCAGGGGGAGGGAGAGCAGGGGGTGGGAGAGCAGAGGGAGGGAGAGCAGAGGGAAGGGGAGCCGAGGGAGGGGGAGCAGAGGGAGGGAGAGCAGAGGGAGGGGGAGCAGAGGGAGGGGGAGCCGAGGGAGGGGGAGCAGAGGGAGGGGGAGCAGAGGGAGGGGGAGCAGAGGGAGGGGGAGCAGATGGAGGGGGAGCAGAGGGAGGGGGAGCAGAGGGAGGGGGAGCAGAGGGAGGGGGAGCAGAGGGAGGGGGAGCAGATGGAGGGAGAGCAGAGGGAGGGGGAGCAGAGGGAGGGGGAGCAGAGGGAGGGGGAGCAGAGGGAGGGGGAGCAGATGGAGGGAGAGCAGAGGGAGGGAGAGCAGGGGGAGGGAGAGCAGAGGGAGGGAGAGCAGAGGGAGGGAGAGCAGAGGGAGGGAGAGCAGAGAGGGGGGCACATAAATGCAGCAGAAGTCTACGGTGACACTTTAACACATCAAGTTTACAAGTTGTGTGCTACACAGTAAGTACAAACAGTAAACAGTACATATAAAGGGAGTGCAGTTTTAGGTTGCCTGAGAGGAACAGTTGTTCAGAAAAGAACTTAGTCAATTAGAGTCTTCTGAATGTTTAATGTCTCTGAACAAGCTACTAACTACATACACTGGACTATTACCATGAAACTGTTGAGAACACGCCCACAAAATACGTATACTGTATACTGTATGCTGAAAAAGGTAACTGTAAGTGTGCCACAGAAGGAGGAAATATACTAGTACAGGAAAGTAATAAAATGCAAAGCAGTCTGACTGAAGCATTAGGCATGCTTAGTTGACTGGGGACACCCAGCAATCAAAAGGTCACTTCCAATTCAAAAGCAACTTTTAAGGGATTCCCAGCACACCACACCTAGGCTATATATAGGTGTGTGCACAGAGAGGACAGGTGTTGGTGGTGCATGTACTAGACAGGGGAGAAAAAGTGTGGAAATCACCACAGAGATAGAGAGACCAACGGCTCAATCAGCTCAATCAGCACCTTCTAGTTGGATTCATTCAGAACAGTGCTTTACACCGAACGCTGTACACCGGCCCCCTCACCTTCTGGAATGGGGAGATGAAGCTGGAGATGCAGACGATGCCTCCGTCGGCAAAGAGCTTGGACACTTCACTGATGCGGCGGATATTCTCCTCCCTGTCCTCGGGGGCAAATCCCAGGTTCTTGTTCAGCCCTGTCCTGATGTTGTCACCGTCAAGTACATAAGCAGGAATTCCCCTACCACAGAGGTACTCCTCAAGGGCAAAAGAAATGGTTGTCTTGCCAGCTCCAGAGAGGCCTGTAGAGAAGGAGTGGTAGAAGGGAGGGCCGGCAAGGTACGTAAATAGAGGTGTGTGTTCTGTGTGTGTGTCCACACAAAACTACCGCATTCCACACTACAGAGTCATCTGCTGGCAGTGACCACAAGAAAGGAGAAGGGGTCACTCACACACAGGGAAGACAAGACAGCAGCACTAAAGGAAGTCACATCAGGGGGGGGGGGGGAAGGAGATGAACAGTAGTGCAGGAACCATCAGGATTATACCATTAGCCCCATTCATTAGCATACCCATTTAGCAGGATGCATGTAATTTGGCATTGTGGTTAGCTAAGGTCAGGGTGAATGTCAGGAGAATTGGGTTGTATTGACATATGTAATACATACGTGACATGCATGATTGTGGAAGTGTGTGTGCATGTGTTCATACTATCCCCATGTGTGTCGGTGCATTGTGTGCGGTGTGTGTGTGTGTGTGTGTGTGTGTGTGTGTGTGTGTGTGTGTGTTCCACTTGGTCTCAAGACCAGGTGGAACACAGCTGAGGTGGATTGACGTTCTCAACAGAGACCTGGCTGAGCTATCCAACTGGCAAGATGTCATGAAGGGCCAAGCCGAATGGCGAGCCTTCATACACCACCCAGTGCTCACTCACCTAGATCCTGCCCAATGTTCTTGATGGACAAGGTGTATCAAGGAAGGAAGGAAGGTGTGTGTGTGTGTGTGTGTGTGCATGTGTATGTTTGTGTGCATGTGTATGTGTGTGTGCATGTGTATGTGTGTGTGTGCATGTGTATGTGTGCATGTGTATGTGTGTGTTTGTGTGTGCATGTGTATGTGTGTTTGTGTGTGCATGTGTATGTGTGTGTTTGTGTGTGTGTGTGTGTGTGTGTGTGTGTGTGTGTGTGTGTGTGTGTGTGTGTGTGTGTGTGTGTGTGTGTGTGTGTGTGTGTGTGCATGTGTCTGTGTGTGTGGTGACATGTGAGCGTGTCGTGTTTGTCTGTCAGTACACAAGTATGTGTCATAAGTTGAGGGTGCGTAGCATGTTTGACTCACGTATGCACACAAGCAAACAAATACAGGCAGACAGCACTTGAGGTGACAACATGAAAGAGTGACAGAAATGCACACCCAAACAACCCTCATTCATGAGGAATGTACAACACCACACACTACATCCCAACCGGTTCTGTATCTGAAGCACAGGGAGGGCTTGTGTAAGGGAGTGCCATGCACAATCTGAATACCTCAAATGCCAATATCGCTGTGCAGTACATGTGCGTATTAGTTAAACAAACGTGAAATGGCATTCTATATACGTGGTTGGCACCCACATTTAAATACTGAGTATAATATTTCCATGAGTGCAATGAATGAGTAGTTCAGCTCCTTTTGCTTGGATTAACTGTCCCAACTCTCAAAGTGACAGTACATGTACATGACAAACAATGCATGTTCGTACTGTCTGTACATAACAAAACAGACAGCCACTCAGACACAGCCACTCCATCACCTAACCCTAAGCTGTACTAGACCCTCACTCCCGCTCACCTGTCAACCAAACGGTACAGCCGCGGAATCCGCCCCTAGAACCGAGCGCCTGCCCTCGCTTGCTCCTCGTCACGTGTCCCACCTGCTTAAAAACGTTAGTGGACTTGATTTCGGAGTCCTGTAGAGACCATCCGTTGGGGTGAAAGCAGTAAAACATGGCAGTCACACGCAAGACAACACTGTTCTCTCGTACACACGCTTAGAAACACGGCTATCTATAGTGGGCTGAACTTGGAAGCTATAGGGCGTGGAGGGTGGGAACGCACGGGGCCATTCTGTGCCATTCTCTTGTCCTTGCTCTTAGCCACACAGGAAACTTACACCTCCACGCCTCTCAGCCAGTGCAGAATGAGAGGAGGGACGCTCCAGGAGCTCAAATAGACCGGTTTCGGTCACGTGACAGTAGCACACGTGACACTACCTAGCGGGCTTATAGTGTGTTTTATCCTCTTACATTTAGTCTGTACGGCAGTTCTACCGATAAATGTGATAGTGAGGCATGCATGCACGGTGCGTCTAAGCTACGTTAGGCTGCCTTCAGTAGTGTGCTTCACGCCCTAAGATATGCCACACAGAGGGCGGGACCACGAAAGCTGGATATAATTATATAATTATACAGTCCGCGAAATAAAATGGCTGCCTGAAGGAGCTGAGCAGATATTATACGTAAGATGGTTTCGTGCGGGACAAGTATGTCATTTCCTATCGAGTGTCAGACATGGCCAATTCCGAACAAAAAGAACAAGTGGATCGCTTTGTGCTTGTTTAGAGGAGTCTCCAACGCGCCGAGCGTGAGGGAGAAGATAATGAGTGGAACACTAGAGGCAGCCATCTTGGACTGTGGATTGGTAAGTTTCATTACGAAGGTGTGCTTAGTTTGACAATGGTGTGCCTGGCGGTTCGCTGCATCGTCTGTGAACTGAGAGTGCACTTGATAATCTGAGATGCAAGCCCTATCATGACAACTATACAATAGCTATACTATAGCTATTATTAGCTGTGATTTGTGATTTGTACTACGTAGCTAGCTATGTTGCCAGCAAATCTGCAGTATCTGTAGCTCGCCCACCTGCGTTACTACCACATTCTTGCTCATGTGTAATTTGCCATTAGCACTCTGTGTATGACTTTGCTGGCTAGCTTTGAGAAGTAGCTCTACATGATGAACACGAAGGTCGTGACTTGATGTGCAGTGATTTCATGGCCAGACACTTACGCCTCTATTTTGGGATGGTGTGGGGTCCAGCTGGGTATTGAACTGAGAACCCATGACACAATGAAACAGACTTACGTTGTACAGTCGTTCAAATCATCTCTTTGATCCACTGCAGTAGCTATGTAACTTATCCGGTGCAGCGTGTGCACTTACACTGTATGTATTAATTGCAAAGATGCTGTGTAACTTGGTCTGTAATGTTGCAGCAAGTTACCTATGTGTTATTCAGGCACCAACTTCTTGTAGCCCATTTACTCACCTGTAACAAGATACCTACATATACACATATATATATACCTCTATATGTTTTATATGCGTGCGATACTTCACGTGGTGTTCTAACTGATTCTTACTTGATAGATAGCAGACCCATTCCAAGTTCTAGTGGCAGCCCACAAAGCGCACCACGCAGCAGATGAGGGGACCATGAAGACAAAGAACGTGTTTGCAGAGACCATCTACTGTCTGTCCAACAGTGGAAAGGTTGGCTAAAGTATCTAGTTTAGGCATGTGTGTGTGTGTGTGTGTGTGTGTGTGTGTGTGTGTGTGTGTGTGTGTGTGTGTGTGTGTGTGTGTGTGTGTGTGTGTGTGTGTGTGTGTGTGTGTGTGTGTGTGTGTGTGTGTGTGTGTGTGTGTGTGTGTGTGTGTGTGTGTGTGTGTGTGTGTGTGTGTGTGTGTGTGTGTGTGTGTGTGTGTGTGTGTGTGTGTGTGTGTGTGTGTGTGTGTGTGTGTGTGTGTGTGTGTGTGTGTGTGTGTCCTGTCAAGTAGCTCAGAGGTGGCCCGGTTTACATTTGTATATTTCCAAATACAGTAATGGTGGTTGTGAGCCCTGTGTTGTTGCATTTGTTCACCTCTTCAGATCTCAGAGTCCTTCAGAAGTTTTGGTATGTCTGATGAGAGTAGGAATGTGCTGGTGGTCACTTTTGAGGACTCTGCAGAGTCTGTCAAGGTGTGTGTGTGTGTGTGGTGTGTGCGTGTGTGTGGTGTGTGTGTGTGTGTGTGTGTGTGTGTGTGTGTGTGTGTGTGTGTGCATGTGTGTTTGTGTGTGTGTGTGTGTGTGTGTGCAAGCGTGCATGTGTGCATGCCTGCGTACATGTGTGCGCATGTGTGTGTGCATATGTGTGAGATCCTTTGTTCCTACCTTGTTGTAGAAGCTTGTCCGGCTGGGTTGCATCACTCAAGGTTCTCTTGCGGAAATCACCAACCAAAGATTTTCTTTGAAATACCAAACGTTTCGGCAGCTTGCTGCTGCCTTCATCAGTGGTAGTGGCTTACAGAGTGTTTAACACATGCACACTCTGTAAGCCACTACCACTGATGAAGGCAGCAGCAAGCTGTCGAAACGTTTGGTATTTGGTTGGTGATTTCCGCAAGAGAACCCTGATTGTTCCTACCTTGTTCATTCTCATATGTGGAAGGCAGTGAAGGGATTTGGTTGATCACTCAACACTATTGTACCTTCATTGCCCAAGTACAGTTTCTTGCTGTAAAAGAAGTGATCAAGGGAGAAATACAACCACTGGATCAGCTTCCTCACTGCCATGATGTGGATGGCATTGTAAAGGTGTGTATATGCATATGCATGTGGTGTGTGTTTCTGTGTGTGCAGGCTTTTCATTGCACTATGCATGAAGTTGCGAAGAGGGCGAGTATGTGTGTGAGTGGGGGGAGTCTTGAAAGAGGGAAGAACTTCTGCTGCATCAACATGACAGTGAAGCTTAATATGATGATCAATCCATGGCACCCATGGCACCTTTAGAGACAATCTTACCAATTTGAGCTCGAGATCTGCACCTTCCCCCTCTCTTCTCCTACTGTGCATGCTCCCTACTTTGTGACTGATTCTTTCTCAACATGCATATCTCCCTCCCCCCCCCCCCCACCCCTTTCCCTCCTTCCCCTGAGTGCAGCATTACAAGATATCAGAGCCAGAGGTGAACACATCCTTATTGGCCCACTGCATTGCCACTAGAATAGCAACCAAAGACCTGCTGTGACTCATCCATAATTATGTATTATGTATTCTATGGCGGCCATATTAATTGTATTAATTTTAAATTAATGTAGTGCAAAAGTATAACAACACATTATTAAACACATCACATTCTATTATAATTTTAATTATATAGATGCACATTATGCAAGATACATATATATGTAAGACTTTCCGTCCGGGCGAACGAACGCTTCTCGAACACTTCGCGCAGGCAACAGCCTCAACATCATAAATCAACCCAAAAATGCAGTGAGTACAGCAGGTATATGTACGAAGTCTACTCAATAGGACAAAGACTAGGCAGCGGCGTAGGGCCCTAATTCGTTAGTAAGTAACAGGTGGTCTAACACCACATCAACACCTAGGCTATAGAGCTAGTGTACAACAAGTATATAGGGTTTCACATTTCCCCGCCCTTGGCTTCAGGATGTCCTCATCCGCGGTCGCAGGCGGCTTGTCCACTCAGTCTGCTGTGGGGTTGGTTCCGCCGGAGGGTCGGGTCCCTTCCTGGAGTTGATTGTAAGATCCTGTGACGATAGCAAGGCATCCTTTCGTGGCCAAAAGATGTCAGGCATCTCAACAGGACACCTACGGACCCGGTTCAGGGCCACACGAGTCAGAGTTGCGAGAGGCTGGTCCTCTGGTCTCACTTCTACTCCATTGTCTACCACATGAACCACACGGTAAGGCCCATGGAATGGCCTTGCCAGCTTGTAGGCTGTGCCAGACTTGGCAGCAGGCATGAGAACAAACACACGCTCGCCTTCTACAAACGTAGCTGAACGGGCCCGGGCATCATTGTGCTGCTTCTGCTGCACTTGAGCCTTCTTTATGGCATCTCCCGCTAAACTCCAGGCCTGTGACATTCTCTTTGTGATCTCTGTGACATAGTCATCAGCGTCTACCTGTAAGGCAAAACTTGGTGGTGGGCACAAGACAGCTTCGGTGGGCAATTTCGGGTCCCTCCCATACAGAAGGTAGAATGGGGATTCTCCTGTAGAGGTCTGTGGGCTGCTTAGATAGGCAAACAGGATGAATGGCAAGCAGTTGTCCCAGTCTTTTCCATTCTGTTTGGCTGTCTTCGAGAGCATGTCAAGCAAAGTGCGATTAAAGCGCTCCACTAATCCATCGGTTTGTGGATGGTAAGCAGTGGTGTTCACCTTCTTCATTCACATCAGATGGTACACTTCAGCCAGCAACTTGGACAGAAATGCTGCTCCACGGTCAGACAAAAGTTGGGCCGGAACTCCATGTCTAGGAATGACCTTCTCCACAAGTGTCTTTGCAATGGTAAATGCTGACTGGTCCTTGGCTGGAAAGACTTCTGGCCACTTTGTCAAGTAGTCCATGAAGACTATTGCGTACTTGTTACCACGAGCAGAAACAGGCAATTGCAACACATCCACACCCACACGATGGAATGGTCCTTCCACAGGAATTGGTGTCAAAAGTGGTCTTACGGCTTGACCAACATGTCGGGTGGCACAGGTGAGGCAACCTCGGCACCAGGAAGTAATGTCTGCTCTCATTCGAGGCCACCAGTAGTGCTTGGCCAACTGGCCATGGATCTTGGCATCTCGAAGGTGACCACCCAGAGTTCCACTGTGAGCCTCATCAAAGAGTCTCTTCCGATCCTCAGTAGCAGGGATGACTCTCAGAGTCTTGTCCTTCTCCACATGGTACAGAATGCTGTCAACGATCTCATACTGTGAGTGAGTGAGGGCTATCTCCCGCGCTCTTTTGTCATCTGCTGGTAAAACACCGCCCTCCAAGTACAGGATGACCTGAAGAAGTTCAGGATCTTTTCGCTGTCTCTCTTTCAGGCTGTCGTCCCCGCCCTTTGCGGATTGCTCTCCTACCTGAACAGTAGCCAATTGCACAGTCGGTTTGTCAGCATTGGGGACAGTTGCACTTGGGAACCAAGCGGCAACAGGGTCACGTGACAAGGCATCTGCATTCTGGTTCTTGCCTCCTGGCCGATAGTGAATGTGCAGATCCAGCTCTTGAATAGCCATCCCCCAACGAGCAAGTTTACCAGATGGCTGGGGTGTGTTCAACAGGGACTTCAGTGCTTCATGGTCAGTGTAGACATCACAGCGGTGGCCATACAGATAGGGACGGAAATGCTTGACTCCCCAAACTACAGCCAATGCTTCAAGCTCAGTAACCCCATAGTTCCGCTCATGCTTCTGAAGAGAACGACTTGCATAGGCTAATGGACGAACTGAACCATCCTCCTGTTTCTGTGCTAGCACTGCTCCTAGACCTATCCCAGAGGCATCCGTTTCCATCAGAAAGGGGTTATCAAAATTGGGAAAGGCAAGCACAGGGGCGGCAATCAAGCACTGCTTGAGACTCTCAAATGCTTGCTGACAGGTTGAGTCCCACAGGAAAGGCGTGTCCTTGCGTGTCAGAGCATGCAGAGGATTGGCTATCTTGGCAAAATTAGCTATGAATCTCCTGTAATAGGAAGCCAACCCTAGGAATGATCGGAGATGTTTCAGATCAGTAGGAGTGGGGTATGAACGGACAGCTTCGATCTTCTGTGGATCAGCTGCCACTCCCTTGTCAGTCACAATGAATCCCAAATATGCAATCTCCTTTTGGGCAAGGTGGCACTTGGTTGGTTTTAGCCGAAGCCCTGCTTTCCTAAGGCGATCAAACACCTGACCTAGATTCTGTAAGTGCTCCTCCAACGTGGCTCCCAGCACTAAGATGTCATCAAGGTACACCATGCAGGCATCTCTGGCAAGTCCAGCTAGTACCGTCTCCATGAGTCGCTGGAATGTAGCAGGGGCGTTGCATAACCCGAATGGCATCACAGCAAACTCGTAGAGTCCAGAATGTGTAGCAAATGCAGTCTTCTCAATCGATTCAGGCGACATACTCACTTGCCAGTAACCAGATGCAAGATCTAAAGTAGAAAAGTACTTTGATTTTGCAAGCAGATCCAACGAGTCATCAACTCTGGGAAGCAGGAAGACATCCAGCTTGGTCACGGCATTGAGTCTTCGGTAGTCTACACAAAAACGCGTGGTTCCATCTTTCTTTGCAACCAAGACAATGGGGCTAGCCCAAGGACTCTGTGAGGGCTGGATGACACCTTGTTCCAGCATCTCCTCCGTCATGCTGTCAACTTTAGAGCGCAAGGCAAAAGGGATCCGACGGGCTTGCTGACAAATTGGTGTGCTATTGCCAGTGTTAATCGCATGCTGTACAACGTTGGTTACACCAAGCTCAGAGGGGTCAAGAGCAAACAGAAGTTCCTTACGTTGATGCTTCTGTTCTACAGTCAGGACTGGCGAGTCCCAGTTGAGTTTCTTCAAAAGTTGTGTCATCCGGTCCACATTAGCTTCACAATTCACATTCTGGTCTGGCTCACCTGGCAGGGGTGCTGTTAGAACCGCTTTCACTGTACAGTCCCGCTCATTAGGTTGATTTTCAGCAAAAGACGGTGTTGGCAATATGGTGGCTTCCTGGAGGCATCCAAGGATGTGATCCCCTTCCAACCTGACGGTATGAAGACTACAGTTATGAATCGCTAAGGTGACATACCTGTTCTCATCGGGCTCCACTACAGCATCCTCAATTACTAATCCCTTCTCCTTCAAGGCTTCTTTCTCTGGTTCAAACACTCTAACACTTCTTGCCTGAGGATCAAGCACCCTAGCACGAACCAACTTCACGTGTCTGGATGGCAGTCTGGCTGCCTGGATCAAACGTACCACTGGTGAACCCTCCACATCAGTGTCGATGGCGTCCAATGGGTTGTCTTCCTCTGTTGTGTAGTCCTTGCTGCAAGACGGTGACACTGGTTCCTCCTCTGGTTCATGATCCGCCTGGGTAAGGGCCCACTTCCGCTTTTGAAGTAAGTCTACAGCAGTTCCATTTGTCTTCTTCTGCAGGAAGAGGAATCCCAGCTGTGTCTGCAGGTCTGTCCCTAGCAGCAAGTCAAGGGGGGCGCCCTTCTGCACCAACACAGTGGCAGTGCATATGTGACCTTCACTTGAGATGGTCGCTGTCAGTTGTCTCACAACGTTCAGTTCGTCTCCACCATAGTTATGAAGTGTCAGAGAGGGGGGTTCCAAACGTGATTTGACTGCTGCTGCCCACTCTGTAGGGCTCAGTTCCTTCGGCCTCTGCTTGGCCAAGGCCTCAAGCAGGAATTGCATTGACACGATGGTAACTGGTGATCCGGTATCAAGCAAGGCCTCGACGGGACTTCCCTCAAACTCCACAGAGGCTAACAGAGTCGGACCAAGACTGTTTCCTTCATCCCCATTCGCGGACTTCAAAACCCTCATAGTGGCCACTACCTCAGACAGTGACTCATCAACCTCAGCTTCCTGCAAGGCTCGGCGAAGATCTACTACTCTCTGCTGTTTATGCTTGCGATCATGATTGATGTCCAGCTCATCAGTTGCCACCAGGGCTGCAACTCTTCCCTGTGCAGTTCCAGAGCTCCTTCCACGCGACTCTTCAGGGGCAGCTCGACCTCGCATTGGGCAGTTCTTCTGGAAGTGCCCAGTACCATGGCAATGGTAGCACCTATTACCCACCTTATCACGTGAGCGCTCCTCACTAGAAGCTACCGTCCCATGCTGATGCTCGGCTTTACATTGTTTGACGTTTGGTATGGTTTCCTAGGGTTTTCTTTTGATTGGGTTTTGGTGGAAGTTGTAGTTACCAGGGACAAATCACGTGCTTTGGCTTCCTCGAACCTAGCCTTAATCAACAGCTGGTCAAAAGTACCCTCTACCCCTGCAAGCTTAGACTTGAGGTTAGGTTTGAGCCCTGCTACGAACTGGTAAGCTAATACAGTGTGTGCCAAATCTTCAGTCTCTTGGGTCCCCTGCTGGGCCCGTGGATACGCCAGGTAAAACAGACGCCGCACATCCTGTGCATATTCATCAACAGTTTCGTTGGTTTGTTTCCTGTCATGGAAGAGGCTACTCTGTACGGATTGAATTTGCACAGGGGTAAACCTGTTGGTCAGCAAGTCCACCATCTGCTGATAACTGGCCCGCTGGGTAGCAGTACAAGATCGATAGAAGGCATACGCCACCCCTTTTAGCCTAGTGGCTACATTCACAAGCTTTACACGGTCTGACCACCCACAAAGGCCTGCAACCAGCTCAAACTGTTCATGCCAATCTCTAAAGGTAATGCCATCTTTTTCTTCCCCAGAAAATGCAGCAAGTGGTGGTACCTGATTAGCTAATATGGCGTGACTCGCACTGCTAGACTCACTCCCCACTGCAGCACTCACCAGCGGACTAGATCCTGTGCTCCTGGGCGTACACTCCGGCTCTGCAGCTGTCTCAACTTCCGTAACGCCACTTCCGTAGGTCCTCGCGTGGGCGTAACTGCTAGATCCGCACCGCTCTTGGGTGTTGAGATAGGCTTCTCTCCAGGTTCCACCCGTCCCGATCCAGTCTGTGCTTCCAACTGGGCCACCAAGCGAGCTTCGCGTGCTTCCCACTTCAAGCGTTCGGCCTCCACGGCGCGGTGACGTTCCAGCTCTCCCGCGTCCCGAACCTGGGTGACTTGCTCGCGAACTGCGCCCATCTTCTCCTCAAGATCCCGACACTTCGTCTGCGCCTCCTGGACTGCCTTCTCCTGGCTCCAGAGACTCTCCGTCGTCTCCTCCAGTAGACGTCTGCTCTCTTCTGCCTGCTCGTCCTTCTTGCGGATGTCCTCTAGCGCCTGCTCATACAACTCCTTCAGCCGCTGAACCTCGGTAGACAACTCTGCCTCTGCCACTCGCTCCGGATGAGCCTCTCGCAGCCTCCGATTCTCGGCTTCCAGACGCTGTATCTCCCCGTTGGCGTTGTCCAGCATCAGGCGAAGGGACTCCGTAGTCGACATGACTCTCGAGCTCTCGTGGGGTTGAGACGTCGCGGGTTCCCGGATAGGCCCCCAAAATGTAAGACTTTCCGTCCGGGCGAACGAACGCTTCTCGAACACTTCACGCAGGCAACAGCCTCGAGCTCAACATCATAAATCAACCCAAAAATGCAGTGAGTACAGCAGGTATATGTACGAAGTCTACTCAATAGGACAAAGACATAGCACAAAGACTAGGCAGCGGCGTAGGGCCCTAATTCGTTAGTAACAGGTGGTCTAACACCACATCAACACCTAGGCTATAGAGCTAGTGTACAACAAGTATATAGGGTTTCACATATAGTCCATTTCGGCTGTTACAACAGTAGGAGTTCTGTCAACGAGTAATAGGCCCATTTGCCTTCACTTTCAACGTCTTCATCAACTCTGCCACCAGCCACGAAAATGGTGTTGCTGCTGAGTGGCACAGCGCAGTGCCGAAATCTCCTCACACTCATGTCTCCTACAGAGACCCACTGGTTTCTGGCAGGGATGTAAGTGTACACGGTACTGATGAGTTTGTCAACTCTTGTCCGGCCACCAACTGTGTAGAGTGCCCCTCCACATGAAACGGGAGTTGGGCTCAGAGTGGGAGGGTCACATATTTTGGTCCATACACCCCTTTGTGGTTGGGAGTGCTGTGAGGCTGCAGTCTGCTTGACATCGCTCCACTTTGCTCTCCACGCCTGGGAGTTGTCATCTTCTGGTGATTTCCAAGGATGCACCATAGCCCCACGCATCAGGTAGATGTATTCTCTACAAAGGGTCAAGTGAGGTCCCCATAGTGGTATGGGGAGGCTGAGTCCTTGCGGAGTGGTCCACTTCATAGTGGTGAGGTCCAGAATATCTGTAGTGTTGAGGACAGAATCATCTTCAGCCACTCCACCTGTCACCAGGAGGAGGTTGTCGTGAGAGATAACAGTTGGACGAAACCTTCTTGTAGGCATGGAAGGCAGCACTTGTTTCCACTGACCTTCTTCTTCATACCAAGTGGAGAGTATGCTGGTGACCTTTCCTGTTGATAAATCTCGCCCTCCGATCAAGGTGATGTGGTTGTTGAGTACTGCAATGACTGCACGATGCTGTTGTTCAGGGAGTGTGCTCCACTTGTGCTCATTAATGGAGTACACAAGAACAGGGGATACGGGTTTACCATTTCCACCTTTGCCAATTGCACTGATGTAGACTTTGCTGTTGTGGATGGTGGCTGCAAAGGATGCTGCCCTCATTGGCATGTCGGGTAGTTTCACGCTGTGCACTACCTTCCTCAGTGAAGGGGGGAGGGGGGACTGGGGCAGCACCTCCTACAGGACAACATGCAGGACAGCAGGATCATGTGAAGGCAAGTAGTGGACACAAACATGAACATGTGATAGATGGAAAGAATAGATGGAGAGTTACACAAGTAGAGCATACCTTAACACGTTCACTGCGATTAAATTAACCTAGATTACTATCGCCAGGGATTATGTGTTGGGTTACACAAGTGTAACATATTCACTGTGTAATTGTAAGCTACGTATATGGGAATTGTGAATGTGTGTGTGCGTGTGTGTGTTGTGTGTGTGTGTGTGACGTCATCAAGATGGTGGCACGGAGGCCACGAGGTCGCTGGAGAAGACCAGCAATTCTTTCGCTTGGTTGGACCTCCGCTAGTCCGTACCACCCTACTACCACACCCCCTGGGGAATCTGGAGCTGGCAGTCGAATCGGTCTACCCTTACAGCCTCTATAGTGGCTACGGTGGCCGGTCCACCTGGCGCGCCTTGACAGTTTCTTGGCCTACAAAACAGGACCCAGGCAGTAGCCTGGGTCCTGCCCTGCACCCTTATTAGGGCAAGGCGACTAGAGGAGGAGGAGATGTGTGTGTGTGTGTGTGTGTGTGTGTGTGTGTGTGTGTGTGTGTGTGTGTGTGTGTGTGTGTGTGTGTGTGTGTGTGTGTGTGTGTGTGTGTGTGTGTGTGTGTGTGTGTGTGTGTGTGTGTGTGTGTGTGTGTGCATATCAAGGAAAAACTGACACATTATATCTGAAGTGCACACAAATATACAAACGAACCTCAAATATACGTACAAACAAACCTTGTACATACACACACACACACACACACACACACACACACACACACACACACACACACACACACACACACACACACACACACACACACACACACACACACACACACACACACACACACACACACACACACACACACACACACACACTACTCCTCCTCCAGTAACCTTGCCCTAATAAGGGCGTAGGGCAAGACCCAGGCAGTAGCTTGGGTCCTGTTTCATAGGCCAAGAAACTGTTGTAAGGCTGGGCTGGCCAGGCCCACGCCTGAAAACCCTGGGGTGAGTGGCAGCTGGGCGCCATTGCCGTAAAATAGGTCGTCAAGGCGCGCCAGGTGGACCGGCCACCGTAGCCACTAGAGGCTGTAAGTGTAGACCGATCCGACTGCCAGCTCAAGAGTCCCCAGGGGGTATGGTGATAGGGTGGTACGGACGAGCGGAGGTCCAACGAAGCGAAAGCGAAAGAATTGCTGGTCTTCTCCAGCGACCTCGTGGCCTCCATCTTGATGACGTCACACACACACACACACACACACACACACACACACACACACACACACACACACACACACACACACACACACACACACACACACACACACACAAACACAATAAATTATTAAGAAGACCAGAGCATCCTGAATGAACCTTTGGCACGATTACAGCCTGTCTTACAATTAATTTAACAACAGTATTGGGACGAGCCTGAGCGAGCCCCACACTGATGTGGTGAACGGCGATTCTGATTTGACAAACATTTTTATGTCAGATGTATGAATATGTCAGAGAATCATTCAACCTTCAGGCATGGTCAGTGGAGAAGTCCCACATATGCACACACACTTGCACATACCTATGTATGTGCATTGTATTTATGCACACCCACGAACAGAGGCACATGGGGATACAATTATTCATACATCAAAATGTACAACTTAGTAAAGGGATCCCTTCACGCTATATAGTGTCAGGAAATGTAATGTGGTAGCTATGTAGTTACAGGGAATGGAGTGGAATGTAGTGTCAGGAGATGGAATTGCAGATCTACATCCTATATTCACACTCACTCGAGATCAAAACTCTACTACGGTACTGCATGCATGGTGATTAAGGATAGCACAGGTTGCATTTGAGGATGTCATTCACAAGGCCAAATGCAGTCTGTAGAGACAGAAGTGTCCACTCCTTCACTGAGCATATCATCAGCCACTAGTGTGACCTCTGAGGTTCCAGATGAGGAGGCCAGCACGAGGGCAGATGGGAGATCTGCAGCTGAAGGGCCACCCAGCAAGAAAAGCAAGACAGTGAAGAAAGTTTCAAAAGCATAGAGATGATAGGAGGGATTATGGAAAAGTTTATTGAGTATCAACAGAATGCAGAATCTCGCTTTTTGAAATACGAAGAACGGCGCAAAAGTGATAGAGAGCACGAGGAGAGGATGATGGCAATGATATCTATGATGTGCCAGACACAGATGCCCCTCCCTCTCAGATGCACATGAACTATCCTCATGCTCCTCCACACTATCCATACCAGCAGGGTACAGGTAACAGTGCTACCCACAATATACCACCACCCCTGCGGTACCCATATCCTGATGGTGCAGAGTCAGTGGACGACTTTCCAGCATTTGATGCCAACACCGATGAAGACAGTTGACATCATGCATTCTGTTATAGTTTGAGTTAGGGATACAGCGTTAGCCATTTGAGTGTATGACATGAATTGTGTACACACCATATGTACACATGAACAGCATTAGCTACATATGCTTACATGCTACTGGTACGTAATATAGTTTTCGCGTTATCATGTTCACAATGGATGTGCATAATGTAAATCCCTCAGTGCTCCTCTAATAGCTTCAGCAGTAGGGTCACTTCTGTGAACCGTATTGTACTATATCTGCTTGTTCTGTGGCTGGCAAGGTGTCGTTATGATTACTTGTAAACCATTCATCATGGAAGTGCTCTTTATGAATTTCACATATGTTGTGAAGGGTGACACAAGCAGCAATTACATGTGGTACGTGTTGGAGCTGTGCATCATTGCGCTTCAACAGGCATCACCATCGGCTTCTGAGTCTGCCAAAGGCATTTTCAACCACAATGCGGGCTCGACTTAATCTGTAATTGAAGGTTTTTGCAGCAGGTGTTAATCTCCCGTTGGCCGTGTAAGGCTTCATTAGCCAGGGTAGGAGTGGGTAGACAGGATCTCCCAGTACTACTAAGGGAACTTTAACTCCATTAATTATCTTGCCTGTAGTAGGATCCAGTGAACCGTTCTGGCCTTTTCTGTAAAGGTTTGAGTTCTTAAAGACTCGGGCATCATGTATTGAGCCTGGCCATCCGATATAAATGTTGGTAAAGCAACAGCTTGCATGATGACAGAATGAAAACCCTTTCGATTGTAGTAGTCCTTGGCACATTTCTGTGGTGCTAATATAGGCAAATGTAGGCAAATGTGTCCCGTCAACTGCCCCAATACACTGGGGAAATCCACATTTCGTCTCAAACTCATTCACTGTATCTTCTATCTCATTGCTTGCAGCTGGGAATTTGACATACCTCTCCAGGAGTACCTTCACAATGGCCTGGCAAACTTCATTAACAATAACACACACTGTTCCTTTAGCTACACCAAACATGTGACCAATGCTTCGGTAGTCACCATCATAGCAAACAGAAAGCGTTCGCGCTGCTGTTGTCGACAGAATTGTCTAACTCTCGCTCTTCTGGCAGCTTCTCTCCTTCGCTACATGCAGGGTTCGTGCAGTCAACAACAGTGGCAAGATCCTTTGCATGCTTGCTTGCGCTAGCGCTAGCGACTATCGGGCGAAGTTCGCGCACGAATGTCAAGTGCGGCACAGAGCTGTTTACACACAATTAGATTGCTCACTACACCGGTTTGGCCGAATCGACTCTAAATCGATTGCAAACCTACTTTGTTCCAGTGTAAACGCGGCTTGAGATATACAAACTCAGGCTTGCTAGACCACCCAATAACACCCAGACTCATGAAAATTATAATATATTATTAAATTTAAATAAGCCCAGAGGGCAAATCAGAGGATGAATAATCCAGTGGTAATATAGCAATTAGGTACCACCTTCTCAACCATTATAGGTTGCATGTATACATAGTGTGTCTCAATCACACTCAATTGACTGGTGGTCATCACCAATTATATGACTACCTTCTGCCTTGCCTATTTTTGAACCTCAAATTCGGGTTAACACCTCTAAACCAGTGTCTGCTGCATAGTGGGTTCTCGGCCCGAGTTTGAAACCGGGTTAAAGCAATATAAACCGGGTTCAGAACTGGATAAGTCGCTCATGTGAACGCGCTAAACTGGTTCACAGTATCCATGTGAAAAGGGCCATAGTGACTCGGGTGAAGCCTATCCTACACACACAGCCCACTTAGTGCCAGATCTGCTGCCCATGCCCTATCTAACAGAGTACTACTGTTAATGCTACACCACCAGACCAGAAAATGACATAAGCTGACAGACCACAACCACTTCCTTGATGAATTGGCAGCCATGGCATTCGCAAAAGCATACATTGTGTGAAGTGAGAACATAACACTTCCTGCAACATCTCAGCCCAGCAAGCCACTGGCGCTACGTTAATGGAGTTGTACGTTGTATGTGTGTGGTATATACACATGACAATTATGACACTCTGAATGGACTGTTACAGATTCAAACATGATGCAATTGAAAACTTACAATATTTTGTCCGTTTACTGCTCAGTGTATATATACAGATACTGTATCTATTTATTTTGTTTACACATTTGTAAGTGACACACTTTGCTAACAAAATAGAGGCACACCTGCAACTGAGATGTCAGTTCCGCTTCATGCTTTTTCCTTGCAGCAATTTCCTTCTTTGCTTCTTCAAGATCTGCTTGGAGTTTTATAGTACTTCTAAGCTCAATAGTGGTGGCCTGAAAGGTATTGTACATGCAGAAAAGCAAACTGTATAAAATACATATAAATACGTACTGTTGACAATTGCACTCTTACCAGAACATAACTCTTAGACTAACAGTATACAGACTAGAACTGCTGAGTTACATGCTTTAATCATATTTATGCATGGTAACAGTATGCAGACTAGATTCAGATTTGACATCAAGGATCTGGGAAAACTCCATCACTTCCTTGGCATGAAGATTGTGCAGGATGAGGCAAGTGGGAGCATTTGGATCGGTCAGCCTGCATACATTGAGGCTCTTCTAAAGCGATTTTTGGAATGTAACACTCGAAAGCCAACCCTACGCCCGTTGATCTTGGTAACAAGCTAGTGAAAGCCTCACAGAAAGACGAGTTGTTTGATCAACACACGTATCAGTCTGCTGTTGGAAGCTTGCTGTACGTGTCTGTCGCTACTAGACATGACATCACATTTGCGGTGAGCAATGTGGCCAAGTTCTCTGCCAATCCCACTACTCGACACTGGACTGCAGTGAAGGAGGTCATGAGATACCTGAGAGGTAAAACTGATCTTGGTCTCATCTTTACTCCACAAGGTAGTAACGACTGTGTGGGGTTTTCTGATACTGAGTGGGCAGGTGATCTAGACGACAGAAAGTCTACTTCTGGATACGTGTTCCAGATTGGTGGCACTGCTGTGAGCTGGAGAAGCAAAAAGCAAACAACTGTTGCACTTTCAAAGGCGGAAGCTGAGTATGTTGCTTTGGCTGGTGCAACCCAAGAGGCTGTTTGGATGAGACAACTGATTGCAGATCTCAATGGTGAACCAGCAACTGAACCCACTATTGTCTTTGAAGACAATCAAGCAGCCACAGAATTCCATGGTCGCTTGAAGCACATTTCGATCAAGTATCATTTTGTCTGGTCAAGGTCAATGATGGAACGATCAACATAAGTTACTGTCCCACAACAGAAATGATTGCTGACATGTTGACAAAGGGATTGCCAACAGGTACCTTCAACAAGCTTCGTAAGATGATTGGACTTGAAGTATGTTCCGGCAGCGAGTGAGGAGGAGTGTTGACAATTGCACTCTTACCAGAACATAACTCTTAGACTAACAGTATGCACACTAGAACTGCTGTGTTACATGCTTTAATCATATTCATGCATGGTAACCATATTCATGGTTATGATCTTATTTGGTGTACTGGAATGTGGTATATACCACGTGTTCTCTTTCAGCTGTGTTGTTGAACTGTAGTAGTGATTTGAGTGCTAAAAGAATCATTGTCAATCGTGAGTTCCAACACGTACATGGTGTATATTACAAGAACTATTACAGGAGTATGCATGAAATGGCATGTGGGACATGGCAGTTATGTAAACAATATGGCTACCACATGGGCAAATATTTACCATTGTATCTCCCCATGTTTCTCCTTCATGCTCCTTCGTAACAGAGCTGTCTTTACACTGATTAGAAACTGAGGTATCAGACACTTTCTTACAGTGTTTGACCATGATTATCTTACTGAGAGAGAAATGCTGTCGTCTATGAATCCCACAAAAAACACTGTCAGCCATGGCAAGGTTTATGGAAAGGAATCACAGTGTGCTGTCCTATTATCTAGCTAGCTAACTTTTACATGTGGGATTAAGGTGTAATATGTTCGAATGTGAGTTACAAGGAGAAAACAGAAACATAATTGCTATAATTCTGATGATCTGTTAAAAGGTAGTGGACAGGAAAATTCCGTGAATTTCAGATATAACAACTGTGTGACCGCCTATGTGGACTATGTCAAGAGTGTTGACTGTGCAGTGTGTGGCAAACACGCTATTTCAAGAGTGTTGACAGTGCAGTGTGTGGCAAACACGCTATTTCTAACACGCATATCCTTCATTAGGCGCATATGTCTCTGCGGTCAGAGCTATAGGCGCATCTGCCTAACAACCAGTCGATATGGTATCTCACATTACCATATATCTCTGCACAAGACTGCTTAATCCCACATTAGACATTAGACCATTTCTTTCGCTGCCCATTACAACTTTCGTCGTGTCAAAACCTCTCTCACAACAAATCTCGATGTGGCAATATCTTAAGGCACTAGTTGCAACCTTGCCAAACAACCACTGCACACGTGACATTTTCGTGATATTGTAATGAAATGTTTGATGAAACCTACAAAAATAAATTCATTCGTTCGAGTCACACGTAGTTCACGCACAGTCACATGCGTAGGCATGGTAATGTGCAAGAATGTGAGAAAACTGCAGGGTTCGCCATAACATAAACAGGTCTGCCATGTCCCACATGCTATCCATACATTTGAGGTATGCCAAACACATGTGTACAAGAAACAGAAGGTAGTGTCAAAGAACTTATATACGTATAAATGTATACCTCATCTCCATCGACCAAGGCCAGCACTTCCCTCTGCAGGTCTGAAGCCTTTGGTCTTTCCTTTGGATTGTCCTTGAGGCAGAGCAGGATTTGCGGTCTCAGTGGGTGCTCCTCACCCAAAGCCTTCAAGTCCTTCTCACGTCGTTCAATCTCACGTATGGTGCCTATTCCACACAAATTAACCAGCGGCTCCTGCTGTGTGCCAATCTCCAACATCAGCACACCGACAGAGAAGATGTCCAGGCTCTCATTGTACTTTGATTTATCATCTTTCAAGGCTTCAGGAGGCATGAAGGTAACCATCCCTGGTTGGCCTGTTGTGAGGTATAGGTCCTTCTTCAGTTTGGACTGCCCAAAATCCCCAATTTTAGTGATTCCTTCAAATGAAAACATCACATTCTTATCATTGAGGTCACGGTGGACGAGGGGCGGTGTCTGCTGGTGAAGGAAGGCCACTCCTCGAATAATCTCCAGAGAGATGCGAAGCTGCTTTGGAAGTCGAAGCCCTTTCTTGCACTTGTCCAGAAATTGACGGAGATTCTCATGCATCTTCTCCATGACAAGAATTGGACCTAGTCTGGGGTCGTTGAATGCCCCTATGAAACCTGCATAATCCGTGGGTGGAAAGGGGGAAGTAGCCAGCTGCCGGCTAACCTATGTACGCAGCTATCTATCTATAACTAAGTATACAAATTCTCCATAGCTACATAACTAGCTAGCTAATTACTCTAGCAATTTCTAAATTTTAGGTAATTGCCTTGATACGGTACACACAGTAAAAAAGTTAACGTTCTACGGGCGTACTACACCTACGGCTACGGGCGTACTACGACTACGGCTACGTCTGAAAGGAGAGTCAGTTAAGCAAGTCTGGTACGCAGATGATGCCACAGCTGGTGCCCAACTCGCCCACCTACGAGATTGGTGGGAACGCCTAGTGGAACACGGCCCAGACTACGGGTACTATCCCAATGCATCCAAGACGTGGATAGTAGTCAAGGAAGACAAGGTTGATGCCGCAGTTGCTGCCTTCCAAGGTACCGAAGTGAACATCACCATCGAAGGGAAGAGACAGCTTGGAGCAGCTCTCGGCACTAGGTCATTTGTTGAGGAGTACGTCCATCAGAAGGTTGCAGCCTGGGTCCAGGAGATAGAACGTCTATCATCTATTGCCATCACCCAACCCATGCAGCATATGCTGCATTCACCCATGGTCTCATGAACAAATGGATGTTCCTCGCCAGGACCATTGGAGGCATAAGTGACCACTTCCAGCCCCTGGAGGAAGCAATTCGGCACCGCTTTCTGCCCTCACTCACAGGCCAGAAAGCTCTCAGTAATGCTGAACGTGAGCTCATGGCCTTGCCAGTGCGCCTTGGTGGTCTTGGCATCACGAATCCCGCAACCCAGACAGATCACCAGTACAGTACATCGCAGAGAGTAACAGCACCCTTAGCAGCCCTGATCCTGCAACAGTCACCCACCTGTCCAACCGAAGTCAAGGACATGCAAAGAAAGGCCAAGTCAGAAGCGCGTTCCATCTGTCGACAACAAGAAGCACTGTCTGCAGCTGAGCTAATGGGCAAGCTTCCCAACAACCTGCAGAGGGCTCTCAATGTCTCCAGTGAGAAGGGTGCCACGAGCTGGCTGTCCGCCCTGCCGATGACAGAGCACGGATTTGCCCTCCATAAGGGAGCCTTCCGCGATGCCCTGTGCCTCCGGTATGGCTGGCGTCCATCAAACCTGCCCACCAACTGTGTATGCGGGAAACCCTTCTCTGTGGAACATGCACTGAGCTGTGCCTGTGGTGGTCTCCCATCCATCCGTCACAATGAGCTATGTGACATCACAGCTGAACTCCTCACAGAGGTCTGCCACAACGTCGGAACAGAGCCAGCCTTGCAGTCACTGTCCCAAGAGCAATTGAAGCACAGAACCGCAAACAGGGAAGATGGAGCCCGTCTGGATGTTGTTGCAGAGAGCTTCTGGGGACGTGATAGACAACGTGCATTCTTTGATGTCCGGGTTTTCAACCCCATTGCACAGAGTCATCGCAACACCCCACTGGCACAATGCTATCGGCAGAATGAGCAAGAGAAGAAGAGAGCATATGAGGAGCGGGTGAGAGAAGTCGAGCACGGCACGTTTTCCCCTCTTGTCTTCTCAACTTCGGGCGGCATGGGACCCATTGCAACTGTGGTGTACAGAAGAATCGCCTCCCTCATCGCCGAGAAGCAGCAGCAACCCTACAGCCGGACCTTGTTCTGGCTGAGATGCAAGTTGAGCTTCTCGCTCCTGCGCTCAGCCATCATGTGCCTCAGAGGCGCACGCTCATCCCTCCACCACCCAGCCAGACCTTCCAAGATTGGAGAGCCCATCGACCTGACCTGCTCAGAGGGTCGAATTCCTCGCCAAGACTGACTTTGCATGACATGAAACAGTCTAAACCCCTTTCAGCTCACTTGTCTAAACCCATTTCTACCGCTAGCTGTATGTATGTATGTATGTGTGTATCTCAGCCCAAAGTCTTATGGCTACGGGCGTGCTACGCTTACGGCTTACGGCTACGGCGCGGGCTACGATGATTGTTGCACGTTGCACGGGCGTACTAGTCTAAGGCTACGGGCGTACTACGCTTACGGCTACGGGCGTATCGCGGCTACAACTACGGCGTACTATGGGCTTGCGACCGGGTGTAAGCTAACCTCTGGTCACTACAATCGTGAAAGGTAAATCTGACGATTGACGGAGGTATGGCCTCTTAGACGCTAGCGTAGCTAGCTGACCCTTCTTGCGCCTCCATTTTCGCCTTGCGTAACGACTTTATCACGAAGAAAGTGGAGGCGAGGAAGCGGTCGTGCTACGCAAGGCTACTCAGATGCAATTCAACCACTGAAAGCTAAAACTCCGCGGAATCGCTCAAGTGCAAGTGCATGCGTACGTAGCTATACTTCGTATGCCAACTGAGCTAAGACTGGTACAGGCGTACTACGGCTACGGGCGTCCTAGGCAACAGCTACGGGCGTACTACTGCTACGGGTATGGCTATGGCTACGGGCGTACTACGACTTTTTTTTTTTTAGGACATATACAGACGTAGGCACACATGCGCACTTCCTGAGATAGTTAGTAAAAAACAAAAAGTACAAGTACAGTTGCAGACAAATATAGACTGCAGTTGTGTAGATCTTGTGGAGAGGCAAATTAGATTGAGGGGACACGCCCCTCACTGGAAATCATGCAGGTTGGGGTACTACGACTACGGCTACGGGCGTACTACGACTATGGCTACGGGCGTACTACGACTGAGGCTACGGGCGAACGTACGGGCGTACTAGTCTCGCTAGCCAGACCGCTTCCTCGCCTCCATTTTTACAAAACTGACGTCATCGGTCGGCGAGGAAGGGTCTGGTGAATAGCCTATACCGTTTTTGTTCTGAGCCACCGGAACTTGGTGGCTCATTAATATGCAGTTGCCGTGGAAATAATAATATTCATATTGGGTAACGCGTTTTGACCGGAGAATGTACAGCGCTGGAACTAGACTAGCTAGCTAGACTAGTTCCAGCGCTGTATATAAGTTCTCCGATTCTCCGGTCTATCTAGCTAGACTAGTTCCAGCGCTGTACGTTCTCCGATTCTCCGGTCTAGCTAGCTAGATTACGCTGGAACATGGAGCTATGCTGCTTTTGTCGAGCGGAGATTAGTAGTGCTACGCACAAGAAGAAGCGAAAGCTACTGCACAGAGATGCTTGCGCGGTTGCCTTATTTAGTGGCTAATGTGCTCACCTAAAATTCGATCGAACAGTAGTGGTAATATCCCGAATATCACCGACTTCCCATACCCGACAGGCAGCGAAACAAAGGTGTCCTTGCCGCCCAAAAACGCCAGAATGGCTTCTTCTTGCTTGTCTTTTAGTTGAGTAATCCCACACAGTGGCAGAGTATGCTTCAGAGCCTCTTTATGATCCATTGTTGACGCACTACGCTCGCGGCTTACGAACTTCGCTCCAGCGTTCACATATGCGAACCGACAACGTTAGTACGCGGTTATCATCGACGGAAGTGACTAATTAGTATCGCGCTCAGAACAAAAACGGTATAGGCTATTCACCAGACCCTTCCTCCCCGACCGATGACGTCAGTTTGTAAAAAATGGAGGGGAGGAAGCGGTCTGGCTAGCGAGACTACGGGCGTACTACGTTAACTTTTTTACTGCGTATACCGTATGTACCCCTCCGATTACAGTCACCCATTCCACTCACCGACAACATGAGGGTGGCTCAGTGACTGGAGTTTCTTGCATTCCTCTCGAAATTCCTCAAACGGTTTACTGCGCTCTTCTTCTCCACCTGCCTGACGAAGCAGCTCATGAATTTGCTTCACAGCGACAGGCCGCCCTTCCAGCTCTCCGTTGTACACGACGCCCCAGGCACCTCTGTTCAGTTCAGCTCCTAATTTGAGGTTTTTCGGCTTGTCGGGGAAGGTGAGGGAAGTGTGTCGCAGAGCCATGTCTTTGGAATGCGGCCACCCACCTTGGCCGTAGCTTATCCGGACAACGTACTTGGACACCGCGACGACCTTATATAAGGAGGTGATTACGTCACCTGCAACTTGGCCA
The DNA here is from genome assembly GCA_949841015.1 of Aplysina aerophoba. NCBI lineage: Eukaryota > Metazoa > Porifera > Demospongiae > Verongiida > Aplysinidae > Aplysina > Aplysina aerophoba. Next base: position 2,763,644 of record OX465033.1, read on the forward strand.
TTGGGGGGAATCCGACATTGCCCGCAGGCAAAATGTCCGCACAGTGGCCCAGCCCACTTCCGGCCGCCATCATGTCGAGGGTGTGATCGGTGGGCCAACGGTGTGATCGGTCGCACCGACCGTTTAGAGTGACGCTCACACCAATACCGTCATTTGCGCTATTACGCAACCGCGTGCAGCATTGGTTTAGTTGCCAAATCAACAGCAGCAGCCAGCTACAGGAAGCACGAAATGGAAAAGCGGCGTAAGTACGAGAGAAGGGTACTAGATGTCGAACATGGCTCTTTTACCCCCCTGGTCTTCTCCACGAGTGGAGGATGGGGCCCTTCTGCCACAGTCACATTCAGACGGTTGGCCAGCCTCATCTCCAACAAGGTGTCACAACCTTACAGTGCAACTCACTGTACTATTCATTGATTCTAAATATCTGACTAAGTATCACATGGCATTTTTGTTTCCTCAGGCAGTGCGCATGCGTGCCTATGTAATGTTATAATGAAATAGCAGTATTGTTTTTAAAAAAAAAAAACTTACAGTGCAACTCTTGGCTTCATCCGCTGCAAGATTGCATTCTCACTGATTGACTCGGCTGTGACGTGCCTACGTGGGGCCAGATCCTCAATCCACAACCCCTCCAGGGACTTGAATCTCCACAGCCAGCCACTGGACCTCATCGCCAATGAGGCCCGGTGGTCTGTGTGACTTGCCAGATAACTGTAACATCCTTTATTAATTAAGCTATACTGTGCTATTTTAAATACGTATATTTAAGACCATGTTAAATACAGGTATTATGTTTTGCCATTTATGTATGTATGTATGTATGTAAGTATACTTTGCTTTTGGCTGTGAAAAACAAGTATTTCGAGTTAAAAAACTCGTGGGGCACCGATGGGGCGCCCCAAACTCGAACTATACTTGCTAGTAATGCCCACATTTGTCATGCCATATGATATAGCATCACTCTAAATCCTAGAATGACCCAGGATGCACCACACAGAGGTCTGCATGAATGCATCAGGGTTTTAGATACAAGCCAAGACAGCTGTGCTTAAGCATCCACACTCACAATCACATCAAGTTGGCAATCGTAGGGAAGGTGCATTAATTAGCTAAGTGTTTGCATGCTTTGCACAGGATAGAGCCCTGCAGTTACACAGCGTCATGCACTCTGATACCTAACTGTTCTAATCCAGCTAGCTAGCTACTCTTCGTATTACGTGCAGAACAATGTGAGAACGTTTATTAAATGGCCGTTCAGCCTCGGTAGCATTTGGAGCTGTAACCCGAAAGTAAGATTTCTTTAAGCTTCTAAGCAACATTACTCTTCTTGAAACTATTCGTGAACAACTTTCGTTCGTTTGGTAAAGGAAGAAATGATAGGAAAGACGATTTCTAACCGGGTAAACAGAAGCCTCCCGGGCGGCCATTTTGTTACCAGGCCTCTTCTTTTTTCGGCTGTTTCTTCTCGAAAACGTCCTGCGCAGGCTTGGTGATGGCTTAATATTATAAAGAAGTGATTTTGAATACTTCTCATTTGATCAAATGGCTGCGCAAGTGAAGACAAAGCGAGTAAAAGCTTGGTAAAGTCGAGGAAAGCTGAGCGCCGCCATTTTGTGACAGATATCAGAGAGTGCGGTAGCACTCTCTATGTAGGGATGGCACAGGGTGTTTCGTTTTCCCTATACATTGGTATAGGAGCGAAATTTGAAAATACGCAGAAAACCGGCGAAAGAAGGCTACGTACAGCTGAATATAGAACGGTCTTACTATAAACTGACCTTAAAGGCAAGCGAACATATCCCGATGAGAAATAACCGCGCTTCGAAAATCCCGGTTTTCGTTTTCAGCTGTAACTCAAGAACGAAGGGGGCTATTGGAGCGCTTTTAGGACGAAGCTACTAGAAAGTTCCCGAACTGTATTCTTTGATAGAACTGGTAGTCAAAGCGATAATATTCAACATCAAGGTTTTCGTGGCTCACAGCGACAGAGCTATGCGAAATCCGCCATGTTCTAATGACGTCACCTATTTGAAAAATGGCCTCTGGGGCAGCGCGCCGATGTTCGCGTTTGCTTGGTAAAGCGCAAGATTGGCATAAGGCTTACCAAGCGTGGTGCGCCATGGAATTCTTGTTGATATCGTTCAAGACTGATAAGGAAACGTTCGCAAGATGTGTCAGTATCAGTGGACACAGTAATTCATCTCGGTCCGGTAAACTTTATCCCCCCAGTTTTGTATCACAAGATGTTCACTGAAGCAAGTCAATTATAACTTATTAATAGCTAAAACTGGCCGGGATATGATATACTAATGAGAGAAAGCTATAAGTTGACTTGCATAAAAAGTACAGAAACTAGAAAAGAATAAAAATTTTCTAGAAAAATAGTAAGAATGTAGGGATGGCACAAAAAGGACAGAAACAAGAGGGGATGTCGCGGTGAAGTAAGTGCTGTGTGCGGTTTCCACACAAGGCTCTATTGCACCATATCCCTACATCTGGCAGCATTCTGCATCATGTGCTACTCCCTGTATGGCCACATTAAATTAGTATCAGCTGTTGCTCTTGGTCTGTAAAGTGGGAGCAACTAAATTCCTTTAACTATGTATATACTTGAGTCTAGATCTGTTCTTGCCAATTATTTTACATATTCCTTTCGATGCACTCAATCCATTTCGACACCACTTACTGATTAGCTACATGCTGCTGCCAGATGTAGAGATATGGTGCAATAGAGCCTTGTGTGGAAACCGCACACAGCACTTACTTCACCGCGACATCCCCTCTTGTTTCTGTCCTTTTTGTGCCATCCCTACATTCTTACTATTTTTCTAGAAAATTTTTATTCTTTTCTATATATATACGAACATGAAGCCATACAAAAAACCTAATTCTGAAAACGAAGGCGCCCCAAAAAAATGGCTTAGTTGCGCAAACTGTTCGCGTGTGTATCCTAGGCAACAAGTGACCACGTTTAGGATCCATAGAGATAAATGGCTGCAGCGTACAGCGACTGGACAGGATTTGAGTCTGTGAAGGTCCGTTGAGTGTTTGTGCGCGGTGTCGATGATAGCCTCTCACATATTCGCGTACCCTGTGGCACACAAACGTACAAGCAGATACGTATACGTACGCTAGTCTCGCATAGACAGACCGCTTCCTCCCCTCCATTTTTACATACTGACCACATCGGTCGGGGAGGAAGGGTCTGGTCAACAGCCTATACCGTTTTTGTGCAGACGACGAAACTAATTAGTCACTTCCGTTAACGAAAACGGTTAAACACATTTTTTAAAGGTGGTGGAAGAGCTGAGCTCCAAACGCTTTCGCTTGGGCGTACTAGACGGCGACGCTGCCGGCGAGTCGATGGCGGCATTGGTGGAGATGATGAAGCCAGAACCAGGGAGTCCACGCGGTTTTCAAGCGTGTCTTCTAGCTTCTGGCAGCTAATGCGCAGCTTCTCTAACCTCTCCAGGTCGCACTATCAGAGCTCCATCCGCGCTATCCAGACTTGTCACACCTGAGGCTTACTATTCCGGCTGCGGTATAACGCAGTTTATCGCTATGAATAACATTATTACCATGGTTACTGCATATTAATGAGCCACCAAGTTCCGGTGGCTCTGCACAAAAACGGTATAGGCTGTTGACCAGACCCTACCTCCCCGACCGATGACGTCAGTATGTAAAAATGGAGGGGAGGAAGCGGTCTGGCTATGCGAGACTATACGTACGCATGTTCCACACATATGTACATTACACCGCAAACTCGATCCTGCAGTAGACAATACACTTACATTAGCATGCATGACTACATTGCCTGTAACATTTTGTGAAAAAGTTAAAGCAAGCATTGTAGTAGTCTGTCAACACACTCATTGTGTTGCACCTGCTAGTTCAATTACCATTACTTTTACTTCTGTCATTCATTGATTCATATCCACCATGACTCTCATTGTTCACGAAGACCTCTTTTTGAAGCAGTTGTTCACGAACAGTTCTTGTAGGATGATCATCAGCAACTCCTTCTGGTTTCCAAATTGCAGTTGCGGTCTCAGTACAGACTATAGCACGCTCTGGATGTAGCACAGCAGTGTTTGATGTGCTGCACTGATTAATTGTAGACAACTGGAATGTCCAAAATGTTAAAAATGTGGTGTGTCGATCACCCCTAAATTGGTGTGAACTGGCTGCCACAAAAACCACACCAAATTTGGGTGTGATGTTCACACCAAGTAGAGTAGTGTGATAATCACACTGGTGGGTAGTGTGATATTCACACTGGAATTGGTGTGAAGTTCCTCCTGATGTGTGTAATATTCATAACATTCCAGTCCTCACATTGTTATTTAGCAATGATTCAGAAGAAAATAACAGTTTACAGCATAGGCCGAATAAGAACAGGTACAACAGGAAAATATCTATAGTTTCAAACGAGCTATGAGCCTAGCAAGCCTAGGCTTCTTAGAAACTTTAGCTCTCAAAAATGTATATTCCAAAAACTGAAATAAAGAATAGGTTCCATTGGTGTAGTTAATATTGAAAACAAAAAAGGCAGCAAAAAGGGCAGCCACAGCCTGTGCTGTCTTCTCAACCCGCATCAGGACTTGGTTCTCGAGGCACAAAAAAACTTCTCGCACTTCCTTGATTGTGCCAGTAGCCAGTAGACAGCACTGCTTTGTTGGCAACTCTGTTGCCTCCTGCACTATGTCTGCATTGACCTGCACGAGAAAAGAAGTACAAGTAGATTGATAAACTAAATCAAAAAATTTTATAAAAATTACCAGCTGATTGAGAAAGAAGAAACAAACTTTAAATGAATGTTACAACATACTGGACACATCATAATTTACTTACTGGCACAATCTTGAGGACTCGATTGTGGTCAGCCTTTGAGTGCGGGTCAACAAGTGATAGGCCTCTGAATGGGTTCCCAGTGCTAAGTACAAATGCAGTATCAAGAGGTATGCACTATACACACACCTCACATAGTTTCACTCCACCACACACACAACCACCACCACCACATACGTACAAGAAACACACACACACAACAAGCAGGGACCATCCTTGGCAGGACCTGACTGGCTTCAATGGCTCACACACACACACACACACACACACACACACACACACACACACACACACACGCACACACACACACACACACACACACACACACACAGACAGACAGAGAGATGCTCACCATTTTAACTGACATGTTTAAGATAAACGTGGTAAGGATGCCTCCCCACATGGTATCTGTGGCATAGGAATTACACAGAGTGTCATGGACACACATGGACACACAGCCTACCTTAGCTTGAAGGACACCCTTGGCCTCAAACAGCTCAGATTCTTCAGCCTCCAAGTGCTCCTTCAGACGAGTTGACTCCCCTCCTCTTCCTCCTGCTGCTGCTAATACAGTGTACTTAAAATGCGTCCAGAACCGCCTGATACTTGATAAAAAGAGCAATTTCCCGTCATGTTCACCGTACGGACGCTTGACTCAACCATCTCTATAGGTGCCGTTATCCAAAATGGCTGACTTGTTACCTAGGATACGCATTCTCACAACACAGTAAAATGTCCGCGCATGATTGCGCAACTGTAAAAATGGCAATTTAGTGTGACCTTCGCACCAAGTAACCGCTGTGACCGATCGCACCGTTGGAGTGAGCGATGATTGGTGCGATCGTCACACCGCATTTTTAACACTGAAACGTTCACGTAGTAATGCTGCAAGCTTATTTGTCCACTCAGTCAATCTCTCATCAAAGTACTTTGCCTGACTGTAGGATGAATCTTGCCTCACTGCTCTAGCTACTGGCAGAGCATCAGCAAATGTAAAGGCAATTACTGTCTTATTCCACAAAAGCCCCATTTCATTACACCTCTTCAATGATTGAACCAGACTGTTATGCATTCTTGTCTCACGCAATTTGAAGCAGTATATAGTTGCAAACTGACCCCCATTTGTACAATTGAATAAAGACCAAAATTTAATGTTATGTGTCGATGGAGATTCAATAGAGCAATCAGATTCAGGCCCACATGTCTCATGGATGGTAACAGGAATTTGCGCTTAAACGTAGTGACAATAAGACCTGGAATGTTAGGACTTTTGCAGTAGTCTTCTGGGTATACTTGCACACCTAAAAGGTTGTTGACGAGAGTTGACTTCCCTGAACCGGGATCACCAATGACTAAGATGGTTAGGCCTTGTTCAGCTGTGACTGAAAGCTGTTGAAGGAACTTGGACATGTCAGGTCTGAACTGTATGTACAATTATACGACTGCTTGGTCCTTACACTTGTCCAGCTCATATCATATCATATACAGTGTTCTCTCTAGGCTGTTTTTGGGTGGTGCTGCACCCCCCTATTGTGCAAATTTACCCCCCTATCAGTGTTTTGGAGGCTGCTGCACCCCCCTAAGAGTCATACACAATACTGATCAATATATATTCAATAAGTATTTGCAAAAGTTATACACATGCAAGTACATGGCAATCGATTGTGCAATAATAACGCTAGCGGAGGATAGAGGCTGGATTTGAGACTAGTGTTTTGGACTCCACCCCCCTGCACCCCCTATTTCAAAATTCTGGCGAGAACACTGATCATATAGTGGTATTTCCTGTTTAGAAGTAGTGTTATTGATTGCTGCATACATCTGTTTAGAGGTGCCACAAAGGGAACCAGCTTGTACTAGTACAACTAATAGAGAAGGACAGGCAGTGTAACAATACTACTCGTTAGGGACCTTCTGTCCACCTAGGTTCATGAATATAATTCACCTCTTACTAAACAAGCATTGGTACCTTCAGAATCCCTCTATAGGGCAATAACAGTTATTCCAGACCTCACACACATGAACCACTGCCAGTAAACAGATCTGCTCAAGTTTATACAATGTCTGCACCTACTCCCACCTAGGCACATGAATACAATTTACCTTCTATACATATTATATATACTGGCTATGCCCATGAGGGGCCAATGTGTAAACGTTTAGCAAACAATAGGGTCATGTTGTTCATGAATATATTTAAGACCCTCATTCCATACCTCACCTGATGCAAAATATGCTAACACTGATGTTAGAGTTTGTACAGATCTGTGCCTATACGTATCATATTTAAAGGTTCCCCAGTCTAAATATGATACCTGATACCTGATACCTGATACCACCCACAAGGTCTTATGAATACAATTCACCTCCAAACTGCTAGCAGCAGCACCAGCAACCTTGCACAATTCTGTTGGTAGATGGTCTGTTTCATCATTGACTTTGGACTTAACTTGAAACAAAGAACAAGTATACTCCATGTTTAGCTGACAAGGCAAATGAAGACATATATTGGTCTCAGCAGGCCTGGTGAGATAATAATCATTATGGTGTGGAGTTTCATGTTTCACTCCCAGGTCTACACTGTTAAAAATGCAGTGTGATGATTGATGGGTCACAGCCATTACTGGGTGAGAAGGTCACACTAAATTGCCATTTTTACAGTTATGTACTAGTTATCACATGGCCACGAGGGCGCTGGCTAATTTATCACCCGAGGGCGCGAAGCGCCCGAGGGCGATAAATTAGCTAAGCGCCCGAGGGGCCATGTGATAACTGGCTTGTTGCAAATCGCCAGGGAACGCTCTACGCTCAAACCTCCTTCGCCGTCGAATCAATTCACCGAATGAACGAGACCGACGTTACTATAGAAATCAGCGAACGCCTTTTTCGTGAGATAGAATGAACGAAATGTCAAAGCGTGTGGCTTCAACGCCGGTTTCTTGTTCTGCAAAGGCACCGCGATGTTCTTTCGTCAATGACGACGACTTCGAATCGCTACAAGCAGGCTACCAGCCCAAAACTACTCTTCGAAGCACGGACTGGGCTGTGAACGTCTATCTTGCCTAGTCTCGCGTAGCCAGGCCACTTGCGCCTGGCGAAAGCCGTCTGGATACGTGAGACTAGTAATATCTTGCCTAGGAGGCAGAAAGAAACGGCAGCACAAGCGGAAAGGGTTTTGAAAATTGCTTTTCTAGCACTGAACAACTTCCTCAGTTTTAGTGCAACGTTATAAAGTGAGATTCGTCCATTAAAAGTTAAGCAATTGTATGAATTGCCAAAATTGTTATGATCACTTGAGCGTTTTACAGTAGCTACAGTTGCTGGAAACTTCTTACCTATAAAGCATGGCATGCAGCATGGTGTGGATCAATTAATAGTAGAATGATGCATGCATGAATGTGTAATGCTTGCACTATGGGATACATTTGCAACAGTCATATTGTCTACTGTCATGGGAAAGTCCACAAGGTGATGAACATCAAAGATGTTTTCTTGAAGTGTAAGAATAAACGTTTGCATTAGGTTGGACAATGATTGGACACATAAATAAGAGCCCCATTTGAAGCAGTGCGTTATAAAGCAAAACAATGCGTTATACGCTTCTAAATAAGGCAACTGTGCGTTATCCAAAAATAACGCACAGTTGCTGCCTTTGATCTAACAACCCAAGCTGCAACAAGAAATCATTCACGGCCATTTTTTACTGTGTTGTAAGAATATGTATCCTAGGTAACGAGTCAGCCATTTTGGATAACGGCACCTATAGAGATGGTTGTCGAGCGTCCGTACGGTAAACATGACGGGGAATTGCTCTTTCTATCAAGTATCAGGCGGTTCTGGATGCATTTTAAGTACACGTAAGTGAGTTTATTATTCAATTCTCTAATTTTAGCAGCTTCTGAGCTTTGGCTGTGGCTCGTGCACGCAAACACTTGTAGGTATGGTGCAGGTGCTTTGTAGCGAAGTGGCTCCGTTACAGTTGTAGTTTCAGCGTGCACAGTCACTCTCAAGTAGTTAGTTATGCCACTGTGCCGTGTTAGGGTTAGTGCCGGAGAGGTATCCTTACCATGTTGATCTAAATGGTTAAGAAGGTGAGCATGCACTGCCATCATCAGTGTTTGTCTGTCTCTCTCTCTCTCTCTCTCTCTCTCTCTCTCTCTCTCTCTCTCTCTCTTTCTCTTTCTCTCTCTCGTGTGTGTGTGTGTGTGTCCATGACACTTTGTGTAATTCCTATGCCACAGATACACATGTACCATGTAGGGAGGCACCCTTGCCATGTTTATCTTAAACATGTCAGTTAAAATGGTGAGCACTCTAATTAACAATGTTTGCATCTGTGTGTGTGTGTGTGTGTGTGTGTGTGTGTGTGTGTGTGTATGTGTGTGTGTATGTGCGCACATGCTGCTCAATGCAAGAGAAGGGATGTGTGAATCTGTACGAAGGAACTGCCATGAGATAAGTGGCACTTGATGAATTAAAATTCAGTTTCCTTATTATACATAAGAGTACACTGCACTGACGAGCCCCAATATAGGGCGAAACGGCCGCAAAGCTGTCTGCAGTTCTCTTGCAAATTAATTTGTTGACCAGATTGCAGTGCAGTTGCATATGCATGAAAACTTGAATGGCTCTAAACTGGGATTTCATAGAAGAAATAACAATTCTATATTCTTATGCATAATTAGCTATAGCTGTACAGTATGTAACAATAATGGTGAGCATCACTCCTTCCAAAGAGTGTGATCCTCACACCTCATTTAACTAGTGAGAACATCACACCAAAACGTGGTGTGACTCCTGTGGCAGACTGTTCACACCAATTAACAGTGTGATCATCACACCACATTTCTAACAGTATACCTACGTACAGATACATAGATGTTGATTTAGATATGTGGATAGATAGACAGATTCTGCCTCCGAGAGCACAACTCACAACACTCTCCGCATTTTTAACAGTGTAGACCTGGGAGTGAAACATGAAACTCCACACCATAATGATTATTATCTCACCAGGCCTGCTGAGACCAATATATGTATTCATTTGCCTTGTCAGCTAAACATGGAGTATACTTGTTCTTTGTTTCAAGTTAAGTCCACAGTCAATGATGAAACAGACCATCTACCAACAGAGAATTGTGCAAGGTTGCTGGTGCAGTTTGGAGGTGAATTGTATTCATGAGTCCTTGTGGGTGGTAGGCACAGATCTGTACAAACTCTAACATCAGTGTTAGCATATTTTGCATCAGGTGAGGTATGGAATGAGGGTCTTAAATATATTCATGAACAACATGACCCTATTGTTTGCTAAACGTTTACACATTGGCCCCTCATGGGCATAGCCAGTATATATAATATATATAGAAGGTAAATTGTATTCATGTGCCTAGGTGGGAGTAGGTGCAGACATTGTATAAACTTGAGCAGATCTGTTTACTGGCAGTGGTTCATGTGTGTGAGGTCTGGAATAACTGTTATTGCCCCATAGAGGGATTCTGAAGGTACCAATGCTTGTTTAGTAAGAGGTGAATTATATTCATGAACCTAGGTGGACAGAAGGTCCCTAACGAGTAGTATTGTTACACTGCCTGTCCTTCTCTATTAGTTGTACTAGTACAAGCTGGTTCCCTTTGTGGCACCTCTAAACAGATGTATGCAGCAATCAATAACACTACTTCTAAACAGGAAATACCACTATATGATCAGTGTTCTCGCCAGAATTTTGAAATAGGGGGTGCAGGGGGGTGGAGTCCAAAACACTAGTCTCAAATCCAGCCTCTATCCTCCGCTAGCGTCATTATTGCACAATCGATTGCCATGTACTTGCATGTGTATAACTTTTGCAAATACTTATTGAATATATATTGATCAGTATTGTGTATGACTCTTAGGGGGGTGCAGCAGCCTCCAAAACACTGATAGGGGGGTAAATTTGCACAATAGGGGGGTGCAGCACCACCCAAAAACAGCCTAGAGAGAACACTGTATATGATATGATATGAGCTGGACAAGTGTAAGGACCAAGCAGTCGTATAATTGTACATACAGTTCAGACCTGACATGTCCAAGTTCCTTCAACAGCTTTCAGTCACAGCTGAACAAGGCCTAACCATCTTAGTCATTGGTGATCCCGGTTCAGGGAAGTCAACTCTCGTCAACAACCTTTTAGGTGTGCAAGTATACCCAGAAGACTACTGCAAAAGTCCTAACATTCCAGGTCTTATTGTCACTACGTTTAAGCGCAAATTCCTGTTACCATCCATGAGACATGTGGGCCTGAATCTGATTGCTCTATTGAATCTCCATCGACACATAACATTAAATTTTGGTCTTTATTCAATTGTACAAATGGGGGTCAGTTTGCAACTATATACTGCTTCAAATTGTGTGAGACAAGAATGCATAACAGTCTGGTTCAATCATTGAAGAGGTGTAATGAAATGGGGCTTTTGTGGAATAAGACAGTAATTGCCTTTACATTTGCTGATGCTCTGCCAGTAGCTAGAGCAGTGAGGCAAGATTCATCCTACAGTCAGGCAAAGTACTTTGATGAGAGATTGACCGAGTGGACAAATAAGCTTGCAGCATTACTACGTGAACGTTTCAGTGTAAAGAAAGACAGTGCTCCAATGGTTTCCACAACTGACAATGTGCAAGAGGCATTGCCGAACCACCAGCTTTGGTACAAACCATTTTGGACATTCCAGTTGTCTACAATTAATAAGTGCAGCACATCAAACACTGCTGTGCTACATCCAGAGCGTGCTATAGTCTGTACTGAGACTGCAACTACAATTTGGAAACCAGAAGGAGTTGCTGATGATCATCCTACAAGAACTGTTCGTGAACAACTGCTTCAAAAAGAGGTCTTCGTGAACAATGAGAGTCATGGTGGATATGAATCAATGAATGACAGAAGTAAAGGTAATGGTAATTGAACTAGCAGGTGCAACACAATGAGTGTGTTGACAGACTACTACAATGCTTGCTTTAACTTTTCACAAAATGTTACAGGCAATGTAGTCATGCATGCTAATGTAAGTGTATTATCTACTGCAGGATCGTGGTTGTGGTGTAATGTACGTATGTGTGGAACATGCGTACGTATACGTATCTGCTTGTACGTTTGTGTGCCACAGGGTACGCGAATATGTGAGAGGCTATCATCGACACCACGCACAAACACTCAACGCACCTTCACAGACTCAAATCCTGTCCAGTCGCTGTACGCTGCAGCCATCTCTATGGATCCTAAACGTGGTCACTTGTTGCCTAGGATACACACACGAACAGTTTGCGCAACTAAGCCAATGGCTGCACGCGGTTGCGTAATAGCGCAAATGGCGGTATTGGTGTGAGCGTCACTCTAAACGATCGGTGCGACCGATCACACCGTTGGTGTGAGCGATAATTGGTGTGACCGTCACACCCCATTTTTAGCAGTGATACAACCACCACCACCACCGACCATGCAGATATGACCAACACACCACGATGCAGCAATCACTGCAACTTGCGTGAGGTCGGGCCCACCATTCACCCTACCAACCTAGCCCTCACGCAAGTTGCAGTGATTGCTGCATCGTGCTGTGTTGGTCATATCTGCATGGTCGGTGGTGGTGGTGGTTGTAGTTGCATGTTGTTGCTGCATCCCGTACCGACTAGCGCTGATGCTGGCCCCGACCTTTGCACCTTGTGTCCTGACCTTTGCACCTTACATCCTGACTTTTGGACCTTGTGCTGTGGTGTTTCCCTTCCAACTGGTGCAAACATTCCACTTGCTCAGGTGGTGGTTTTCACCAGTTTCAACTTGCGCTCAAGGTGCTTTTTCATTCAGCCACTAGCGCAGATAGTCCACTTGCACACATGGTAGCTCACCCTCTGCAACTTGCGCTGGTGGTGCTTTTTCATCCAGCCACTGGCGCAAATACTGCACTTGCACCCGGGCAACTTGCACTGTGTGGTGGTGGTCAGTGGTGGTGGTAGTTGTATTATGTGGAAGTGGAGGATAGATACATATGAAACCTGCACTAATACTTGAGCAACTTGCACTGTGTGGTGATAGTCTGCAGTGGTGATAGATGTATGTGGAGGCAGAATCTATCTATCTATCCACATACATATCTAAATAAACATCTATGTATCTGTACGTAAGTAAATCTAACCTGTAATAACAGTGGGAGGTCTGTTAAATGAAACTCCCACTCATGATACAAGTCACCCTACTAGATCACACGGAGTGATTGAGGGTTGGCCAGTGGTTTCATGTGAATCAATTGCATGTGCCAGTGTTGCAATCTGTATATATTACATATAGACTGCAATGCTCTGCACTGTACACACACACACACACACACACACACACACACACACACACACACACACACACACACACACACACACACACACACACACACACACACACACACACACACACACACACACACACACACACACACACACACACACACACACACACACACACACACACACATTGCAGTACTCAACAACCATCTCATCGTGATCGGAGGATCGGATGTATCAACAGAAATGATCACCAACACCCTCTCCACTTGGTACGAAGAAGAAGGTCGGTGGAAACAAGTGCTGCCTCCCATGCCTGCAGCACGGTCTCGTTCAGCTGTTATCTCTCATGACAACCTCCTCCTGGTGACAGGTGGAGTGGCTGAAGATGAATATAACTCTGTCCTCAACACTACAGATGTCCTGGACCTCACCACTATGAAGTGGAGCACTCCTGATGGACTCATCCTCCCCGTATATATCACTATGGGCACATGCACATCAATTGGCCAGCCGTTTCGACTTCCTCGTAGTGATGACAACTTTGAGGAACTAGCTAAAGGATTTCATCCAGAGAACACCAAGGTATCAAGCTCTTGGGCCCTAAAACTTAACAGCGAGTGGGCTAAGGCACGTAGGGAGCATATGGATGAGTCGAGCCTTACTGAAATGAGCCTGCTGACTGACAACAGAGACACGCTGTGTGAAGAATTGTGTAAATTTGTGGCGGAAATCAGAAAGACTGACATAACCCAGTATCCACCGCTGAGGTTTTAGCTAATTCTGTGTGGACTGCAACGATATATCAGACAAGAGAGGCCACAAATGCCAGTTAACCTCACGAGTGACCTGGAGTTTCAGAAACTTTGAAATGTGTGTGACACATATTTTACTATAGGGAGCTGCACAGCAAAGGTATTGGTGCTGAAGTAAAGAGAACTCCTGACTTGAGAGGAGAACTGGTTATATACATAAATTATGTACTCAGGCTTGCTAGACCACCCAATAACACCCAAACTCATATAAATTATATTATTATATACGCGTGTGGGACATGGCTAAACAAACAAAAATGGCTGTTGTTGTGTGCATTTTTGCTTGCTTCTTCTTCTACAGGTTTTGATGGATGGGGTTCAAGTAAAGACCAAGCGAAAGACAAATACATTGTCTTTAATTTTGGTTGCTGTTCATAAACACTTGCTACATCGAGATAAGGTATGTTGCCGATAACGAAGCTGCTAAAATAATGGCAAATGCCTAAGCAGTCTGAAAGGAAATGCCAGATTTGGTAAACAAGTACATCACTATAATTATATATCACTAGATGTAAATTATCTAACTTTTCCATGTAGGCACTTGGTGTAAACCAGTCTGCTCTGTAGTTGTGTCACAAAACATGTGATTACTGCCTTGCCTAAACATCCCGAGGCCTACAACTCTGCGAAGACACAATGCACAAAAGCATATCCTTAACTAACTATTTCAACCTTGAGTGTGTTTAGAAACCCTCTCAATGAAGACTGCTACACCGAATTGTAAAAACACTGCCATTACCCACTGTCAAAGAGACAAATCACATGACATGAGAGTGACAAACCATGTAAACTGAACTGTGATTATAATACGTATGCTGACGCTGCATAAAACCCTAACCCAACCCTCGTGTAGATTTGCATGTCGAGTGCTGCATTATGGTTCACATGCGTACTCCCAGAGGGCAAATTAGGGGATGAATAATCCAGTGGCAATATAGCAATTAGATACCACCTTCTTGACCAATATAGGTTGCATGACATAAAGCTTCTCCGATCACACTCAACTGACTGGACCAATTAAACGATTACCTTCTGCCTTGCAGTACAGATCAAATAGGACCGAAAAACTACGTAGTACTTTTCTGCGGATGTTGGCCAATTTGGCCAACAATGGAGTCGTGTATGCAAGCACACTCACCTCCACTCCTTCCACCATGGCCTGCAACTGGGTGTGGACTGTCACTATGTCTGGTCGCTCCTTTGGGTCATCCTCCAAACAGGAGAGGATCAGCGGCTTCAGAGGGTGGTCCTCCTCCAGTTTGGAGAGGTCCTCTCTGCGACGAACGATCTCTTTGACTGTACCAATGCCCACCAGCCGCACACGAGGAGGCTGCTGAGTGGCTACCTCCAGCATGAGCACACCGAGAGAGAAGATGTCCAGTTTCTCGTTGTAGTGCGACTGTTCTTGCATGGCTTCAGGTGGCATGAATAGAATGGTCCCTGGTTGAGCTGTGCTGAAGTACTCTGCATTGTTGGCCTTCAACCTTGATTGGCCGAGGTCTCCAATCTTTACCAGACCATCCTTGCCAAGCATGACATTCTTGTCCGTCAGGTCTCTGTGGACTATGGGAGGAGTTTGGGTGTGGAGGAAACGGAGACCACGCGCTATTTCGAGGCAGATCAAGAGCTGCTTCTGCTGACTCAAGTCGTTTTGCTTGCGTTTAAGGAACTCTTGAAGGTTCTCCCTCATTCTCTCCATAACGAGCAGGGGTTCGTCCGTCGTCTCGTAGAACGCCCCTCGGAAATCAACCACGTGAGGGTGATCTAACATCTCCAGGAGTTGGCATTCTCGCTTGAAGCCCGTCATCACCTGCTCAAAGTCGCCTTGTTCTCGAGCTGCCTCTAAAAGCAGACGATGGATCCTCTTCACAGCGACCGGTCGCCCGTCCAGTTCTCCGAGGTGAACTGATCCGAACGCCCCGCGACAGATCTCTTTCCTGATCTTGAGGGAGGGTGGCTTGGGGCGGAAGTATTGGGCAGTGTTTACGACAAACTGACGAGAGGATGCCATATTGGTACTGTGTGTACACTTTGGGGTCTCCTCCCATCTGCACGTGATCTGCAGCTGACAGCATGCGCAGATGCAGGCTGAGGACACATTTGTAGTTCAATCATGGATACTATGATTCAATGCATCACTGCCAGTTTGACAGTTGAGGTATGCTCTGTACCCGCAGCATCGCATCTGTTCACTGTCTTGTTGTCCACTGTGATTCTCATTTCAGTGTAGCTAGCCATCGCTACGTGTACGTAGCTGTGGCTAGCCACTGCGCTTAGCTAATTGAGATTTGTCAAGTTTTATCTAGCTAGTTGTCGAAGTATGTAGTTATAGTTATTGTTATGCTTCTGCACTCTGTCTTGCAAGCTATAGGCATACGTATACGTAGCTTTAGTTAAAGAGGTGAAGCAAAGGTGAAGTTGTGAAGTTTTATCTAGCTATTGGTCGAAGTATGTAGCTATGCTACAGTTATGTGGCTTATTAGCTAACTTACTATATTATACATATTTGGCTATTCCATTTCTCATTTAATTTCGTTCACCTTTTGACCACTTGTTGGAATTTTATTAGCTAGCTAGCTAGCTATACTCTAAGTCGCTTTTGGACGAGAGGCTATCAGATCTTGAGTACACTGTACAATATCTACCTATTCTGTCTGTGAGGCAAGTGTCCATTCATGTTAATCTGTATTTGTCTACACCACGAGCAGTGTTATTCCACAATGGGCCCACTGTGAGACACCCACCATTCCAGATGTCAATGCATTAGAGACTGAGTTCAGTGGACCTGAACCACAAGCCCCTGCAGCTGTGGTGTGCCAGCTGTTCAACACATCTAGCTATAGGTGGAAGAAAAGGGTAAGAATGGTCTAGCAGCCCTGACAAGTGGTATTAACTACTGCCACCTTGGGTCTTGTCTGCTTCAAACTTGAGCTTTCTAACTTCCAGATGTCAGTGCATTAGAGACTGAGTTCAGTGGACCTGAACCACAAGCCCCTGCAGCTGTCGTGTGCGAGATATTCAACGCATCTTTGCTGTTAATATGGCTTGACCTGTTTTTGTGTGACATATTTGATTTGAAATTGACCCCGCCCCCACGCCTTGTGCAGAGTGGTTCTTTCTAGGACCAGCTCTTCTCTGTCCATTCCAGTTCACTGAGGTGAACTGATCTGTATGCCTCGTAACAGATCTCTTCCCTGGTCTTGAGGGAGGGAGGCTTGGGGCAGAAGTATTGGGCAATGTTGACGACAAACTGATGAGAGGGCACCATGCCAAGCCATCGGGTGTATAAATAGTAGTTGTGAACACACCCAGTCTGGCCCGCTAGACCCAATTTCCCTAACAGACCCCACCCCTGGCCGCATTCGGCCATATAAGTGACACTACCAAGTAGTGAACGCATGCTGTCCATAATCTTTCTTGTTGTTGGTGTTGAAATGTGTAACTGCATGACTTTGCAAAATGCCCAAGGGCGAGTGTGTGTATGTGGGGGGACTCATGGAAGAGAGAAGAACACTTTTGCTCCTGCTGCACCAACGTAACAGCTTAATACGTTGATTAATCCTGTGTAGAGTGACCCTCCACATGGCACCCATGGCACCTTTAGAGACAATCTTATCAATTTGAGCTCGATATCTGCACCTTCCCCTCTCTACTCCTACCGTGCACGCATTTTGTGACTGATTCTTTCTCCACGTGTCTTTTTTCTCCCCACACCTTCCCCCTTCTTCTGAGTAAGGCATTACAAGGTATCAGAGCCAGAGTTGAACACATCCTCATTGGCCCACTGCATTGCCACTAGCTATATATAGAATATATAGCAACCAGACCTGCGCTGCATGAGACTCTATCCATCGCTCCACATTATGTACTCTGTGGCAGTATTGTATTCATTTTAAATATACATCGTGAATTTATACATTACATAATACAAGTCATAATAACACATTAATTAATAAACACATCACATTTTTTATAATTTTATTATTTATTATTATGGATATTATATATAAATTATATAACATGTACACATGCACATTATAAAACACATGATGCAAGATACATAATAATTATATAAATATATAATTATAGTCCATGGATTTGAACTGTTACAACAGGAGGAGTTCTGTCAACGAGGAAAAGGATTCTTTGCCTTTATTTACAACACCGCCACCAGCCACTAAAATGGCGTTGCTGCTGAGTGGCACAGCACAGTGCCAATACCTCTCCACGTTCATGTCTCCCACAGACACCCACTGGTTTCTGGCAGTGATGTAAGAATATACCGTACTGATGAATTTGCCATCTCTTGTCCGTCCACCAACTGTGTAGAGCGACCCTCCACATGAAACGGGAGTTGGGCTCAGAGTATGAGGGTCAGCTATTCGAGTCCACAGATCCCTTTGTGGCTGGGAGTGCTGTGGGACTGCAATCTGGTTGACATCGTTCCACTTTGCTCTCCACGCCTGGGAGTTGGCATTTTCTGGTGATCGCCAAGGACACACTGTAGCCCCACCCACCAGGTAGAGGTACTCTCCACAAAGGGCCAAGTGATGTCCCCATAGTGGTACAGGGAGGTTGAGTCCTTCAGGGGTGGTCCACTTCATAGTGGTTAGGTCCAAGACGTCAGTGGTGTTGAGGACAGCGGAGACATCTTCAGCCAATCCACCTGTCACAAGGAGGAGGTTGTTGTGAGAGATAACAGCTGGACAATATCTTCCTGTAGGCATGGGAGGCAGCACTTCCTTCCAAAGACCTTCTTCTTCATACCAAGTGGAGAGTGTGTTGGTGACCTTTCTAGTTGATACATCTTGCCCTCCGATCAAGGTGATGTGGTTGTGGGCTACTGCAATGGCTGCACCTTTCTGTTGCTTGTGGAGTGTGCTCCACTTGAGCTCATTAGTGAAGTACACAAGAACAGGGGATATGGGTTTACCATTTCCATCTCTGCCAACCGCACTGATATAGACTTTGCTGTTGTGGATGGTGGCTCCATAGGACGCTGCTCTCGTTGGCATTTCAGGTAGTTTCATGCTGCGCACTTCCTTCCGCAGTGAAGGGGAGAGGGGGGACTGGGGCAGCACTTCCTACAGGACAACATGCAGGACAGCAGGATCATGTGAAGGAAGGAATGGACACTACATGAACATGTGATAAATGGAAGGTCACCCAAGTATAACATATTCACTGTGTAATTAAGCTATACGTATATAGTTTGGGCATTGTGTGTGTGTGTGTGTGTGTGTGTGTGTGTGTGTGTGTGTGTGTGTGTGTGTGTGTGTGTGTGTGTGTGTGTGTGTGTGTGTGTGTGTGTGTGTGTGTGTGTGTGTGTGTGTGTGTGCGCGTATGTGTGTGTGTGTGTGTATGTGTGTGTGTGTGTGTGCGCACGCGCATGCGTCTATACACAATCTGACAATCTCACGGGAAAACTGACAAATTTTATCTGAAGTGCACACGAATATACACAAATAACAAATATAGAAATTAACGTAACGTACAAACAAACCTTTTACATACACACATAATAAATTATTAACAAGACCAGAGCATCCTGGTTGAACATTTAGCAAACCTGCATGTCTTACAATTGATTTGACAACATTATTAAACAGATGCATGAATATGTCAGAGAACCATTCAACCTTCAGGCATGGTCTGTGGACAAGTCCCGCACATGCACACACACTTGCACATACCTATGTATGTATATTGTATATGCACAGCCACGAACAGAGACACATGGGGATACAATTAATCATACATCAAATTGTACAAGTAAGTAAAGGAATCCCTTCACGCTATATAGTGTCAGGAGATGTACTGTAGCTATGTAGTAACAGGGAATTGCACCACTTGTTGAAGTGGCCAGGTAAGCAGTTGATGCAGAGGCTCCACATCATGGACACACACACAAATTGCAGATCTGCATGCTACACTTCCACACACACAGACACGCCTACCCACCCATGTACACATTGGATATGTACTACATACAGAAAGACGTGTGGGTGTGCACAGACTCTCTGGCCATCAATACTATTGCAAAATGTAACTCTCCTATTAACATGAAAACATATCCAAACGCACAAATTATTATACTCCAACACTATACTTACGTAAATCCACTTACAATAATACAGTGGACGTACGTAGGTGGCACTGAGATATACATACTTGGGCTTGCTAGACCACCCAATAGCACCCAAACTCTTATAAATTGTATATTTTTACATAAGTCCAGACAGCAAATTAGGGGATGGATATATAACACTCTAACACTATACTTACGTAAGTCCACTTACAATCCACATGGCCACAAGGGTGCTGGCTAATTTATCGCCCT
The DNA here is from genome assembly GCA_949841015.1 of Aplysina aerophoba. Lineage (NCBI taxonomy): Eukaryota > Metazoa > Porifera > Demospongiae > Verongiida > Aplysinidae > Aplysina > Aplysina aerophoba. The sequence continues at coordinate 2,783,957 of OX465033.1, forward strand.
TGGGCGCTTCATGGCCTTGTGTCACAAATTAGCTAAACGCCTGAGTGGCCATGTGATAACTGGCTTGTTCCAGTTCAAACTCCTTCTTTGTCAAACCATGACCAAACGAACTAGACTGTCATTTCTATGGATATCATCAAACTCTTTTCTCTATGGAGAGAACAGGCAAAATGCAAAAGAATCCAGCATCGAAAGCGACCTCTCCCTGAATGGCGATGTTTTCCAGACAGGGTATACTTATACAAATTGATAACTTCTCTTCGCAGCCTGGACTGGGTGCTGAAAATCCATCTTGCCTAGGCTCGCGTAGACAGAATGTTTGCGCTTGGTGAAAGCCGTCTAGCTACACAAAATTAGCCGTATCTTGCCTAGGAGACAGAAATGAACACAGCACAAGAGGAAAGGGTTTCAAGGATTATATTAATTTTCTAACACTGATAGATCAACATATTTTTCCGTTTTAGTGTGATGATATACCCATTGCAACACACTTCACACACAGAGGGGAAGACTCACTTGTGCTTCCAACAGTTCACACTTCTCTTCCAACTGCCTTATGTTGGCATCACGGCTGGCAGCTGCAGACTGAGTAGATGACAAGAGAAAGTTATGAGCAAAGCACACATGTAATGATTGCATGCGCGAAATCCATAGCTGGCAATAGAAATATATTAGGTAATGGAGGTGCAAGTGGTGTGTGTGTGGTGACAATTACATGGAGGTATCTCAAAATTGACTGTTACACATTCAAATACAGCACATTTGAGCATCATAATATTTTTCTTGTTTTTGGCTGGGTATCGATAATTTCCTTTACACACCTTGCTAACAACAGAGACACACCTGGAACTGAGATGTCAGTATTGCTTCATGCTCTTTCCTTGCAGCAATTTCCCCCCTTGCTCCTTCAAGGGCAGCTTGCAGTGTTGTGATCTGACTTCTGAGCTCATTAGCAGTGGCCTGAATGGGGAAGTAGGCATGCAGAGAAGCATGCAAACTGTACATATGTGTAGTATTGTTTGTGAGCTAGTAGTAGCAATACAGTATAATGATTGCCGAGCGGTGAGCGTGAGCGAGCAAAGTGAGGCCAACGATCGTGTTCCATTATCCCCTTGCCTTGCTAACAAGTGAAGATGGACGGCTATGAGTGAAAACAGCAACAGTGGGCTATTGCACGAAGTGTGTCATGCCCCAGCGCCTCGACAAATGTGCCAAAAAACTCTCAGCTAAGATCATCATGCAAGCAGGCACTCAACAGATGACTCTACAAGTCTTTGGGCCACAACTTGCCGACATTTGCAAGGTTCCACAAAACCAAGTTGACATTGACATGGTGTTGATGGCTCCACCTTGTAACATCAAGTTTAACGAGAGGCAAGTGATTACCAGTGTTTATTGGAACGTGTAAACACACTACATAATTATGGTTCCATGCATTCAGCTCTCATATTATTACCACACTCATTCACTCTGTAACTTACACACCGCAAAGGCTGTTACAGTTTAATGCAGTGATCAGCAAATTGCATGACCTGATTGCATGCTGCATGCGAGGCAAGTCTTATCCGCTATGCGTATGCCTAGTTATTTATTATACTGTATTGCTGTATTATAATTAATTACTACTCTGTAAAGTGAGTTCAACTTAGCTACATGTAACAAGTCTAGTAGGTGTGATGTGTGATGAGGATGTGACCACATAGGAAGCTATTTTGAACTGTAGTCTATTGTGACCATAAACTATATTATAGCCTTATTCTAGCGCATTGGTTAGTTTTCACATAGGCATGTCCATCTCATCTTGAGTTCATGGACCTAGTCTTGTTCATTCATTTATTACCACTTTCTATCATATCTTCCATCCTGCCTGTGTTCTACATTTACCCATGTATACACCTTTAGAAAATATTCTTTTCCTGTAAGATCACCACTGTTAGATTTGCATAAATATATAAGGCTCACAGGTGAGCAAGCTCTGGCGAATGAAGGTGTTAATCCGAGCATGAACTATCGCTACCACAAGGATCAAGCACGTCATTACAGATATCATCAATTTGTGGCTGCTCCAGACGAATATTGTCTTACACACACATACTGTATGCATGCACATAAATTTTCGTGGGACTAAACTTTCATGGATTGCAGATTTACACAATATTTGCTGATCTTTTTTTGTGAATGTGTAGGGTTGTTCATATTTTCACAATATATATATTGTATACATACACTTTAGAGCTATACTAAGTTATAATTATAGTACACTAAGCTGGGTGACATGCTTATTATTTTACCATGCACAAGATGCGAAGCCTATTTGCTGTTCAAATTTTGCCAATTTTTGGGCATTTCACTGCTAACGTCACCCTTGTCGGCCAAGAATGGCTCAAGCTAGGGGTACTGCTCTTTTGTCGAAAAAAGAAAGTATTCAGCAACTACTTCTGACGACCGTTTCGACTTCCTCGTCCTTTCATCCAGAGAACACCAAGGTATCAAACTCTTGGGCCCTGAAACTTAACAGCGAGTGGGCTAAGGCACCTAGGGAGCATATGGATGAGTCGAGTCTTACCAAAATGAGCCTGTTGGCTGACAACAGAGACGCGCTGACCTGAGAAGAGAACTGACAATTCCTGATGAAGACAAGCTGTGGGCCACTAGTCTGCCCAGCTTAAAAACCCTTTGCTTTTGAAAGATAAGTAACATTCAGGCATGATTCATGTATAGTATAGCTATATATAAGTACTTCACTTTCAAGTATTATCCAATGGATGTGTATATAAATGGCAGTAATAATGAGCAAATGCAATCTTGCAAATTGATACGTATATAGTGGATATATGACTGTTGTGTCTACTAGGAAGAAAGAACAACAAACTCTAAGGTAAAATTATAGTAGTGTGGAGCAAAGTGATTGGCTGTAAATAAAAACCCAGAGCTTTAACAACCAGCTAGCCATGTGTATATAATAATATGTATACACTTATATACACATGGCCCTATATATACATAATATTATACCATATATGTCACAGTTTGACCCATTAATCTTTTCACCATTGCCATGGCAACATACAATAATAGAATAAGCCTCGATCTAATAGTGTCTACTGAAGAGATGAACGCTCTTGCACGGAAAGTAAGAGCGTAGCGATGCATTGACACTAATCATTGCTCATCAATTTTGCCATGCCTGTAGTGCATCTTGCATCGTTGTGATCATTACAGTCTTCCTGTTTCTTGCAATTGTCACTGGCAACATAGGGGGGTCATGCTCATCGAAATGGCTAAACACACAGCGAATACAATGGAGGCCATCCCCAAGGTTCAAAGCTGTTGAAAGTGTGCAGTTTGATTCATCCGTTGCACTAAAGACGTTTCAAGAGTGGAATGGATGTTTTAACGTAATTGTAGGTACTTCCAGCTGCAGCTTATGAGAAAGTAAACAAAGAATCATAAGTAGACAAGACTGTTTGTACACAAGTTTTGGAAATGATTGGTCAAATCCATATTGTTCTTGGTTCATTTCATGTTTGTTATGTCTACAGAGGGACTCTTAGAAGACCATTGCACACCAAAGTTTGCATTGGACTTGATATTGCACACTTCCCGTCTTTGATATTATGCAACAACATAATGCAAAATCTCGTACGCAGGTACACATGTACACAGACACAGATATCTAAATGCATTAATGGAGTCCTGTACACAAGCACACTCACCTCCACTCCTTCAACAATGGCCTGCAACTTGGTGTGGACTGTCACTATGCCAGGTCGCTCCTTTGGGTCATCCTCCAAACAGGAGAGAATCAGTAGCTTCAGAGGGTGGTCCTCCTCCAGTTTGGAGAGGTCCTCTCTGCGACGAACAATCTCTTTGACTATACCGATGCCCACCAGCCGCACATGAGGAGGCTGCTGAATGGCTACATCCAGCATGAGCACACCGAGAGAGAAGATGTCCAGTTTCTCATTGTATCGTGACTGTTCTTGCATGGCTTCGGGTGGCATGAAGGGGATGGCACCTGGTTGAGCTGTGCTGAAGTACTCTGCATTGTTGGCCTTCAGCCTTGATTGGCCGAGGTCTCCAATCTTCACAAGACCGTCCTTGCCCAACATCACATTCTTGTCTGTCAGGTCTCTATGGACTATGGGAGGAGTGTGGTTGTGGAGGAAACGGAGACCACGCGCTATCGATAGGCATACTTCTAGCTGTCTCTGCCGACTCAGGTCGTTTCGGTTGCGTTCAAGGAACTCTCGCAGGTTCTCCTTCATTCTCTCCATAACGAGCAGGGGTTCGTCCGTCGTCTCATCGTAGAACGCACCTCGGAAATCAACCACGTGAGGGTGATCTATCTTTTCCAGGAGTTGGCATTCTCGCTTGAAGTCCGTCATCACCTGCTCAAAGTCGCCTTGTCCTCGAGCTGCCTCTAAAAGCAGGCGATGGATCCTCTTCACAGCGACCGGTCGCCCGTCTAGTTCTCCGAGGTGAACTGATCCGTACGCCCCGCGACAGATCTCTTCCCTGATCTTGAGGAAGGGAGGCTTGGGGCGGAAATATTGGGCAGTATTCACGGCAAACTGAAGGGATGACGCCATGTTGCTACGGTACAGTTCGGGGCTTCTTCCATCTGCACGTGACCAATGGACAGCTGGCACATGTACAGAAGCACTGCTGTTGGTTTGACAGTTGAGGTATACTCTGTATCCGCACCGCCGCATCGCATCAGTTCACTGTCTTGTTGTCCACTGTGATTCTCAATTCAGTGTACTAGCTGTCGCCACGTACGCAGCTAGCTAGCTGGCTGGCTGTAGACTAGCCACTTATCTTAGCTGCATATTGAGCTTTCTAACTTCCAGATGTCAGTGCATTAGAGACTGAGGTCACCTTGTGCAGAGTGGTTCTCTCTAGGTCTGTGAGAGGTAAACTTTGCTCTCCACTGTGTGTCATGTGTGTGTGTGAGAGCACCTCTGGTCTGGGCTACTCAAATCACCCCAGCTGTGCACAGATTTGAAGCTAACCTCCTTCCCACGCCTTGTGTGTAGTATACGTAGTTCTCTCTGGGTATGTGAGTGTGTGTCTTCTGTACCAGAACATCTCTGGTCTGGGTTAGTCAAATCAGCCCAGCTGTGCACTAGGTGGAAGTAGGGGGTATGAACGGTCTAGCATCCCATCAAATGGCATTAACTACTGCCATTTTGGGTTTTGTCTGCTTCAAACCATTTTTGGCAGAGGACACATGAACACTGTAATGGAAAGAGGAGTGGTCTCATGTAAGAGATAAGAATCTCAATCAACTGTGCTTTTGTACATGTGACTAGGTGTTCTTTCGTATTCAGTGGCGATGTTGACTGTGTGTTTATGTTGCATGTTAACATTGTGTGCGTATGTTGTTACAGAGAAACCTGTCTAAGAGAGCCACCTGTGGGCCAGTCATGACTGACCTTACAGAGAGGTGGCTGCGTTATACAGTAAAGGTGGACTGCAATGGTTCAGTGCTATGTTCTTTGGATCCATGGGAGGCTGTCTGCTTTGGAGAGGTGGTACTGTGTGCACCTATATACTGTGTATGTTAAGTACCTTTACACAGTGGCCAGACAGGTTTCACTTTACGTTGTGTGCTTATGCCTCTACTCATTGTCGTACTCCTGGTTTATTTGTTTTGGTACTGTATAATTATATTTGTGCAACTTAATTTTATTAACTAGATGTACGTATTATCTTCAGATCCCTTTTGTTGAGTACAAGCACACTGTTTGCATTTCATTACAGCACAGTTATAATACTGTACAGAGTACGATTGTTCAAATCATCTCATAACTATCTTTGCCTTTGATCCTGTACAATATATAAAGCTACGTACCTCATCGCACGTGTAGCATGCGTGTACACCTATGCAATGTGTGTGTTATTTGTCAGCAGGGTGCAGTGTAACTTGGTCTGTATGGACACAGGAAGTTACCTGCGTATTATTCATGCAACAACTCATCAGCTGTGACCCATTTACCTCCTGCTAAATATTTAGCTCTAGTTGTATGTTTGAGTTAGCTTTAATTATATGCTAGCTATATGCTGTAATTATTATTAAAGTGGCATTTTGACTGATTCTAACACCTTATATATACTTAGATAGCAGACCCATTCCAAATTCTTGTGGCATTCCACAAAGCGCACCACGCAGCAGATGAGGGGACCATGAAGACAAAGACATGTTTGCAGAGACCATCTACTGTCTGTCCAGCAGTGGAAAGGTTGGCTAAAGTAGCTTCTGTAAGCATGTGTGGATGCGTATTGCACCTTCTTTGTCCAATTGCAATTTATAGCTGTAAAGGAAGTGACTAAGGGGAGAAATACAACCACTGGATCAGCTGCCTCACTGCCTCAATGTGGATGGCACTGTAAAGGTTCGCTAGAAGATTGATCTAACTTCGGTGTAGCTATACATCTATGCAGCTCTTTTGAAGGCATGGCAATATACTCATGTGATGTGTTAATGGGTGTACATTGAGTGGACCAGTTGGAGAGAGAGCCAGTCGGATGGAAAGTGGAGGGGAGTGTACCAACATGTTAATTAATGATTTTGCATGTGTGTGTGTGTGTGTGTGTGTGTGTGTGTGTGTGTGTGTGTGTGTGTGTGTGTGTGTGTGTGTGTGTGTGTGTGTGTGTGTGTGTGTGTGTGTGTGTGTGTGTGTGTGTGTGTGTGTGTGTGTGTGTGTGTGTGTGTGTGTGTGTGTGTGTGTGTGTGTGTGTGTGTGTGTGTGTGTGTGTGTGTGTGTGTGTGTGTGTGCAGTGTGTATGTGTGGGTGTTTGTGTGGTGGGTGGGTGGGTGGGTGCATGCTTGCATATGTAGACAGAGTAGCAAGCGTTCGTTCCTACCTTGTTCATTCTCATGTGTGGGAGGTAGTGAAGGGATTTGGTTGATCACTCAACACATTGTACCTTCTTTGCCTACTTGCAGTTTCTCGCTGTAAAAGAAGTGACCAAGGGAGAAATACAACCACAGGATCAGCTGCCTCACTGCCACAATGTGGATGGCACTGTAAAGGTGTGTATATATGTATGTGCACGTGTAGCTAGGGGAGGTGCATGGGCCGGAGCCATATGCACTTAATGTGGCATGGCACAGATGGCATTCATCATTTTGTGTGTGTGTGTGTGCATGTGTGTGTGTGTTTAATTTGTGTGTTTGTGTGTGTGTTTTGAAGGCATGGCAACGTACTCATGTGATGTGATGATGGGTGAGTAGACCAGTTGGAGAGAGTGCCAGTCTGATGATGGACAGTGGAAGGGAGTGTACCAACATGTGAAAGTGAGTGTATTGCAGTGATACGAGTTAATTAATGATTTTGCATACATACGTACATGCATCATGATTGCAGTGTGGTTTAGAACTCATGACACAATCACAAAGATTGAGTATAAATATTATATGTTCTTCAAATCATCTCACAACTTGTCTTTGATCCTTTACAGTTTATACTGGGTACACTGTGTGTTTTTGTCAGCAGGGTGCAGTGTAACTTGGTCTGTACATGTATTGACACAGGAAGTTACCTGCATATTATTCATGCAACAACTCATCAGCTGTGACCCATATACTTTCTGCCTATACGTACTGTATGTAGCTCAAGTTATATGTTTCACTTAGCTTTAATTATATACTAGTCATATGTTTTAATTATTATTAGAGTGGTATTTTGACTGATTCTTATACTTTATGCATAGATAGCAGACCCATTCCGAATTCTAGTGGCAGCCCACAAATTTAAAGCGCACCACACAGCAGATGAGGGGACCATGAAGACAAAGATCGTCGTCGCAGAGACCATCCACTGTCTGTCCAGCAGTGGAAAGGTTGGCTAATAGAGTGTCTTGCATAGGCATGTGAGTGTGCGTGTGTGTGCACGCATCAGTCTATCTGTCTGCATGTCTGTCTATTTGTGTGCGTGTGCGTGTGTGTTCTGTCAGGTAGCTCAGAGGTTTATATGTGCATATTTCAAATACAGTAATGGCAATTATATATGAGCCCTGTGTTATTGCATTTGTTCACCTCTTCATATCTCAGAGTCCTTCAGGAGTTTTGGTATGTCTGATGAGAGTAGGAATGTGCTGGTGGTCACTTTTGAGGACTCTGCAGAGGTTGTTAAGGTGTGTGTGTGCGAGCATGTGTGTGTGGTGTGTGTGTGGTGTGTGTGTAGTGTGTGCGCATGTGTGTGTGTGCATGTGTGTGAGACCCTGCTTTGGTCGTTCTCATGTGTGGGAGGTAGTGAAGGGATTTGGTTGATCACTCAACACATTGTACCTTCTTTGCCTACTTGCAGTTATCGCTGTAAAAGAAGTGACCACTGGATCAGCTTCCTCACTGCCACGATGTGGATGGCATTATAAAGGTGTGTATGGGTATATGCATGTGATGCGAGTTTCTGTGAGTGCATGCTTTTCATTGCACTATGCATGAGGCTGCAAAGAGGGTGAGTTTGTGTGTGAGTGGGGGGAGTCATGAAGGAGGGAAGAACATGACAGTGAAGCTTAATATGATGATTAATTAATCCATGGCACCCATGGCACCTTTGGAGACAATCTTGTCAATTTGAGCTCGAGATCTGCACCTTCCCTCTCTTCTCCTACCATGCATGCTCTCAAATTTGTGACTGGTTCTTTCTCCACGTGTCTTTTTTCTCCCCCAACCCCCTTCCCTCCTTTCACTGAGTGCAGCATTACAAGATATCAGAGCAGGAGTTGAAGACATCCTCATTGGCCCACTGCATTGCCTCTAGAATAGCAACCAAAGACCTACTGTGACTCATCCATATGTATTTGTACTCTATGGCGGCCATATTGTATTAATTTTAAATTAATGTAGTGCAAAAGTATAATATAAACAGCACATTATTAAACTTATCACATTGTATTATATTTCTAATTATAATTATAGATAATACACATGCACATTATAAAACACATCATGCAAGATACATATAGACGTGTACGTAGTCCAATTGAACTGTTGCAACAGTAGGAGTTCTGTCGACGAGGAAAAGGTCCATTTGCCTTCTCTTTCAACACCGCCTTCATTTACAACTCTGCCACCAGCCACGAAAATGGTTCTGCTGCTGAGTGGCACAGCGCAGTGCCGAAATCTCCTCACACTCATGTCTCCTACAGAGACCCATTGGTTTCTGGCAGTGATGTAAGTGTACACCGTACTGACAGGTTTGTCATCTCTTGTCCGTCCACCAACTGTGTAGAGTGTCCCTCCACATGAAACGGGAGTTGGGCTCAGAGTGGGAGTGTCAGCTATTCGAATCCACACAGCACCCTTTTGCGGCTGGGAGTGCCGTGGGGCTGCAGTCTGCTTGACATCGCTCCACTTTGCTCTCCATGCCTTGGAGTTGTCATCTTCTGGTGATTGCCAAGGATACACCAATGCCCCACGCACCAGGTACAGGTACTCTCCACAAATCGCCAAGTGATGTCCCCATAGTGGTATGGGGAGGTTGAGTCCTTGCAGAGCGGTCCATTTCATAGTGGTGAGGTCCAGAATATTTGAGGTGTTGAGGACAGAATCATCTTCAGCCACTCCGCCTGTCACCAGGAGGAGGTTGTCGTGAGAGATAACAGCTGGACGAGACCTTCGTGTAGGCATGGGAGGCAGCACCTGTTTCCACCGACTTTCTTCTTCATACCAAGTAGAGAGGGTGTTGGTGATCTTTCCTGTTGATACATCCACCCCTCCGATCAAGGTGATATGGTTGTTGAGTACTGCAATAGCTGCATCACTCTGTTGTTCAGGGAGTTTGCTCCACTTGAGTTCATTAGTGGAGTACACAAGAACAGGGAATACGAGTTTACCACTTCCATCTTTGCCAATTGCACTGATGTAGACTTTGCTGTTGTGGATGGTGGCTGCATAGGATGCTGCTCCCATTGGCATGTCAGGTAGTTTCACGTTGCGCACTTCCATCCCCAGTGAAGGGGGGAGGGGCAGCACCTCCTACAGGACAGCATCCAGGACAGCAAGATCATGTGAAGACAAGGAATGGACACTACATGAACATGTGATAGATAATAAGTTACACAAGTATAACGTGTTCACTACATGAACATGTGATAGATAATAAGTTACACAAGTATAACGTGTTCACTGCGATTAACCTAGATAATTAACCCCGGGAATTGTGTCTGTGCATGTATTCCGCACACTAATTGTGTACACACTTTGTGCACGCACGCACACGCACACGTGTCATCATGTGCACAATCAGTGGAAAACTGTCACATTTTATCTGGAGAACCACTAACACACACACTAATACACTAACATATAATCAGAGAATCCTGATCAGAAGTTAATTTGGCAACATTGTATACAGAGGTGTCAGAGAACCATTCAACCTTCATGCAAAAAGCAGTGGTGAAGCCCCCCCCCACACACACGCGCGTGCATGCACACACGCAAACACACATGCACACACGCATGCACCGACACATGCACACACACACACACACACACACGTAAACACACATGCAGACACACACACATGCACACGCGCATACACACACACACACACACACACACACACAGCACACACACACACACACACACACACACACATATATATACACAGCCATGCACAAACAGAGGAACAGGAACATAATTATAAGCTTCAAAATGTACAAACGAGTAAAGGAAACCCTTCAGGTTGTGTAGTAACAGGGAAGGTGGTAATAAAATGCATGGTGTATGTATAAGCACAGCACATAAACAAATAGATGAACAGGATCACACGTAATTATACGTACGAAATGTACAAACAAGAACAGTAAAGCCTTGTGGGTGAATATACATAGTAACAGGGATGGGGGCACATGCAGAGGAATTGTATACAAATTGTTGAGGCAGTTGATGAATTGCAACCCTTGTTGAGGCAGTGGTATGCAGCTAGGTAGCTACTGTGAGCAGTTGGTGAAGGAAGTACCACCGACTCCCTACTTGTCACAGGAGGACAACTGAGCAGCCTAGTGAATTCGACCTAGACTGGACACCATACAGACAAATATCTGACAGACAAGAATCTGATCTATCTTGACAAGATTCCACTCCAACAGCATAGCACATAACATAATGCAAAATCTCATTATAAGCAGGTACACATGTACAGACACAGAGATAATACATGCAATAATGGAGTTGTGATCGCACGCACGCTCACCTCCACTCCTTCAACAATGTCCTGCAACTGGGTGTGGACTTCCACTATGTCCGGTCGCTCCTTTGGGTCATCCTCCAAACAGGAGAGGATCAGCGGCTTCAGAGGGTGGTCCTCCACCAGTTTGGAGAGGTCCTCTCTGCGACGAACAATCTCTTTGACTGTACAGATGCCAACCAGATCCACTTTCGGAGGCTGCTGAGTGGCTACCTCTAGCATGAGCGCACCGAGAGAGAAGATGTCCAGTTTCTCATTGTAGTGTGGCTCCTTTCGCATGGCTTCGGGTGGCATGAAGGGGATGGCACCTGGTTGAGGTGTATTGAAATACTCTGCATTGTTGGCCTTCAACCTTGATTGGCCGAGGTCTCCAATCTTCACCAGACCATCCTTGCCCAACATCACATTCTTGTCCGTCAGGTCTCTGTGGACTATGGGAGGAATGTGGGTGTGAAGGAAACGGAGACCACGCGCTATCGATAAGCATACTTCTAGCTGCCTCTGCGAACTCAGGTCGTTTCGGTTGCGTTCAAGGAACTCTCGCAGGTTCTCCCTCATTCTCTTCATAACGAGCTAGCAGGGGTTCGTCCGTCGTCTCATCGTAGAACGCCCCTCGGAAATCCACCACATGAGGGTGATCTAACTTTTCCAGGAGTTGGCATTCTCGCTTGAAGTCCGTCATCACCTGGTCAAAGTCGCCTTGTACTCGAGCCGCCTCCAATAGCAGGCGATGGATCCTCTTCACAGCGACCGGTCTCCCGTCCAGTTCACCGAAGTGAACTGATCCGTACGCCCCGCGACAGATCTCTTCCCTGATCTCGAGGGAGGGCGGCTTGCGGCGAAAATACTGAGCAGTGTCGAACGGGACTTGACGTGAAGAAGTCATGCTTGTGTCAAAACTCGTGCCCGTGACTAACTGCGCACCGGAATCTGTCTGCTGTCACCATAGGTACTCAAACCTAGAGTATCTATGCTGTCACAGACAGGCAAGGAGAAACGGCGGAAATGGCGGAAACACACGGAGGAATGAATAGTCATGCTCAACCCACGTGGTAAAACCATAGATAATAGAGGAATTTTATCTATGGTAAAACCATATAGCCGCACATTTTCCCGTTGCTAACGAAACACATGTACGACCCTCCGGCAACTTCCGGCTCCCGTTGCCAGTCTGTTCCAAGCTTGTTCCTTCGCGTCTATGGTAAAACCCACCCACATAATCGGCCCCACGTGCACCCATAAAGCCTTTCTGCATTTCCTGGCTTGCACTGTTATAGCTAGTTATGTAGCTAATACTCAGAACTGATGGATAGCTATGTCTATATATAATGAGGTTGAGTGATTGGCAATGACAGCACATGGAGTACGTTTATGCTACCAGGTAGCTAGCTAGTCCTGCTCTCCAGTCATGGTTCAGCAATGCCTACGTATATACTATTATCTGCATCTGCCATGTATCTGGTCTGTGTGGCCACAGTTTGATCCACAAAGGCACTTGGTCATCCCCAATGTCATCGCTGTTGCCCTTCTTCCAATGCATAGCTAAAGAGGCACTTGCTGCCTCATTCGGGGTATTCCTAGACTAATGAAAGAACTAAATAGCTTTGTGTAGCTGGGATGACAATTTTGGCCTGTTGCATTATGTTTGAATTCAGCTTGGCTGTTGTGCTGTGCATTTCAGTTTGTTTTTTGCTGTATATAGGGTGGATTTATTCAGTGGGACTTACTAAGTGGGGTGCATAATATTAATATTGGGTTTGATAATGAATGCAACTTCATTTTTAAGCATTTCCACCATTTCCTCCGTTTCTGTCATTTACACCATTCCTCCGTTTCTCCTTGCCCATCACAGATGTACGTAATTTGTCTATAACTTCCTTCATAATGGAGTTACGTGTGTTTATATAATTATATATAACTGGAGTATCTGTGGTGTGCATGTATGTACCCGTGCAAGCCAGGTTCATCTTACCATCAGGCATTTTATACATTGTATATCATCAGTGTTATGCTAGTGTCTGTTAATCTATATAGTCATTTTATCATACAATGCACTAATATAATAATTATAATTATAAGCGAGGCAAGTAATCGCATTGCGTTGTCGGCCCCGTTTGTTTATAGTGCACCCCACTGGATTCGCGCTTGGGCGAGTCCAAATAAGCGGGTGGCAATTGAGAAGCAGGCACATACTATATATGGTCAAGACAAAGTTTCTAGATTCAGCCTATTGTCCTACAGGAGGGTGCACACACCATTTGCAAATTTGCTTAATTAATTAAGTCTGTCAACAGCGAGGCTCCTGCATTCTTACAGTATGTATGCCCTAGTTTAGCTATACGTATATTATAGCTATATATGCTACTGTCAATGAGTTTGTGCCATGCTATAGCTAGGTATAGTAAATGTGCGTGTGTTTGGGGCTGCAGGCGTCTCTTAGACTGCTCTCTTACCTATGTATGTACATCTCTTACAGCTTCTGAGAGTAGGTGCCGCAATTATTACTGGCATTCCCATACACAGCAAGAGTTACAACAGGTGTGGAAGGTGTGGAGGAGGCAGGGAGGGGAGGAGCAAAAGGTGGGTGGGGAGGAGGAGGGAGTGGAGGGGAGAAGGAGTGGAGGAGATGGATAGAGGAAGGAGGGGGGAAGAGAGGAGGGCAAGGGTAATGGAAAATGACGATGAGACAGGAGGTATAGGGAGGAGTGGATGACGGAGATGGGACATCTGATATACTGTCCACAGTAATTAGAATTTGTGCTAAGTTTTGAGGACTCTGCAGAGCCTGTTAAGGTGTGTGTGTCTGCATGTGTACGTGTATGTGTGTGCCCCTTGACTGTAGCTACTTTGTCTACTAGAGCACCAGGAGAGAACTGGAATAGAGAGAGTAGTCTTGATAGGTGTATGCGTACCTGGTGATGTGTCTTGAGTGATATATACTGTAGAACACGGAGAATACAGCCTATATATAGTGTTCAATAATCCTGCTTATTTTGTGGAATATTCGCATATTGCTTTTTCAGAGTTTGCGATATGCCTGCCTAATCTTTCCCCTTATTCAGACCCTCCTCGCTACCTCCCCAGGACTGTCAAGGGAGTGATTGAAGAATGCCTGCACTCGACCTTCGAAGGTCTCCCTATCCCCACTGAGTTCCTCACTGACATCCTTCAGCACCTCTGCATCACTTGAGAGGCAGCAGTCACAACAACGCTAGCTCCCTTCACCCTCCAGCACAATCACTGCCGTGCGTTCCAACTCCCAGCACTCCTGTCTAATGTAGTGCTGAAGCCCCACCTTAGGACAGAGGTAACAGCTCCCAATGGTAGCCAACCCGATCGAACCCTAGCATACATCGTCTTCACCAGACCCTCTCACTATCAGTACCCTCTCCTCTCTATATACTTTTAGTTCAGATTTCAAATGATACTGCGCCATGGTGCAGTGGCGGGAGGAGGAGAAGTAGGAAAATGTCTGCCTCATACGAGCCATGGTGTTGAAGGAACTGAGTCTTGAGTGTTGCTCTCCCAACACATCAAACTGCAGCTGAACCTCACTACAAAATCATGTGAGCAGATTAGGGCCCGACCTGTAGCCTGCAGGCATCTCAACTTGCCGTCTACAGATGTGCACCAGGTGCTTGTGCAGCCGAGCTGGACCAGCAGGTGCTGTGTAACTGATGACGTTTGATTCTCATATGATTGCATGCGCACCTGTATACAACTTCTGTCATTGTATTATGGATTGCTTATTGTTGTTTCATTATAGTATCCATGCACATTCTTGTCTCAGCTTCAAGTGAATCTGCGAGTCTTTCTTTTTGAAGAAACTAATATTGCATACTGCATGTCCGCACCTGGACCGGCAGGTGCTGTGTACCTTGTGACCCTTTCATTTTCATGATTGCGCACCTCTATATATTCATTGTCTACATACTACTTACAAAGAGATCTGAAGATAACACATACATCTAGTTAATAAAATTATGTCACACAAATATATACAGTACCAAAACAAGTCCTTATGTTTTGGTACTGTATATATTTGTGCGACTTAATTTATTATTATCTTCAGATCTCTTTGTCAAATACAAGCACACTGTTTGCATTTCATTACAGCACAGTAATAATACTGTACAGAGTACGAAATATTGTTCAAATCATTTCATAACTATTTCTTAGCCTTTGATCCTTACAATATATAAAGCTACGTACGCACCTCATCGCACGTGTATATAGCATGTGTGTGCACCTATACACTGTGTGCGTTAGTTGCTAGCAGGATGCAGTGTAACTTAGTCTGCATTGACACAGGAAGTTACAGTACCTGCATATTATTCATGCATCAACTTATCATCTGTGATCTATTTACTTTCTGCTATATATGTAGCGCTAGTTATAATTATGTTTGAATTAGCTTTAAGTATAATTATGCAAGTTATATGCTTTAATTATTACTAGAGTGGCATTCTGACTGATTCTTACATTATACAGATATATAGCAATATATTTAGGCATGTTCACGCAAATTAACAGTTAATGAGCCCTTTGTTGTTGCATTTGTTCATGTCTTCAGAGTCCTTCAAGAGTTTTGTATGTCTGATGGGAGTAAGAATGCACTGGTGGTCACTTTTGAGGACTCTGCAGAGCATGTCAAGGTGTGTGTGTGTGTGCAGTGTGTGCGAGTGTGTGTGTAGCGTGTGCGAGTGTGTGTGTAGCGTGTGCGAGTGTGTGTGTGTGTGTTTGTGTGTGGTGTGTGTGTGCGTGTATGTGTGTGTGTGCATGTGTGTGTTTGTGTGTGTTGTGTGTGTGCGTGTATGTGTGTGTGCATGTGTGTGTTTGTGCATGTGTGTGTTTGTGTGTGTGTGGGGGGTGTGTTTGAGTGCGTGTCACTTGCAATTGGTAGTCATTGGTGACGGCATTTGGTTGCTCACTCAACACAAATGCACCTTAATTTGCCCAATTGCAGCTTGTTGCTGTAAAGAAGTGATCAGGGTAGTAGAAATACAACCACTGGATCAGCTTCCTCACTGCCACAATATGGATGGCATTGAAAAGGTGTGTATGTATATATATGCATGTGCACATTGTGTGTGTGTGTGTGTGTGTGTGTGTTGTTGTCGCTGAGGAGGCTAAAGAATCAGGCTGTTTCGTACGGAGTTGGCTCGTAGCTTCTACTGGACGTGTTCCTCGGCGCCTAATGGAACCACAGCTCGTGTGTCGAGGATTTTCGCCAGCAAGAAGTGCCACTCCGCGAACAGCAATAGACCATCGTGCTCCAGCGACGCGCGCAGGTGTCTTCGCCCTCCTCAACCACCTTTCACCGCACCCCCTGGACCTGGCTTGGCTGTCGAGTGGAATGCCAACTACGGCCAACAACGGCTAGGCCCCCTAACGGCCTCCAGCCCAGGGCTGTCTGACGTGAGACTTGCCACCTCACTCAAAATGACTTTACGGCTGGCTGTAAACATGTCCCAGGCCTTTTGGCCTGGGACTAGCCCGACGTCCGTAATGGACAAGGCGGAACAAAGAAGTGTGTGTGTGTGTGTGTGTGTGTGTGTGTGTGTGTGTGTGTGTGTGTGTGTGTGTGTGTGTGTGTGTGTGTGTGTGTGTGTGTGTGTGTGTGTGTGTGTGTGTGTGTGTGTGTGTGTGTGTGTGTGTGTGTGTGTGTGTGTGTGTGTGTGTGTGTGTGTGTGTGTGTGTGTGTGTGTGTGTGTAGGGGAGTGGGTGTATATGCACTTATAATGTGGCATGGCACCTATGGCACCTGAATTGACAATCTTATATTAATTAGCTCTGCACCATCCCACTCTCTTCTCTTACCGTGCTCCCTATACACTCTGCTTAATTCCTTTGCCACATGTCTCCCCCGGCCCTCTCCCTTCCAATGAATGCAGCATTACAAGTTTTAGACCCAGAGTTGAACACATCCTCATTGGCCCACTGCATTGCCACTAGAATAGCAACCAGAGACCTGCTGTGACTCACGCAAATGCATATGTATATATATTATATACTATGGCCATATATATTATAATTATAGTATATAATTATATATTATCATATGTATACTAGTATACATAATTAATGCAGTGCAAAATAAATGACAAAACACATTATAAAACACATCACATTTTATCATAATATAATTGTATTAATTATACATATAAAGCACACTATATAAGGATATCATGCAAAGATAAGTATTATACATAGTCCTGTTACACTGTTACAATAGTACGTAGGAGTTCTGGCAACGAAGAATAGCTATAGGCCCATTTGCCTTTATTCGCAACACTGCCACCAGCCACTAAAATGATGTTGCTGCTGAGTGGCACAGCACAGGGGTTAACCCTCTCCACATTCATGTCTCCTACAGAGACCCACTGGTTTCTGTCAGGGAAGTACGTATACACTGTACTGACAGGTTTGCCATTTCTTGTCTGCCCACCAACTGTGTAGAGTGTCCCTCCACATGAAACCGGAGTTGGGCGCAGAATGTGAGGGTCAGCTATTTTCGCCCACACACCCCTTTCTGGCTGGGAATGTTGTGGGGCTGCAGTCTGCTTGACATCACTCCACTTTGCTCTCCACGCCTGGGAGTTGTAATCTTCGCGAGGAAACATGGTCATCCCACCCACCAGGTAGAGGTACTCTCCACAAAGAGCCAAGTAATGTTGCCGTAGTGGTATGGGGAGGTCGAGTCCTTTAGGAGTGGTCCACTTCATTGTGGTGAGGTCGAGGACATCAGTGGTGTTGAGGGCAAAGCCATTTTCGGCCTTTCCGCCTGTCACCAGGAGGAGATTGTCATGAGAGATAACAGCTGGACGAGCCCGTCCTGTAGGCATGGGAGGCAGCACTTGTTTCCACCGACCTTCTTCATACCAAGTGGATAGTGTAGTGATGACTTTCATTGTTGATACATCTCGCCCTCCGATCAAGGTAACTTGGTTGTTGGCTACTGCAATGGCTGCACCATGCTGTTGCTCAGGGAGTGTGCTCCACCTGTTCTCAGTGATGGAATACACAAGAATAGGGTATACGGGTTTACCATT
This sequence comes from Aplysina aerophoba, assembly GCA_949841015.1. NCBI lineage: Eukaryota > Metazoa > Porifera > Demospongiae > Verongiida > Aplysinidae > Aplysina > Aplysina aerophoba. The sequence goes on from OX465033.1 coordinate 2,802,210, forward strand.
TACATTTTTTCCAATTGCACTGATGTAGACTTTGCTGTTGTGGAGGGTGGCTGCATAGGATGCTGCTCCCACTGGCATTTCGGGTAGTTTCATGTTGATCAATTCCTCCCCCAGTGAAGGGGGGAGAGGGGAATGGGGCAGCACCTCCTACAGACAACATGCAGGACAGTAGGATAGTTATATATATATATATATGAGCAATGGGAGCATGAGTGAGTGTGCGCACGAGCATGTACACAATCAGTGAAATCTGTCACATTTTATCTTATGCACACAAATATACAGACCTCATACACATACACAAACACTATCGGATAAACCCGTGATCAAAACTTAATTATAGGCAACATTATATACAAAGGTTTCAGAGAACCACTCAACATTTATGGCACACACATGTACATCCACAGCTGCACATGAACACATGCATGCATATACACAGCTGAAAGTGAAGAGGCACTGGAACGTAATTGTACTTCGGAGCTTCTGGATACACTTCTACAACATAGTCAGTTTACTACATGGTACTGCCTCTTTATCTGGTCTGGTCAGCAGAGTTCAAAGTCCATATTACATCATACTCACACTACATAAAAGTGCTTTTCTTGACCTTGCGTCCGGCAGTCCTCTTAATTATGGCAAAGATACCAACTACTCAAGCCCTCAAGGACCTGCCTCGACTACTGGGAAACAGGAAGAGAGTTTCCGCTTGACTGCAGTCTTCTTCCAACACACATCCTGATGCGATCGTGGTCGCCAAGGAAGAGGGTGAATCTGGTGAGTCGGGCGAGTCTGGCAACAGCCAGCGAGGGCTGACAGCCTCCCAGGGTGGGTCCGCAAGTGAAAATGGGTCGACAGCCTCCCAAGGCGGACCTAAGGTTGGCGATTAGAGACTTAATAGTCTCTTCCAACCCGAACCTGCATTAAGGCGAATATTAATGTCTGTTCTGTACCTTCTATAAGACAGTACAGCGGAAGCCAAAGGCTCAAGGCTGGGAAACAGGTTGTCAACCCCACAAGGCAAACCTGAGGCAAACGCAGCAAAGAAGAGGAAGTTGGAGTCCGGAACTGCAACCACCTCAGGGGTCAACTACTTTGATTCTTCCTCCCTGGTGAGGGCGAGGGAAGGCACTTTTAAGCCTCCTACACATATGGAAAAGTATCTGAACAAACACTTGAAGCGTTGCCTTCCAAAAGAGGAGCGGGAAGCCTTGTCCAAAGACCTCTGCTTGGCTGCACCTTACCAAGGAAGGTCTAGAAGGGGACCCAGGTCTAGAAGGGTGATCACCCCATATAAACAACAGGGTCAAGGGTCTTGTTTCCAATCCATTCAGTCCAATCTTCTTCTATACAGCCTCTCCACTTCTTTTCGTACCATTCCTTTCTCACATGCCTGATCTACCACCCATACCACCTACGCCTTGCCCTCCATCTCTAGCCAACCCTCCACAGTCTCTTTCATCAACCTCTCCATCTCCATTCTCTCCTCCACCAAGCCTATACAGTGCAGTAAAAAATGCTCCACATCTTCCACTTCTCCCCTGTCACACATTGTACAAATCCGCTCATCCCTCCTTAACCCACACCACCTTCCTGTTTCAATTCTTAACTCTGCTGTCCCACCTCTCAGCTTCATTAACATTCTCCTCTGCCTTTTACAATCAATCTCCACACATCTTGCCTTACACTCACAATCCATCAATCTCCCCCTCACTTCCAACTTTGGGCGTGCTCTAGTTTCTTCCCTCCACCCTTCCCTAGCTCTCCTCCATGCCATACACTTCAGTATGTGCTTCACTTCATTCATCGCTAGTCCACTCAATGCCTGCATGTCCAATCCTTGTCACCCAATATATACATAGCAGAATCTCGAATGGAACACGATCCGCTTTAATCATCACGTTCGCCTCTCAGCAATTATTGTAATTAGTCAGTAAAGTGAGTTCAAGTTAGCTATATGTAACAAGTGTAGTAGGTGCGGTGTGTGATGAGGATGCGACCACATGATAGTTTTCAAACGTGCTTCTGCTAGCGCTTCTTTGCCAACAGTTCCTTGAGCTCAGCACATGGATGGCACACCTACTGTCTGCTGATGACATTGTGTCACTGTGATGACATTGTGACATTGCCCCACCTGCTTACTGCCACTGGCAGCGTGTGCTCACCACAGCAATTGCACGCCCATTGCCTGGCTAGGCTCGCCCCATAATGCTGTCTAGTATAGTGTAAATCCAAGTGTGCACGTATGTTGTAAAATGGCTCAGAGAAGAAACGAAATTGCAGAAGAATGGCTGGAGTCTAAGGACAAAGGAAGGTCAACCGCGTGAGCAATGTCAAGGTGGTGGTACTTCATGTACCATTCACGACCATTAATATGCATAGTATGACTATGTCACAATTATATATTTGTCGTAGCATAGTGTTAATGGTCGTGTTAGTATTAGGGTTAGGGTTAGGGTTTAGTATTATTTATATTTTGTGATCGGTACATGAAGTAACGGCCCGCGAACTGGTCGATAATGTGAGCAATGTCAAGAGGAATTTCAACTGTGCCGCGGAAGGCACAGAAGTCGTGACGATTGGAGATATATTCCTTCCTTCCTCTGACAAAGACGCAATTTGTTCCCTCTGGTAGCTAGAAAGATGATTTGGCATGACTAAATCACGTTCGAAGTAACTTTCGTTTGATAAAACTGATGATTTTAGACTTCGCTCTCACATACACGCTGACCGCGAGACCGCCAGTTTACACCTTGACGTGTGTGTTGTGTGCTAATAGAAGGAATTCTGGGCGAGTACTCGCGGATACTCGCGGGTACCCTTGAACTGCACGCGTTTGACATGGAATTAAATAATCAGCACTGTAATTGGACATCCAGATTTAGGGAATAAAATGTAAAACGTTCCAGTGCCAGCCATGTAGTCTGGATAGCTAGACCGTCCCAATATGCGCCGGGCGGCGTGGTGGGGAAGGGCCGGTCTAGCGGGGATAGCGATTAGTTCATACCTTTGAGTTATTAATGTCACACTTCCAATTATCACTTTTGTGCGGGCCAATGGCTCTGTATACTACACCCAGCCGTGCATGTGAGTGTTGTTCGCCGTAGCTACCTGAAGCAAGAAATGGACAAATACAAGCGCTTCTGTCGTGTTTGTTGCGATCCTCTAGACAGGAAGTACGCTTTGTTGACAGTTTCTGGCCAGTTGACTATAGTTGGACAAGTAGTAGTAGGGTTTCTGAGCTGAACATTGAGAATCTGAAGGAATGCAATGTACACGTGTGCCGCACTTGCTATTGATTCGCAACTGTGTAGAAAGTCATAGCAATGTGGGAAACAGGTGTGAACTAATCTCTATCCCCGCTAGACTGTCCCTTCCCTTCCAAACACCCTGGGCGTAATCGAGATGGTCTAGCGAGCCAGACTACCAGCCATGTAGACTCAGTCTCCCAGAACACATTCCAAACTATGGTAGCCATTTTGAGCAAGTAGGCTCAATATATGTGACAGAATTTGCGAAAAGGGACCACTTCGGGGCAATGTAAACATATGAGTACGAGACAAAACTCGCGCGTAATCGCCAATTCACGCAATCGCAGATTATTGCATCATTGGAACGTACTGTGTATCCCCTATCTTCCGGCCAAGTTTGAAACCTGTACGGCTTTCCTGCGTCTCAAACGAGGACCGAATAGTTTCACTGCGTCGGTCGCGTTGGCCGTGTACAGAGTAGACCGGAAATGATAAGACGGGGAAGACCCGACTTTAAGTATATTCATGGCCATTATGCATCACATTAGTCGTGTTCAGGAAGAAGTTGCAGACTGCGTCTGAAAGTACTTCTGCGCCATTGTATAACCTTCGCAACTACTGAACCGTTACCCAACGAACAATTTTGACAGCTGCAACATCTGTAGACTTCCCAAATGTTGAACGCAACGCAAGCGGCTAACTGGGTGGTGGAATTTAGCGAATATGTATCTTGAGGCTCTTCTTGAGATTATGACCGACTGTTTACTTAACCTGAGGTGGGCAGAGACTCCAAAATTGACGGCGACAGCAAGTGACTGACTGGCGCGCGTCTTAGTTTCGCGTAACCAGACCGCTTTCAAGCGGTCTGGTTAGGCGAGACTACACGCGTCTAATCTCTTTGTCCTTTAGGTCGTCGCAGCTCCACATGAATAGCCTGCGTCAATACGATGACTTTAAGGAGGTCTTAGGAGCCTGTGAAGCGGCATGTGGCCAAGCAGGCCGGCCCAAGCCTATTATCACTAAATATTCCGTGACACGGAAGAATACGGAATGCTGCGGTTTAACCGGAAGTAAATGTTTAAATGTCGTTTTCTCAACAACATACTTTTCGTAATTCCACACTTTGCGTAAGTATATCTCAGAAACCGAACCAGCTACCGAAGCGCAGTAAAGTGCGTTGTAAAGAGGAAGAAGAGCGCATTCAGATCATATACAAAACTCAAAATCGAGATTTGCTCCCAAGTGGTCCCTTTTCGCAAATACTGTCACATATAACAATGATTACAGTAAATATTCTAACAAGTATTTCGAGTTAAAAAACTCGTGGGGCGCCGATGGGGCGCCCCAAACTCGAACTACTTGCTAGTAATAGTATCCACATTTGTCATGTTTAGCATCACTCTAAATGCTAGATTGACCCCAGGGTGCACCATGCAGAAGTATGAATGCATCAGGGTTTTAAATACAAACCAAGAAGCTGTGCCTAAGCATCCACACTCATTGGAAAGTTGGCAATTGCATGGGAAAGTGCATTAAGTGTTTGGATGCTTTGCACAGGATAGAGCCCTGCAGTTACACAGCTTCATGCACTTTGATAGCCAACTGTTCTAACCCAGTTAGCTAGCTAGCTATTCAGTTGCCTTGTCCTGAATAATACCATCTACACAAACTAATAGCTGCTGTCCAAAATCTAAAATATCACATGAAAGGATAGCACCGAAGCTAACCGCTGTAACAGTAGTCTTCGTCATGTGCAAACCATGCGAGACGTTAATAAAATCATCTATGATAAAATGGCCGTTCAGCCTCGGTAACATTTGAACTGTAACCCAAAAGCAAAATTTATTAAAGCTTTTAAGCCACATCAGCCTTCTTGAAACACATTGTGAACAACTTTCGTTCGTTTGATAAACAGAGATATGGTAACAAAGACGATTTCTAAGCGGGTGAACAGAAGCCTCCGGGGCGGCCATCTTGTTATCGGACCTGTTCTTTTTCCGGCTGTTTCTTCACGAAAACGTCCTGCGCAAGCTTTGCGCTGGCTTAGTATTACGAAGAAGTGTTCTAAAATACTTCTCACTCGATTGAATGGCTGCGAAAGTGAGGACAAAGCGAATAATAGCTTAGTAAAGTCAACGACCCCCACGGCGCCGCCATCTTGACAGATATATATATATATATATATATATACATAATTATAGATCCCGTTGCCATGGTAACGTGCGTATATACGATGATTCTAAATCATAGAATCATTCCATAGCTTGGCGCGTGACGATAAATCCCATATACGTACGTGGCGGGCAGAGTGCGCGTGACGATAAATCCCATATACGTACATTGCGGGCAGAGTGCGCGTGACGATAAATCCCATTTCGTACATTGCGGGCAGAGTGCGCGTGACGATAAATCCCGTATACGTACGTTGCGGGCAGAGTGCGCGTGACGATTAATGACGTCATCCATACACAATTATTATACATAATAGACAGAAGTGTAATAATAGTAATAATAATAATAATAATAGTAATATATAATAAAAAATAGAGTCAGAAGTCACTGGAGTTTCTTCTACCTCTTGAGGATCTTGGCGGCTGTGCCATGTTGCCTTTCTGTAGAACGTCCATACATCCTAAAGCGTCCACAGAGCGATGGCCTGTACTCTCTTGAATTATGTTTTCAGGGACGCCGGCTTTGAATAGAGCGGTGGCAGCTGTGAGCTGTTGTGCGGAGAAATGCGACCTTTTGCTGGAACTGTAGGCGCTTCAGAGGCGGAGCTTGAGCCCAAAAGGGAAGCTCCCTTTTGGCAGGCGACACATGAGCCAACGCCGACCTTTTTTTGGCGACGCAGAAGCAACCAGACGTTCCTGAAGCCATTCTAACCGAAGAAGCGGTGTTCTAGACGGCGTACGTTGCCTAGAGGACCGGGTTTGCCGCCAATCAGCAGAGACGTAATTGGGTTAGTGAGTCCTTTTGGATCTATAATAGTTAAATGCCAACCAATCGGTGTCTACGGGATTTAGACCACTCAGCACTCGGGCGCTTTGCGCCCTCGAGCTTCGTGATCTAAATCCCGTAGACACCTTTTTGTGCATTTCAAATCTTACCTTTTGAAATGTAGGAGGCAATATGAACTTCTTTGCTGTCTTCTTGTGAAATTGGAGCGTACTTTGCCGCTGTATTGTTTTCGATTTAGGTTTTTGTATATATACGTATATATATATATACCACCACCACACAGTGCAAGTTGCCCGAGTGCAAGTGCAGTATTTGCGCCAGTGGGTGGATGAAAAAGCACCACCAGCGCAAGTTGCAGAGGGTGAGCCACCATGTGTGCAAGTGGACTATCTGCGCTAGTGGCTGCAGGATAAAGCACCACCCGCGCAAGTACTAGTGACAACTACCACCTGTGCAAGTGGAATGGTTGCACCAGTTGAAAGAAGGGAAACACCATAAGTGCAAGGTGCAAAGGTCAGGGTGCAAGGTGCAAAGGTCAGGGCACAAGGTGCAAAGGTCAGGGCCAGCATCAGCGCTAGTCAGTACGGGATGCAGCAACAACATGCAACTACAACCACCACCACCACCAGCGACCAGATAGGACCAGCACAGCACGATGCAGCAATCAGTGCAACTTGCATGAGGGCTAGATTTGTGGAGGAAATGGGGGTCATCACGCAAATTGCACTGATTGCTGCATCGTGCTGTGCTCGTCCTATCCGGTCGCTGGTGGTGGTGGTGGTTGTAGTTGCATGTTGTTGCTGCATCCCGTACCGACTAGCGCTGATGCTGGCCCTGACTTTGCACCTTGTGCCCTGACCTTTGCACCTTGCACCCTGACCTTTGCACCTTGCACTTATGGTGTTTCCCATCTTTCAACTGGATATATAATAATTATATATATCTGTCACAAAATGGCGGCGCTCAGGTTTCCTTGAATTTACCAAGCATTTACTCGCTTTATCTTCTTTTGCGCAACCATTTGATCGAATTAGAAGTATTCAAGAACACGTCTTTATAATACTAAGCCATCGCCAAGCCTGCGCAGGACGTTTCCGAGAAGAAACAGCCGGAAAAAGAAGTCCGGTAACAAAATGGCCGCCCTGGAGCCTTCTGTTCACCCAGTTAGGAATCGTCTTTGTTATCATTTCTTCCTTTACCAAACGATCGAAAGTTGTTCACGAATAGTTTCAAGAAGACTAATGAAGCTTAAATAAAATATACTTGCGGGTTACAGCTCCAAATGCTACCGAGGCTGAACGGCCATTTTATGAACCCTCTCGCATCGTTCTGCACGTATATAATACGAAGACTAACTAGCTAGCTGGATTAGAACAGTTAGTTATCAGAGTACATGAAGCTGTGTAACTTCAGGGCTCTCTCCTGTGCAAAGCATCCAAACACTTAGCTAATTAATGCAACTTCCCATGCAATTGCCAACTAATAAACCCTGATCCATTCATGCAAACCTCTGTGTGGTGCATCCTTTACTTTGTCACAGTATTGTGCGTTATTCGCAAATATCATGTCTACTAAGAGGTGTGGAACCCCAGCATAGGAAAGGTGCTCGTGTTCTTTGCTGAGTAAGAGAATTCCCATGGCAGGAAGCTGTAATCTCAACGTCAGATGACATCTCGAAGCGTAACATTGCTTCCGGAATCTTTGTCAGGTGCAAATATCGTTGTCAAGCACTGTTCACTGAACTTTAGATTTTCAAATTTTTAGAATATTTATGGTATTAAACCCTAAGCATGGATATACGTAGACTTGTAATAGTTGCATTCAGTTACATATTTTCAGGTGAACAAGAGGACTGTGTTGCATACACAGCCCCACATACGTAAGTGCAAAGGTCGAAGGACTAGCAACATGCACACCGCATGTTGCTAGTCCAAACTATTACTTACCCAACAGTGTCACAGACCACACAGACTCACTTGTACTTTCAACTGCTCACACCTCTTTTCCAACTGCATTATGTTGGCATCACGGCTGGCAATCGCAGACTGGGTAGATGACAAGAGAAAGTTATGACCAGAGCACACAATGAATGCATGTGCAAATCCATATATAGCTGGCATTAGGAATATATTAAGTAATGGAGGTGCAAGTGGTGCCTGTGGTGAAAATTATGGAAAAATGAAGGTATCGCTGAATTGACTGTTACATATTCAAAGACAGCGCAATTGATCATTGCATTACTTAACCCCTTTTAACCTAGGTATCTATGTAATTTTGTTCGCACATTCAAATGTGACACATCACAACTTCGCTGTAACAACAACAGAGACACACCTGGAACTGAGATGTCAGTATCGCTTCATGCTCTTTACTTGCAGCAATTTCCTCCCTTGCTCTTTCAAGAGCTGCTTGCAGTGTTGTGATCTGGCTTCTAAGATCACTAGCAATGGCCTGAATGGGAAAATAGCATGCAGGGAAGCAAATATACGTATACATACACATGGTGTTGCTGCTTGCTCGTATGCACACACATACAAGTACACACAGACACGCCCACCCACCCATGTACATATTGGATATGTACTACATACAGAAGCAAGTGGGCGAGTCCAGCCTCTCTGGCACCAATATTATTGCAAAATGCTACTCTCCTATACTGACAGGCAAAACATATAGCTATGCACTGACACAAAAATTACCGTCCAACACATGTAACTTAAATCCACAAACAATGATAAAGTGGACATATATGGCACAGAGATACATATGATACAGTCAGGCCTGCTAGACCACCCGGTACACTGAAACTCGTGGTCAGAGGGCAAAGTAGGGGATAGTTAATCTGGTAGCAGTAGCAATTAGATCCAACAAGATCGACAATATATATATATATATAATTTTTATATATATATAAACTGCTTCTCTAATCACACTCAAGTGTCTGGTGGTCATCAGTACTTCCTGCCCAGCAGTACATAGCAAACAGGACAGAAACACTTGTACCTCTTCCCCTTTGGCAATCACTGGAGTCATGAAGCACACTCACTTCTACTTCTTCCACCATGAACAGCAACTGGGTGTAGACTGTCACTGTGTCTGGTCGCTCCTTTGGGTTGTCCTCCAAACAGGAGAGGATCAGTGGCTTCAGAGGGTGGTCCTCCTCCAGTTTGGAGAGGTCCTCTCCGCGACGAACAATTTCTTTAACTGTACCAATGCCAACCAGTCCCACAAGAGGAGGCTGCTGAGTGGCTATCTCCAGCATGAGCACACCGAGAGAGAAGATGTCCAGTTTCTCATTGTAGTGTGCCTCCTTTTGCATGGCTTCAGGGGACATAAATGGGATGGCCTCTGGTTGAGCTGTGCTGAAGTACTGTGAACTGTTGGCCTTCAACCTTGATTGGCCGAGGTCTCCAATTTTCACCAGACCATCCTTGCCAAACATGACATTCTTGTCCGTCAAGTCTCTGTGGACTATGGGAGGAGTGTGGGTGTGGAGGAAACGGAGACCACGAGCGATTTCGAGGCAAATCAAGAGCTGCTTTTGCTGACTCAAGTCGTTTCGTGTGCGTTCAAGGAACTCTCGAAGGTTCTCCTTCATTCTCTCCATAACTAGCAGGGGTTCGTCTGTCGTCTCATCGTAGAACGCCCCTCGGAAATCAACCACGTGAGGGTGATCTACCTTCTCCAGGAGTTGGCATTCTCGATTGAAGTCCGTCATCACCTGCTCAAAGTCGCCTTGTCCTCGAGCTGCCTTCAAAAGCAGGCGATGGATCCTCTTCACAGCGACAGGGCGCCCGTCCAATTCTCAGAGGTGAACTGATCCGTATGCCCCGCGACAGATCTCTTCCCTGATCTTGAGGGAGGGCGGCTTGGGGCAGAAGAATTGGGCAGTGCTGACGACAAACTGACGAGAGGACTCCATGCCGGGGCGTAGACAGTAGAGTCGTGACACACCAGTCTGGCCCACTAGATCCAACCGCCCCCGGCCGCATGTGGCCCATTAGTGACGTCACGTGGAGTGAGCGCGTGCTGTCCATTAGCTCTCCTTTCTTGGCATGGCGTTGGTGTCCGTTTCTGACATATTCCTCGCTCCCTGTGGGTGACAGTGGCTGCATTAGGAGCATAGCTAACTACGTACAAACAGCGATTAGGTAGCTAGCTAGTGGAAGCAGGACTCTCTTCATCAGCTGGTCATTCAAAATGGTGAATACTGTAGCTATAGCTAGCTATATCATTATGTGTAGTGTAGGAGGTGTATGGTCTGGTGGGGTAGGTCGGGCTACACCCTGCTATCAACAGGGAGTTTCCCCACATCTACATAGCTAGCTAGCTATAGCTAGATCCGCTGTCAGATTAGTATGTTAGTCACTGATAATGACAATGTGTGCCCTCCCCCACCTCCCTCTTCAGTAGTCTGTCGAGTACCAGTCTGTTTCTAGCAGAGTCCTCACCCCCTATGAGCTGTGTGGTGCTTAAGTGGCTCTCAGCACCTTGCAGTGCCTCATGGTGAGCTGCAGGCTAGGCGGCTGGCGACTGCTCCACTGTGCCCAGTTTGAGGTGCTTACTTGTTTGCTGTCTTGTGCTGTCGACAACATTGGTCTACTGTTTCAAGACTACAAAATTGTACTAGACTGCTGCACATATTTTGTTACGTATTTACTCTGTCTTGCAAGCTATAGGCATATACATAGCTTTTGCAATTGTTAAAGAGGTGAAGCAAAGGTGTGCTGGCCAAAGCCACTTCAGATGCCTAGTTATGAATGTGACTTTCAGCAAGAGTTATAATAATTATGTCACTTTTGTGTGCATGTGTGTATGTGAAGATGTGTGCACATATGTATAGCTACGTACATTCATGCATGCCTCTGTCTTATGTAGCCTGCAGGACCGACATGTCAAGAACTTGCCCATGTCACTTTGAGCTCTGCACTCTCCTCCCCTTCCTCTCCTCCCATATCTCCTCTCTTTAATTGGCCCATTCTCCTACTGTATACTGGATATAGGATAAATTCATTACAATTTGAATGGTGCCCATGGTGTCAGTGTGTGGTGTGTGGTTGATTCTGTGTAGGTGTGCTTGTGTGTTGTGTTTTGTGTGTGTCTGTGTGTATGTGTGTGTGTGTACGTGTGCATGTGTATGTGTATATGCATGCGTGTGTGTTTATGTATGGTTTGGGTGCATGTACATGTGTGCATGTGGGTGTGGGTGTGAGTGCGTACATGCATGCGTGTGCATGTGGAGAAAGTAGAGAGCCTTTGTTCCTACCTGGTTCATTCTCATGTATAGGAGGCAGTGAAGGGATTTGGTTGATCACTCAACAGTATTGGAGCCTATTCTCTTACTGTATGGTGTATGTACAGATAACTTCATTACAATTTGAAGTGTGACCTCAGTGTCAGTGTGTGGCCGGTGTGTGGGTAATTGTACATGTGTTCAAGTGTGCGTGTGTGCTGTGTTGTGTGTATGTGTGTGTGTGTGTGTGTGTGTGTGTGTGTGTGTGTGTGTGTGTGTGTGTGTGTGTGTGTGTGTGCGTGTGTGTGTGTGCATGTGTGAATGTACGTGAGTGTATTTGCTAGTCTACCTTTGTGTGGCATTGTCAAGAGCTCACCCCATGTCACCATTAGCTCTACTCTCCTCCCTCCTCTCTTCTCCTTCCTTTCCTCGATCTCAGTGTGCCTCATTCACTTCCCTCATACTCTGCATGTACTGCATGTACATCTTCATACCTATCTTTCTCCCCCCACCCCCTTCCCTCCTTCCCCTGAGTGCAGCATTACAAGATATCAGAACCAGACTTGAACACATCCTCATTGGCCCACTGCATTGCCACTAGAATAGCAACCAAAGACCTGCTGTGACTCATCCATATATGTACGTATATATGATTTATGTATCCTGTATGTCAGCCATAATTAAAGTATAAATATAAATGCAGCACAAATATAATATTATTATATTAAGCATACAATAAATATAAAACACATGTTGCACATTAAAGATACGTGTTTTGTTGAGCTGTTACAACAGTAGGAGTTCTGTCAGTGAGGAATAGGACACTTTGCCTTCATTGACAACAATGCCACCAGCCACAAAAGTGCTGTTGCTGCTGAGTGGCACAGCACAGTGCTCATACTTCACCTCACTAATGTTCCCTACAGACACCCACTGGTTTCTGGCAGTGATGTAAGAACACACTGTACTGACGGGTTTGTCATCTCTTGTCTGTCCACCAACGGTGTAGAGTGTTCCTCCACATGAAACGGGAGTTGGGTACAGAGTGGGAGGGTCAGCTATTTGGGTCCACACACCCCTTTGTGGTTGGGAGTGCTGTGGGGCTGCAATCTGCTTGACATCACTCCACTTTGCTCTCCACACCTGGGAGTTGAAATCTTCTGGTGATTGCCTGGGATACACTGTAGCCCCTCCCACCAGGTAGAGGTACTCTCCACAAAGGGCCAAGTGATGTCGCCATAGTGGTATGGGAAGGTTGAGTCCTTCCGGAGTGCACCACTTCATGGTGGTGAGGTCAAGGACATCAGTGGTGTTGAGGACAATGGAGAAATCTTCATCCATTCCACCTGTCACCAGGAGGAGGTTGTCATGAGACATAACAACTGGATAAAACCGTCCCGTAGGCATGGAAGGCAGTACTTGCTTCAACTGACCTTCTTCTTCATACCAGCTGGAGAGTGTATTGGTGACCTTTCTTGTTGATACATCCACCCCTCCGATCAAGGTGATGTGGTTGTTGGCTACTGCAATGGCTGCACCGAACTGTTGCTCAGGGAGAGTGCTCTACTTGAGCTCATTAGCGGAGTACACAAGAACAGGGAATATGACTTTACCATTATCATCTACGCCAAGTGCACTGATGTAGACTTTGCTGTTGTGGATGGTGGCTCCATAGGATGCTGCTCCCATTGGCATGTCGGGTAGTTTCATGTTGCGCACTTCCTTCCCCAGTGAAGGGGGGAGGGGGGACTGGGGCAGCACCTCCTACAGGTTAACATGCAGGACAGCAGGATCATGTGAAGGAAGGAATGAACACTATACATGAACATGCGATAGATGGAAGGTCACAGAAGTAGCACAAATATACAAACGAACCTCAAATATACGTATTAACACACACAATAAATTATTAAGAAGACCAGAGCATCCTGGAAGAATCTTTGGCACAATTTCAGCCGGTCTTATAATTAATTTGACAACAGTATTGGGACGAGCCTGAGCGAGCCCAACACTTACGTGGTGAACAGCGATTCTGTCGTATATTCTGTCGTATATAGACTTTTATCTGTCCCAACAACATCAGGGACCAGTTGCTGACCCTGATGTGTTGGGACAGATAAAAGTCTTGTCGAGAAGAGGAATGTTTGCTGGATTTATTGATTTTAGGAAAGCCTATAATAGAGTGGACCGGGAGAAATTGTGGGGCTGTTTGGAAAGTATGGGACTGGGAGGTCGTGTATCTGCCTTTTTGAAGGCAGTTTATACTGGTACGAGCAGCGAGGTGAAGGTGGGCGAGGAACGTAGCAAACCTTTTAGAGTGGCATGTGGTCTGAGACAAGGATGCATTCTCTCATCCCTGCTGCTCTCACTATACATTAACTCACTGGTCAACAAGCTGAAGGAGGCAGAGGTTGGGGTGATGTGCAGGGGGCAATTGGTCTCAGCACTATTGTATGCGGATGATGCAGTGATTTTTGCAGAGGATGAGGAGTTAATGAGAAGGGGGCTGGACATTTTGGCTGAATGGTGTGAGGAGTGGTCGGTAAAGGTTAATGTTGAAAAGTGCGGGGTGATGCATTTGAGAAGGAAGGGTGTGAAGAGATCTGATGAAAGGTTTCATGTTCGTGGCGAGGAGATTAAAGTAATGGAGGAATATAAGTACCTTGGTTGTGTAGTAGATGAGTACCTGTCAAATGTGAGAATGGTAGAGGAGAGAGCGAAAGCAGGAGCAAAGGCACTAAGTGATTGGCTAAGAAGGTGTAGGGCCACTGTGGGGGAAGTGAAAGGAGCAACATTTGTGAGACTTATGGAGATGCTAGTAGAGTCGGTGTTGTTGTATGGGGTAGAGGCATGGGGATGTGGAGGGCAGCTTGATGCAGTGGAAAATGTACAGATGCGGGCAGCAAGAATCTTCTTAGGTGTGGGGAGGCGCCATCCGTTGGTCTCCCTGCAATTTGAAATGGATATGCTGCCAGTGAGATGGGAAGCATTGAGGAGAGGAATTGAGTTTTGGGTACAAGTAATGAGAATGAATGATGATAGGTTAGTGAAAGTGGTAATGCTGGAAGCCTTGGAGATTGGTAGTAAGGTGAAGTGGGTAAAAGATTTGCAGCAGAGTTTGGAGAAGTTGGGGTGGAGAGGATTGAATGTGGTGACATTGGATGGATTGACAATAAAGGAAGTGAAACAACTATTGAAGGATACAGTATATGGCGGAGAGTAAAAGCAGCTTGGAGGGAGAAGGCAAAGGGGAGTTCAAAGTTAGAAGTGACTGGGAAACTTATGGACAATGAATGCAAGGCTCGTTGTGTAGGGATGGATTGTAAGAGGCGCAGGAGGATGATGGCTAAGTTGAGAGGAGGTACAGCAGAGTTGGGAGTAGAGATTGGGAGGTGGCATGGCTTGAGAAGAGAAGATAGGGTGTGTAAGGAATGTGGAAATGGAGAGGTGGAGGATACTGAGCACTTTGTGATGATATGTGCGTATGTAGTGAAGGAAAGGAAGAGATTGGAGAACTTGATGAGTAGTAGGGTGAAAGGATGGCATGAACTGGGGGATAATGAAAAGGTAGTGAGAATAATGGACAAGGCGTGTTGTGATCAAGCAGTGGCAAGGGCAGTAGAAAGTCTCTGGAAGAAGCGTTTTGTTGCAGATGCTCCCATTCCTCTCCAGACTTGAATGCTATTTTACAGTGAAGTTTTGTTATAATTGACACAGTGCTGCATGGGACAGGATTACCCTAGTGTACTTTTGTACATGATGCACTCTAATAATAATAATAATAATAATAATAATAATAATATATATGTATATCATACAACATGACATATATTTCTACTTGATGCTACGAAAACGGCCGCGGTTGGTGAACAGTGGCCTATTCACTCCAGAACACTTGAAACGACCACAACTTGGAGATCACTCCTCAATACAACACTTATGCCCAGGAATGCCGCCAAGAAGAACAGTCAGCAAAACAATCACTTCTGAGAATCATTCTTCACCCAGCTTATGCAATGCAAACATATATATAGGATGGGTTTTCGCGCAGGGAAGTATTCCAAAGTATATTCTCATTAGCCCTACAAGTACTATTTATGCGCTTATTGTCCTGAATACCAAAGAATCAAAGAACTAATACCATGCATCACATTATGGAATCAGATTCGAAGCTGTTCCCATTGGCGGCTACCTCAGAGTTCAGCCAAAATCTGCCACGCCCCTGGCCTTGTTCAGGCTCGCCCCCACGATGCTATGCATCTGCCTAGTTATACAGATGTTTGAATATGTCTGAGAACCATTCAACCTTCAGGCATGGTCTGTGGAGAAGTCCCACACATGCACACACATTTGCACCTACCTATGTATGTATATTGTATATGCACATTCATGCATGAACAGAGGCACACGGGTTATGATTATTCATACATCAAATTGCACAACTAAGTAAAGGGATCCCTTCGTGCTATGCAGTGTCAGGAGATGTACTGTGGTAGCTATGTAGTAACAGGGAATTGCAACACTCGCTGAAGTGGTCAAGTAAGCAGTTGACGCAGGAGGTTCCATATTGTGGACACACACACAAATTGCACACCTGCAATTACACAAAATTGTCAGTAAGTGTTATGCAAGCTGGTGTAACTTGTACAAGCTTTGCTAACCACACAGCTAGAAAGTTGCAACTGGAGAAAAGAACCACGACCTGGTGCCCGAACTTGTTGCCTACGCTCTAACATGGAGTTTCAGCCACGCAAGCCATCGATGTGCACGTGGCCACAATTCTTTGTCTCTAATCGCCGTATATACAGATCTGCATGCTATATTCACACACTCCTTCGATCACACTCAACTGACTGGTAGTCATCAGTACTTCCTGCCCAGCAGTACACAGCAAACAGGACAGAAACGTTTGTACTTTTTAGGGGCTGCCGCAGGCAGCCCCTATATTGTTTTCATTTTGCGATTTTGTTGTATGGCTTCGTGTTACGGTAAGATATATATATATATAGATCCCGTTGCCATGGTAACGTGCGTATATACGATGATTCTAAATCTCATAGAATCATTGCATAGCTTGGCGCGTGACGATAAATCCCATATACGTACGTGGCGGGCAGAGTGCGCGTGACGATAAATCTCATATACGTACGTGGCGGGCAGAGTGCGCGTGACGATAAATCCCGTATACGTACGTTGCGGGCAGAGTGCGCGTGACAATATTAATGACGTCATCCATACAAAATTATTATACATAATAGACAGAAGTGTAATAATAGTAATAACTAGGCAGATGCTTGCAGCATCGTGGGGGCGAGCCTGAGCGAGATAAAGGTGCCGATGGCATGCAGCTATTTGCGTTGGACTGCATAGCATACATTGTAGATGCTGATACGGACCGAGTGTTTGCTTGTATGAATGATATGTAGAGGCTAAGGCTGATTCTAATGGAAGTTGGATGTTAATTGAGCACTGGTACGAATCACATGATCTTGTCGTAAGCCAGGTGAAGAGCGATTCTCAGAACCCTCAGCAGCGGTTGTGTTGCTGAGCGTTCTTCTTAGTGGCGTTCCTGTGGGCATTGTATAAAGGAGTGATCTGCTGACTACTTCGCTTAGGGTCCTGTGAAATTCTCGAACGTGGAGGAAGATTAGTTGGCGCTATTCCTTCGTACGATGCCTGTATTCTTGCCTGGCTGAGAGGTTGGAGCGTACGCTTCGTTTCGGACCACTTCCTTCTCGTTTGACGCTGTCCGCAGCGAGTATTTGAGGCGCACGCAACGACTACGCAAAGGGCGGCCATCTTGTCCATTTTGCACCCGGCATAAATTGGTCCCGTGGCCTAAGACGACGTACGGCACATATATATATATATAATTATATACATACACATACAGACAGCGGTGGCGTACTTCACGTAAGTGTGGGGCTCGCTCAGGCTCGCCCCAATAATAGTAATAATAAAAATAATAGAGTCAGAAGTCACTGGAGTTTCTTCTACCTCTTGAGGATCTTGGCGACTGCGCCATGTTGCCTTTCTGTAGAACGTCCATACATCCTAAAGCGTCCAAAGAGCGATGGCCTGTTCTCTCTTGAATTATGGAATTTTTCAGGGACGTCGGCTTTGAATAGAGCGGTGGCAGCTGTGAGCTGTTGCCCGGAGAAACGCGACCTTTTGCTGGAACTGTAGGCGCTTCAGAGGCGGAGCTTGAGCCGGGGAAGCTCCCTTTTGGCAGGCGACACAGGAGCCAACGCCGAACGTTTTTGGCGACGCAGAAGCAACCAGACGTTCCTGAAGCAATTCTAACCGAAGAAGCGGCGTTCTAGACGGCGTACGTTGCCTAGAGGACCGGGTTTGTCGCCAATCAGTAGGGACGTGATTGGGTTAGTGAGTCGTTTTGGATCTATAATAGTTAAATGCCGACCAATCGGTGTCTACGGGATTTAGACCACTCAGCACTCGGGCGCTTCGCGCCCTCGAGCTTCGTGATCTAAATACCGTAGACACCTCTTGGTCGGCATTTAACTATTACATATATGTCGGTATATATATATAATACGTGAAGCTACGGTTGTATTGTTACACTGAAATTTATATGGAAAGTACAGGCGAAGTATTGCGGGTGAAACATTTATATAGGCGGCCATTTTCTTAGCGTTCGTGAAGGGGAGACGGCACGGATAAGACTTCGAACGTCGCCCAGGTCGCCGTTGGTTGTGTTCTTGCCTACGGAATTGTGTTGTACGGCATAAAAGCTCAATGTTACGCGAATTACTGCCTTAGGCTAAGGACAAGAGCGACGCTGAACTCGGTGAGCGCACAATATTGTTGTCATCGTCTTCGCTGTGACTTGTAGACTAGTGGTCTTCACCACGCTGCCGAGGATGATTGACAGGAGCAACGACAAGCTTTGCGAAGACCGTGAATCGTCTACGCTAAGGTTATCCGACTGTCTCTAGTGCAGGAATACGTGGCACACACTGGAATCGTCTTCAGCACTGGCGCGCTGTGTTGCACTCGAACGAATGCCTTCTGCCAAGACAAAAACATGATACGGCGCATTTATGCTTCTGTGACCAGTGTGTTTTTCTCGTGTGTGTTTGCACTGCCTGTTGGCGAAGTTATTAAACTTTGTTAAGGTTCAAACAAATTAAACATGTTTTCATTGTGCACAGTGTGCCAATCCTGTGCAAACCTGCATGTGTGAATGCTGGTACTCTGTGCTTGTATATATATTTGGTTGCATGCACTAATAAACTTTCATGACGTGGCCCTGGTGCACAACTATCCTAACCAGCAATTGAGAGCAAGAGCAAGTAGTTCGAGTTGGGGCGGCAGCCCCACGAGTTTTTTAACTCGAAATACTTGTTCCCCATTTGGCCATTAATGGAGTCATGCATGCAAGCATGCTCACCTCTGCTCCTTCCACCATGGCCTGCAACTGGGTGTGGACTGTCACTATGTCCGGTCGCTCCTTTGGGTCGTCCTCCAAACAGGAGAGGATCAGCGGCTTCAGAGGGTGGTCCTCCTCCAGTTTGGTGAGGTCCTCTCTGCGACGAACAATCTCTTTGTCTCTACCGATACCAACCAGATCCACCTTCGGAGACTGCTGAGTGGCTACCTCCAGCATGAGCACACCGAAAGAGAAGATGTCCAGTTTCTCGTTGTAGTGTGACTCCTTTCGCATGGCTTCAGGTGGCATGAAGGGGATGGCTCCTGGTTGAGCTGTGCTGAAGTACTCTGCATTGTTGGCCTTCAACCTTGATTGGCCGAGGTCTCCAATCTTCACCAGACCATCCTTGCCCAACATCACATTCTTGTCTGTCAGGTCTCTGTGGACTATGGGAGGAGTGTGGGTATGGAGAAAACGGAGTCCACGCGCTATTTCGAGGCAAATCAAGAGTTGCTTCTGCTGACTCAAGTCGTTTCGGTTGCGTTCAAGGAACTCTCGAAGGTTCTTCCTCATTCTCTCCATAACAAGCAGGGGTTCGTCCGTCGTCTCATCGTAGAACGCTCCTCGGAAATCAACCACGTGAGGGTGATCTAACTTTTCCAGGAGTTGGCATTCTCGCTTGAAGTCCGTCATCACCTGCTCAAAGTCGCCTTGTCCTCGAGCTGCCTCTAAAAGCAGGCGATGGATCCTCTTCACAGCGACAGGTTCAGTTCTCCGAGGTGAACTGATCCGTACGCCCCACGACAGATCTCTTCCCTGATTTTGAGGGAGGACGGCTTTGGGCGGAAGTATTGGGCACTGTTGACGACAAACTGACGAGAGGACGCCATATTGGTATATACTACGTGTCCAGACATACACTTTGGGCCATGCATATGGTAGTCGAGTCTGGCTCGCTAGCCGTCTCATCATAGCATCATAGCAGTATAGAATATCAATGGTCGCTGGGGCGCTTAAGGCTGGGAAGCGACGATCTAGCTAGCCAGACTAGGCAATGGTAGTCTCGTGCCCATTTTATAGGGAGCGCTATTCCATTTCTCATTCCATTCACCTTTCCACCACTTGTTGGAAGCATAGATAGTAGAGAACTGTCTCTACTATCTATGTTGGAAGTTATTAGCAAGCCAGCTAGCTACTGTCAGTCACTTTTGGACGAGAGGCTATCAGATCTTGAGTACACTGTACAATATCTACCACATCTGTCTGCGAGGCAAGTGTCCATTCATGTTAATCTTCCGTAATAACGCTGATGCTAGCGCAAAACAAAGCCTTCGAACGAAACTATGTGAGTGCAAAAGTTGCTGTGATATGCGTGGGCGGAGATTACCCGCCACCTTAAGTTTTGCCTACACAACTAGCAGTGTTATTCTTTAATGGGCCCACCTTGAGGCACCCAGCATTCCTTATGTCAGTGCAGTAGAGACTGAGTTCAGTGGACCTGAACCACACGCCACTACAGCTGTGGTGTACCAGCTGTCCAACACATCTAGGAGGAAGAAAGGGTAAGAATGGTCTAGCAGCCCTGACAAGTGGTATTAACTACTACCACCTTGGTCTTGTCTGCTTCAACCATTTCTGGCAGAGGACACATGAACACTGTAATGGAAAGAGGTGCAGTCTCATGTGATAATCTGAACATTTTGCATATGAACATTTGCACTATCTTTTGGCACCTTCTCTGCAGAAGTTTCCCAATGGGTGGCCTGATGTAGATAGATAGATAGATAGATAGATAGATAGATAATTATTTGACAACAAGAATGCTGCATCCACCAGGGTGGGTTTTCATGCAGGTCCTGGGAACAAGGTACAGACAGACACAATACTACATGAGATAATAATAGCTTGAGTAATTCAATGAAATTGTATTTATTAATGATGAATTATAAAGTCATTAGTGCATGCATGCCTAAAAGATGATAGGCTTTGCTTTGATCTGACATCTTGTGGCAGCTGGTTGTAGTGGTAAGCACCCTGGTACTTGAAGGACAGTCTGAACTTGTTTGTGCGGGGGTGAGGGATGTGTAGCTTGTTTGCTCCTCGGGTGGATGAGTAGAATTGTGAGTTCTTGGCAAACTTCCTGGTCAGGTAGACAGGTGCCTGCAGCTGCTGAAGCAAACACCAGTGCACCTGGCACAGCATTTGGTTGTGCCGTCGTCGATGGAGGGTAGTCCAGTGAAGCTGGTCTCTGAGGGGGACACTTCGCGTACGCGGGGGCTGGCTGAGAATGACTCTCATTGCATAGTTTTGTGTACGCTCTAGTCTCTGTCCTCAGTAGTGGCTGTGTAGAGTAGTGTACAGGTTAGTTCATGAAACAACTTATCAGCTGTGACCCATTTACTTTCTGCTATATATGTAGCTCTAGTTCTATGTTTGAAATAGCTTTGATTATATGCTAGTTATATGCTTTAATTATTATTAGAGTGGTGTTAGAGTTCTGACTGATTCGTATACTTTATACATACGTAGATAGTAGTAGATCGTAGACCCATTCGAAATTCTTGCCAGCAAAGCGCACCACGCAGCAGATGAGGGGACAACGAAGGCAAAGATCGTGTTTGCAGAAGCCATCTGCGTATATCACTGTCTGTCCAACAATGGAAAGATTGGCTAAAGTATCTTGTATCCATGCTTGTGTGTGTGTCAACCCTGTTGCGTACTGTAAAGGTCGACGCCTTTCAACTTGTGTATTAACATTGACGTGTATCTTATATAATATATATATAATATTATGCTGGTTTATGAGTTACGAGCCCTGTGTTGTTGCGTTTGTTCACCTCTTCAGATCTCAGAGTCCTTCAAGAGTTTGGGTATGTCTAATGAGAGTAGGAGTGTGCTAGTGGTCACTTTTGAGGACTCTGCAGAGCCTGTCAAGGTGTGTGTGGGTGGGTGGGTGTATGTTGTTTGTGGTGTGTGTGTGTGTTTCTGTCTCTGTTTCTATGTGTGTGTGCATGTGTGTGTGTATGTATGTTGTGTGTGTGCGCACTCCTACTGTGTGCACACCTTCCCTCTCTCTCTTCTCCTACCGTGCTCCCTACTGTGCCTGATTCCTTCTCCACATGTACATATATACATATCTCTCCTCCTACCCCCTTCCCTCCTTCTCCTGAGTGCAGCATTACAAGATATCAGAGCCAGAATGGAACACATCCTCATTGGCCCACTGCATTGCCACTACGTAAAATAGAAGCCAAAACCTGCTGTGACTCATATTATGTACTCTATGGCAGCAATATTGTATTAATTTTCAATGCAGATCATTAATTTTATACATCACATATATAATACAAGTCATAAAACACATTTATTAAGCACATCACATTTTATATAATTTATAATCACATTGTTTATGTCTCATGTGTGGAAGGCAGTGAAGGCATTTGGTTCATCACTCAACCAACCTACAGCACCTTCATTGCCCAATTGCAGTTTCTGTAAGTAGCTGTAATAGAACGTATTCAAGGGAGAAGTACAACCACTGGATTAGCTTCCTCACTGCCACGATGTGGATGGCATTGTAATGGTGTGTAGCTATGCAGGTGCACATTGTGCATGTTTCTGCCCCCCACCCACCCCCATTTATGTGGTACCATATATATCTTATAATATATCATTATGAGCTCTGCACATTACCCCTCTCTTCACTACCAAATGCCCCCCACTACTCTGCACACGATTCGGAACTTCTCCATGTCTCCCCCTCCCTTCCCTATATATACAGCAAAATACAATACAATACACTGTATGTCAGCTAGCTATAATGACAAATTTTATGTATACAATTAATACATAATACAAAACATATAAAACACATTATAAAACACATCACATTTTAGTATATTAATTTTTTTTTTTAAATATATATTATTATATAACACATGCACATTATAAAACACGTGCCAGATACGTACATATATAGTCCATTTGAGCTCTTACAACAGTAGGAGTTCTGCTGACGAGGAACAGTCCCATTTGCCTTTACTTTCAACACCGCTACCAGCCACAAAAATGCTGTTGCTGCTGAGTGGCACAGCACAGTGGTGGGTCCTCCCCACACTCATGTCTCCTACAGAGACCCACTGGTATTTGGTAGCGATGTAAGAATACACGGTACTGATGGGTTTGTCATCTCTTGTCCGTCCACCAAGTGTGTAGAGTGTCCCTCCACATGAAACGGGAGTTGGGCTCAGAGTGGGAGGGTCAGCTATTTGGGTCCACACACCCCTTTGTGGCTGGAAGTGCTGTGGGGCTACAGTCTGCTTGACATCACTCCACTTTGCTCTCCACGCCTTGGAGTTGTCATCTTCTGGTGATTGCCAAGGATACCCCGTAGCCCCACCCACCAGGTAGAGGTACTCTCCACAAAGGGCCAAGTGATGTCTCCGTAGTGGTACAGGGAGGTATAGTCCTTTAGGAGAGGTCCACTTCATAGTGGTGAGGTCCAGGACATCAGTGGTGTTAACGACAATGGAGAAATCTTCATCCATTCCACCTGTCACGAGGAGGAGGTTGGCGTGAGAGATAACAGCTGGACGAGACCGTCGTGTAGGCATGGGAGGCAGCACTTGCTTCCATTGACTTTCTTCTTCGTACCAAGTGGAGGGGGTGTTGGTGATCTTTTCTGTTGATACCTTCAGCCCTCCGATCAAGGTGATGTGGTTGTTGGCTACTGCAATGACTGCAGCACCCTGTTGCTCGGGGTGTGTGCTCCACTTGTGCTCATTAGTGGAGTACACAAGAACAGGGAATACGGGTTTACCATTTCCATCTCTGCCAAGTGCACTGATGTAGACTTTGCTGTTGTGGATGGTGGCTCCACAGGACCCTGTTCCCATTGGCATGTCGGGTAGTTTAGTAGTAGAGACCACGTGATATTTCTAGGCAGATCAAGAGCTGCTTCTGCTGACTCAAGTCGTTTCGGTTGCGTTCAAGGAACTCTCGCAGGTTCTCCTTCATTCTCTCCATAACGAGCAGGGGTTCGTCCGTCGTCTCATCGTAGAACGCCCCTTGGAAATCAACCACGTGAGGGTGATCTAACTTCTCCAGGAGTTGGCATTCTCGCTTGAAGTCCGTCATCACCTGCTCAAAGTCGCCGTGTCCTCGAGCTGCCTCCAAAAGCAGGCGATGGGTCCTCTTCACAGCGACCGGTCGCCCGTCTAGTTCTCCGAGGTGAACTGATCCGTACGCCCCGCGACAGATCTCTTCCCTGATCTTGAGGGAGGGAGGCTTGGGGCGGAAATATTGGGCAGTATTCACGGCAAACTGAAGGGATGACGCCATGTTGCTACGGTACAGTACGGGGCTTCTTCCATCTGCACGTGACCAATGGACAGCTGGCACAGAAGCACTGCTGTCGGTTTGACAGTTGAGGTATACTCTGTATCCGCACCACCGCATCGCATCAGTTCACTGTTTTGTTGTCCACTGGGATTCTCAATTCAGTGTAGCTAGCTGTCGCTACATACGTAGCTAGTTAGCTGGCTTTAGGCTAGCCACTTCTCTTAGCTAGCTAATTGAGCTTTCTGACTTTTATCTAGCTAGCTGTCGAACCCAACATTCCAGATGTCAATGCATAAGAGACTGAGGTCAGTGGACCTGAACCACAAGCCCCTGCAGCTGTGGTGTGACAGCTAGCCAACACATCTTGGCCGTTAGCTAGTGAGCACTGACTTGTTTGTGTGTACATGTGAGGTGTTTGATTTGAAGTAGACCCCCATGCACCTTGTGCAGAGTGGTTCTATCTAGGTCTGTGAGTGTACAGTGCACTGTGTGTGTCTTGTGTGAGAGAGCCCCTCCGGGTGTGGTCTGGGCTAGCTAGACCACACCAGTCGTGCATGAACAAGGGAAAGCATATGAATGGTCTAGCAGCCCTGACAAGTTGTATTAATTTACTGCCCCCTTGGGTTCTGTCTGCTTTTCATTGTTTCTGGCAGTGGACTCATTAATACTCTAATGGAAAGGGGCGGGTTCTCAGGTGACTTTCTTGTAACACTTGCACTATCTTCGGGCACCTCATTCTCTGCAGGAGTTTGGCCTGATGTCCTCAGTAGTGGCTGTGCAGGTGGCTGCATTACAGAGATAGACTGCAATGGGTTACATATAATTACATATAGTGCTATGTTGTTGGGATCCTGGGAGGCTGGCTGCTTCAGAGAGGTGGCCTCCTCACTACAGTGACCAGACAGGTTTCATTTTACCTCGCTGCTTAAGCTCTGTACACCTAGGTATGTTGCACTGTATATACGTATGTAGTGCGTTTGCTGTGTGCATCAACAAATTTATAATAATATTATATATTATATGCATGTTGCTGTATGTCCCCTTATAGTTGTAGCTCCTTCTCTGCAGGAGTTTCCTGTGTTAGCTTCAGGACCATGTACATGTCAGTTGGTCACGTGCAGATAGGAGGAGCCCGTAGTGCACTGTAGCAATGTGGCGTCCTCCCGTCAGTAAAAGGACATACACTTTGGAGTTATCTATAAGGTGAGTATGTTAATTTGTGAAGTATTTGTTTATTCCTCAATTCCTCAATTTTGTAGTTAGCTAGCTACAGTAAGCTAAGCCAATGACTTTGTTCAGCTGTGTGGAATGTTATGTAGCAAGGCTGTGTACGTTGCCATGGAAGTAGCACCCTAAAATTTGACCCAACAGTGACGGAGTAGACGACACTTTTAGTGACAAAAGAATAGCACACCCAGAGACCTGCTCCAGCTTGTGGCAGCCACTCTTAAGCCCACACTCATGCACTTGTGCATGGTGAGGATGTGGTGACACCATGTGTAGCTACCAACTTATCCTGAGCACATTACGTTCACTTGCTCCAATTGCAACTGCACGACACTGCTTCCCCACCAGTGCAGTACTTTCTACGACTTTGAGAAGCTAGTGGCTAATGCTAAAGTTCATGAAGCATTATAGAATAAATAGATTGAGCAATCGTGAAGTTATGAAGTGGAAAACTTCTATGTGGCTAGGTTCTTGCATGCTGGAACGGTTTGGGAAACTACACTAGCCAATGACTGATTTGAGAGGATCTCCAGACGTTTCGGCCCGATCCGGGGCCTTCTTCAATGGATATGACACATACAAAACTGAAATGGCAGACTTTACATGCACCAACAGTGGGAAATAAGTGTGTGAGTAAATAACAGTGGCGGGGTAAGTGTATTTGGCAACAATAGTGAGATAAATTGGCAATAACTGTGATGAAGAGATGGTTCTAATTAAACATGGATAAAGACATGCAGTGGTGGAGAGTAAGGGGTAAAGTACAATGTCATGCAGAGGGATAGTGGCTGTAGTAATCCAGAGGATGGTTATGAGCGGTGGATGAGTGGGTTGTATGTTGCCGGGAGTGGACATCATCCCTGTTCATTTTTTCTTTCTCCGATCTGATGTGCCAGCCTTCTAAGGCGCATCTCTGCCAATACCATGGGGCATTGGCCGAACATGCAATGAAAGACGATCACACTATCAAGTGGGATGATGCAGAAGTGGTCAACCATGCCCCACGGTACTGGCAGAGATGCGCCTTAGAAGCCTGGCACATCAGATCAGAGAAAGAAAAAATGAACAGGGATGATGGTCCACTCCCAGCAGCATACAACCCACTCATCCACCGCTCATAACCATCTTCTAGATCAGCCATATGCACTTAATGTGGCATGGCACACATGGCACCTGAAGGAGCCATCTATCATTTTGAGCTCTACACTTTCCCCCTCTCTCTTCTCCTACCGTGCTCCCTACTGTGCCTGATTCCTTCTCCACATACATATCTCTCCCCCCACCCCCTTCCCTCCTTCCCCTGAGGGCAGGAGGGGAGGGGGTCCTCACTCTTATATACAGCATTACAAGATATCAGAGCCAGAGCTGAACACATCCTCACTGGCCCACTGCATTGCCACTAAAACCCAAGACCTGCTGTGACTCATCCATACGAATTATGTACTCTATTGCGGCCATAATATTGTATCAATTTTAAATATAATTATATCATTTATGCATTATAAAATACAAGGCATAAAACACATTATTAGACGCATCACATTTTTATTATCATTTTATGTTTTATTATGGATCACATGCACATATGCACCTTATAAAACACATCATGTAAAGATACATATTTAGTTTTGAACTGTTACAACAGTAGGAGTTCTGTAAACGAGGAAAAGGCCCATTTGCCGCCAACAAAGCCACCAGCCACGAAAATGGTGTTGCTGCTGAGTGGCACAGCACAGTGCTCAACTCTCCCCACGCTCATGTCTCCTACAGAGTCCCACTGGTTTCTGGCAGGGATGTAAGTGTACACCGTACTGATGCGTTCGCCATCTCTTGTCAATCCACCAACTGTGTAGAGTGTCCCTCCACATGAAACAGGAGTTGGGAGCAGAGTGGGAGGGTCAGCTATACGGGTCCACACACCACTTTGTGACTGGGAGTGGTGTGGGGCTGCAATCTGCTTGACATCACTCCACTTCGCTCTCCATGCCTGAGAGTTGAAATCTTCTGGTGATTGCCTAGGATTCACTGTAGCTGAAAGCACCTTCACCCCGCCTACCAGGTAGAGGTACTCTCCACAGAGGGCCAAGTGATGTTGCCGTAGTGGTACAGAGAGGTTGAGTCCTTTAGGAGAGGTCCACTTCATAGTGGTGAGGTCCAGGACATCAGTGGTGTTGAGGATAGAGTCATTATTAGACACTCCACCTGTCACCAGGAGGAGGTTGTCGTGAGAGAGAACAGCTGGACGATACCGTCCTGTAGGCATGGGAGGAAGCACTTGTTTCCACCGACCTTCTTCTTCATACCAGCTGGAGAGTGTGTTGATGACCTTTCTTGATACATCCACCCCTCCGATCAAGGTGACGTGGTTGTCGAGTACTGCAATGGCTGCACCACGCTGTTGCTTGGGGAGTGTGCTCCACTTGACGGAGTACACAAGAATAGGGAATATGAATTTGCCATTTCCATCTATGCTGAATGCACTGACGTAGACTTTGCTGTTGTGAATGGTGGCTCCAAAGGACGCTGCTCCCATTGGCATGTTGGGTAGTTGCACGTTGCGCACTTCCTTCCCCATTGAAGGGGAGAGGGGGGACCGGGGCAGCACCTCCTACAGGACAACATGCAGGACAGCAGGATCATGTGAAGGCAAGTAATGGACACTATACATGAACATGTGATAGATGGAAAGTTACACAAGTAGAGCATAACTTAACCACACCACAAGTATAAGTATAACATACAAAGTTATGCATAGAGCATACCCTATATAACTATAACATGTTCACATTAACCTAGATAATTATTGCTGGGAATTGTGCGTGTGTGCACGTATGCTGTATGTGTATACGTATGTGTGTTTGCGTACACACACATGCTGTCATCATGTCATGTCATCAAAAACTGCCACATGGAAAACTGTCACATTTTAAGTGTGCACAAACAAATAACTAAAGTATCAAAAAGTATAAACACGGAAAGAAAAATAAAACTCGTGGGGCGCCGATGGTAAGTTCATAAAATGGCCGTTCAGCCTCGGTAGCATTTGGAGCTGTAACCCGCAAGTAAGATATATTTAAGCATCTAAGCAACATTAGTCTTCATGATACTATTTTGAACAACTTTCGTTCGTTTGGTAAAAGAAAAATGATAACAAAGACGATTTCTAACCGGGTGAACAGAAGCCTCCGGGGCGGCCATTTTGTTATCAGACCTGTTCTTTTTCCGGCTGTTTCTTCTCGAAAATGTCCTGCGCAGGCTTGGCGATGGCTTAGTATTATAAAGAAGTATTCTTGAATACTTCTGATTTGATCAAATGGCCGCGCAAATGAAGACAAAGCGAGTAAAAGCTTGGAAAATGCAAAGAAACCTGAGCGCCGCCATTTTGTGACAGATATATAATTTTATATACCGTATGGGCTTAAATTTTCGCGGGACTAAACTTTCGCGGTTTTCGCGTTCGGAGGACATCCGCGAATAGTTTAATCCGCGAATATTTCGAGCAAAATGGACGCCGCCAACAACGTCCTTGTTCTATTGTCGCCTTTGTATCGACTAGAGGTCCATACCCATTGTTACAGCCACAGGAACGGATCTGGGCTTAGTTCGCGAAGCTAGGGACGGCAAGTACGCGCAGGCATCAATGTAGCCCGCGAAGGGATACCAGAGCAGGAAGACTGAAATGACGACAGATAAGTGCGCTGCGACTATAGCGGAGGGAAAGCACGGCGACTTTGCAGAGCATAATCATGTCAATGCTTTGCTAGGCTCTTACTTTCCGTGCCGCTTGTGCGCTCATCTCTTTAAAAACGACGTTGATAGTCACACCATTCTGCTGAGCCTTAGCGTTCTATTAGTACAGATATATAGTCTATATATATAATATAATATGAATGACCCTTCATCCGGGAAAATAAAAACCGCGAATATAGTGGGAATCTGCAATCCGCGAAAGTTTAGTCCCGCGAAAATTAAAGCCCATACGGTATATATATCAATCAATCAATCAATCAATGGTATTAGAGTGCATCATGCCACAAAGGCACTAGGACATAATGTGGTCCAAAGTAGCACTATGACTACATGAGAGATGAACACATAATGTAGTTATTGTTTCTCATGAGCACTAACATTGGCGTTTCATAATGACACATACATGACAATAGTTACATGTGTCCAAATCTTGCTTTCCACATAATAGACAGCTGGGCAATCAGTTGGTGGTTGTGACAAGCTTGGGTTAAAATCCTGGCTGTTGTTATGGCATCATCCTGGCTGGGTTGGATCATCTTCATCAATGATTGCCGCTGGCTGTTCCATGTTCCATATATATATATATATTATATTATTTTAAGTAATAGTTATAACATGGACGCTCGGGCGCTGGCTTATTTATTGCACGAGGGCGCGAAGCGCCCGAGGGCTATAAATGAGCTAAGCGCCCGAGCGTCCATGTTATAACTGGCTTGTTGCAATTTTAACGATTTGTAGCAGAGATGTTTCTCTCGCTATAGAGGTTGTGCATGTGACGTCACTAGTCACGTGCTATCCTTCGTGAGTGTCAAAAAGGCTGCGTACGTGTATTGTATTGTATTAGTTCGCTATGGGAAAGGCTTGTTGCGCCGTCGGATGCACGAATCGTTTCACGAAAGGAAGCGGCGTGAGTTTCTACCGCTTCCCTAAAGATCCTGCCAGGCGGGGACTGTGGATTTCAGCTGTTGGTCGAAAGAATTGGACACCAAACGCGTATTCCTGGATATGCAGCGTTCACTTCGTCTCTGGAGAGAAGAGCGACGATCCTCTGTCCCCAGGATATGTTCCCACGTTATTTGCTCACACTGGGAGTCCTGTCAAGCGGAAAGCAGTAGGAGACATGTCGAGATATCGAAGAAGTCAGGCCGCAAAACGTAGAAAGATCTGCGCTGAACCCGGTAGCAGCCGCAGCGCAGACGAAGAAGACAGCGAGAGCGACACTGGTAATGGTGCCTGTGACGCTCGATAATGACAGATCTGTCAGGCGAAGACATCCTGAAGCTGCAAGACGAAGTGCAGCTGTTAAGATCTGAGAACTGTTGTTTGAAAAACTCCACAGAGTGTTTAACAGAAGCAGGTGTTCAGGAGAACGATGCTAAGGTTAAATTCTACACTGGTCTTCCTTCATTTACAACGTTGATGGCTGTCTTTGCATGTGAATCTGCCCATGTGATAACAGCCCCACAAGCCAGTCTAACAACA
Source organism: Aplysina aerophoba (assembly GCA_949841015.1). Lineage (NCBI taxonomy): Eukaryota > Metazoa > Porifera > Demospongiae > Verongiida > Aplysinidae > Aplysina > Aplysina aerophoba. The sequence goes on from OX465033.1 coordinate 2,832,841, forward strand.
TTTCAGCAGTTGGTTATGGTCCTGATGAAGAACGACTGATCTTTGCATGTAAAGGGACACTTAATTTCTAAGACACCCATGCCACAACAGGTACAATTGATGATCCCATCTGGGGAAGCTCCTAGAAATGGCCATGCAGGGTTGACAATGAGACCAGATACTGATAGACTGAAATCAGGATGCCTATTGGTCATCACCGACATATACTCAATCTCGTGTGCACATCCCCATGTTGATGCTTTTGAGCCAAACTGTGTGCTCTCCGGATAGCAGATTGACTTAATTAATGACTTGGATGGCTCTTTGACATCAGTTCTTGTAGCAGCCTTCAATCGTGATGCTGTAACTCTTCCTGCCCTTTGTTGGAACCACAGCTTGGAGGAGGACTGGTCTCTAGTGTTCTCCTCGATGTTGCTTGCTTCCTCTGATGTTACTGTCACAGTGCTGTAGATTTCTTCACACTTGACAAGAAGATCAGGATGTGCCAGGTCCATGTAATCAGCATTGTACAGGTCTGTGAGGGGTTTGGGTAGAACTCCTTTCTCACTGAGAGGCACATATTCAGCAGAGTAGCCAGGAACTAGAGACAGCAGAGCTGGCTTGCCTGCTGCTGCAAGATCTCTGTACAGAGTCTGCAACTCTTCTTCGGTGGGCTCAGGCATTTCTTCTTCTTTCACAAGTGAAGGATCACTCGACTTTCTTTTCTGCTTGAAGTCAATTTTTGCAATTGGTGCATAGGTGATGCTTTGAAAAGAAGGTGGAAGCCAGGTACAAGGCAAGGATGTGCAAGACATGCTCTTCTTGACTTGTGTGTTGGCTTCAAGAGCAAAGAGGACTGCAGCTATATGACTGCATGCCTCTCCAAACCCAGCCATGCAGTCACAGTGAGCACAAACTACAACTCCAGACTGTTCAACAGCAACCCATGGCTTAAGTGGTGTAGCTGTGATCCTTTGCGAATGCCTAACGCGAGCGCACACTAAAACGGTACTGGGACGCGCTGGTGTTGCCACAACTTCGACATTTTCGATCCAGCCGTTCGTTACATACTTGTATCTATCCATGCTCTTGTAAGCCTTCAGCTCCTCTTTCGTGCAAGGGCTTGGGGCGGCGATGAGATAGCTGTAGATGTCAGGAAACTCTACGTTCGGCCAATCGTACCACTCAACATTTGTTCCTGAGACGCCACTCCGAACGTAAGGGTCTTCGATATTGCCAAGTATCCGTAGCTTCTCCAGGTATCTTGCCTTTGCCGTGCTGTCCAGCTGCTGAAAGTACTGCGAGTGCGATATTTCGCTCGGAATAGCCATTGCAATTGCCTTCGCGTCGAGCGCTGCGTATTCTCTTGACACTCACACAAATTCGTGACGTCATAGTGATTGCGACATGCACAAGCTCTATCGAACGAAATAGACTAACGTTTCCAGCGATACTAGTTAGGACCCTATTCTGTACGAAAGGTACCGATATGGCTATGCACACAGCGAATACAATGGAGGCCGTCCCCCGGTTTAAAGCCGTGGAAAGCGCGCGGTCTAATTATTCATCCCTCTGATGAATTAGACTGCGCGCTTGACGACTACTTTGAGCAGATGTCGAAGCGCTACACGCCGAAGGACACAGAAGCCAGTATCTCGTGAGCACAAAAGACGTTTTGGGAGTGGATGAAGGTGAAAGAGCGCTGCCTGGCTTTCTCAATGACTGAAGAACCATGTTTGAAGCAGTAAAAATCATTTAGATACTTTCCTAATCGTATACATCAATTGTTTTCAGCTGACATTAGTGTTTATGCAAGGTGCTGATTTTATTATTTGTGATGAGTTTGTAGGTACTTCCAGCTGCAGCTTATGAGAAAGTAAACAAAGAATCTGAACTAGACAAAACTGTTTGTACACATCTGGAAGATGATTGGTCTAATCCATAATGTTATTGGTTCATTTCATGTTTGTTATGTCTATAGGGGGGCTCTTAGAAGGCTAATGCACACCGAAGTGTGCATTGGACTTGATATAGCACACTTCCCGTCTTTGATGTATGGCTTCATCATGCAACAAATTATATTATTACATATATTACTTATACCACGCGGTGAGGTGTAAATCATCCTTGTACCTTAATGCGTGGGCGTTTCCCTTGATGTGGTGAGGTGTGTATATCACTAAGACACCTCATTAAATATTCATGCAGCTGCAAAACCATTGTTTGCAGGTGTCTAACTAGTGACCTTATAAGGTCACTAGTTAGAGACCTGCACTAGCCCGAAGCGAACTGTAGTAGTTGCTACTCGCTTGCCGCTGTCGTCTCTGCCGTCACTGCTGCCGTGTTCGCCATCGCTGTTTCCTAGTCGCTCGGTGCTGTCGTCTTCTCCGTCCTCCTCGTCGCTAAGGGAATGAAGCTGTTGTTAAGCATACAGCTATTATTGATCTCGATTTAGCGTAGATGGTCAATGCGCATTTAAATTCTACAGACGGTAGGGCGACGTTTCTCGTCTTGTTGGATTAATTACATTGGACAGCTCGGGATGAACCAATAAGAAACGGAAACGCCTCCGCATTCTGGTACAAGCCGGTTATACAATTCAGATTCGGGTCATCGAATATACACGTTCTCAGGCTTCACCCTTGGTCGTGTATATTCGATAACCCCTCATCCGCATTGTATAACCTATACATATACACCTCAGCTGGGGTATAACTGATATATACGCTGGCTGAGCTTTTAAATGTAGTTGCGTCAGAATAGGAAAATGGCGCCGTCGTCGCGGAACCACACCTTTGTTGTGATAGGTCTGTCCACGCTAACAAATTTAACGAATGAAAGTAGCGTCCATCGCAACTAGCCCTGAGAAGACGACGACTGAGGTTCGTTGCTTTTGCCTGGAGTGCTTTCGTCGACGGATTAGGTCTGCAGCAATGCCAAATTATTGACACTTACATTGTTATCTTCACACCTTCCATATTCGGGCGTGATATAACAGGATTTAAGAGCCCCTGAGACGATAAATGGCTTCTTAATTCCTGTTATACCCCAGTCTAGCCTGCTAGACCCTTCTTTTAGCTTGTATATGTGATATATTTTACTGCGGTTGCCATGACAACGGGGTATATAATGATGGACGCCCCCATGAGGAAGGCCTTACGGCAATGTCACTAGAACCTAAGAACGCAGATAACAGTCACCAACTTTCTACCTAGCCTACACGTCGATGCAGGAGGTTTGCTCACTGACGTGGTGAGTGTCAGAATCAAAAGTAAAGTAAATATAAAGAAAGTCAACGAGTTGATAGACGTTCTTGTGAAAAAAGAAAACAGAGATTTTGAATACTTCTGCATCGTCTTGGAGAAGGAGGGTTACGCCAAGGCGGCGAACAAGGGTGGCTGGTCTTGGTAAGCAACAAAGCTGAGACGATAAGTGGCTTCTTAACTCCTGTTATATCCCAGTCTAGCCTGCTAGATCCTTCTTTTAGCTTGTATATGTGATATATTTTTCTGTGGTTGCCATGACAACGGGGTATATATATGAATATGAAGCCATACAAAACCTAAATCTGAAAAATTTATGTAGTAACAAGGAAAGGGGGCTCATGCAGAGCAATTGCAACCCTTGTTGAGGTAGAGCTAGGTAGCTAGTGAACACTGGCTGCTATATTGTGTTATAATCTTATATAACAACTGTCCAAACTTGTGGACATTTGTAGCTGTTTCTTGTACGATTTGTTCAAATTTGTACTTGTTTCCTGTTATTGTGTACTTTAGAACATGAAACAGCTGCAAATCAGCCACTGTTTGCATAACTACTTATGTAACATGTTACAGCAGATGGTGTTAGTGTGAGAAGTTGATGCAGAAAGTACCACTGACTCAATCCCTGCAACAGGAGGACAACTGAGACAGCCTGGTGAACTAGGCTTGACGCCATACAGACAAATATCTGATATTATCTGGACAAGACTCTAATCAAACAGTAGCCCATAACAAATGTAAAATCGCATTATAAGCAGGTACACATGTACACACACACACAGATACATGCATTAATGGAGTTGTGAATGCAAGCACACTCACCTCCACTCCTTCAACAATGGCCTGCAACTGGGTGTGGACTGTCACTATGTCTGGTCGCTGCTTTGAGTCATCCTCCAAACAGGATAGGATCAGCGGCTTCAGAGGGTGGTCCTCCTCCAGTTTGGAGAGGTCCTCTCTGCGACGAACAATCTCTTTGTCTCTACCGATGCCCACCAGCCGCACACGAGGAGGCTGCTGAGTGGCTACCTCCAGCATGAGTACACCGAGAGAAAAGATATCCAGTTTCTCGTTGTAGTGTGCCTGTTCTAGCATTGCTTCGGGTGGCATGAATGGGATTGCCCCAGGTTGAGCTGTGCTGAAGTACTCGGCATTGTTAGCCTTCAACCTTGATTGGCCGAGGTCTCCAATCTTCATCAGACCATCCTTGCCAAGCATGACATTTTTGTCCGTCAGGTCTCTGTGGACTATGGGAGGAGTGTGAGTGTGGAGGAAACGGAGACCACGTGATATTTCTAGGCAGATCAGGAGCTGCTTCTGCTGACTCAAGTCGTTTCGGTTGCGTTCAAGGAACTCTCGCAGGTTCTCCCTCATTCTCTCCATAACGAGCAGGGGTTCGTCCGTCGTCTCATCGTAGAACGCCCCTTGGAAATCAACCACGTGAGGGTGATCTAACTTCTCCAGGAGTTGGCATTCTCGCTTGAAGTCCGTCATCACCTGCTCAAAGTCGCCTTGTCCTCGAGCTGCCTCCAAAAGCAGGCGATGGATCCTCTTCACAGCGACCGGTCGCCCGTCCAGTTCTCCGAAGTGAACTGATCCGTACGCCCCGCGACAGATCTCTTTCCTGATCTTGAGGGAGGGCGGCTTGGGGCGGAAGTATTGGGAACTGCTGATGACAAACTGACCAGATGACGCCATCTTGCTACGGTATGGGAGTTCCTCCCATCTGCACGTGATCTACAGCTGACAGTGACACAGCATGCGCAGACGCCACGGGTGTTCAAACCTATCCATTTAAGGAAATTAAGTTCGGAATGGGAATTTGATCGAGAAACAAGTATTTCGAGTTAAAAAACTCGTGGGGCTGCCGCCCCAACTCGAACTACTTGCTCTAGCTTTCAATTGCTGGTTAGGATAGTTGTGCACCAGGGCCACGTCATGTCAGTTTATTAGTGCATGCAATCAAACATATATGCAAGCACACAGTACCAGCATTCACATATGCAGGTTTGCACAGGATTGGCACACTGTGCACAATTAAAACATGTTTGTTTGAACATTAACAAAGTTTAATAGCTTCACCAACAGAAAGTGCAAACACACACGAGAACAAGTATTTCGAGTTAAAAAAACTCGTGGGGCGCCAATGGGGCGCCCCAAACTCGAACTACTTGCTAGTAATAGTGCCCACATTTGTCATGCAATATATATAGCATCACTCTAAATCCTAGGATGCACCACCATGCACGTTCAGGATGCACCACACAGAGGTTTGCATGAATGCATCAGGGGTTTAGATACAAACCAAGACAGCTGTGCTTCAACATCCACACTCATTGGAAAATTGGCAATTGTAGGGAAGGTGCATTAATTAGCTAAGTGTTTGTATGCTTTGCACAGGATAGAGCAATGCAGTTGCACAGCGTCATGCACTCTGATACCTAACTGTTCTAATCTAGCTAGCTAGCTAGTCTTCGTAACGTGCAGAACAATGCGAGAACGTTCATAAAATGGCCGTTCAGCCTTGGTAGCATTTGGAGCTGTAACCCGCAAGTAAGATTTATTTAAGCTTCTAAGCAACATTAGTCTTCTTGATACTATTCGTGAACAACTTTCGTTCGTTTGGTAAAGGAAGAAATGATAACAAAGACGATTTCTAACCGGGTAAACAGAAGCCTCCGGTGCGGCCATTTTGTTACCAGGCCTCTTTTTTCCCGGTTGTTTCTTGGTCCGGTATATTTTTCAGACCGCAACGGACCGGACCGGACCGTCCGGTCCGATAGTATAGCGGTATAATTTACGGACCACAGGAAATGTGAACATGCGGTATAAGCACCTGCTACAGGGCTGAAGTAAGATAAGTTGACAGTAAGTCCTGTGACAGTGTACGATCATAATCCAGTTCGTGTTAGTGTTCAATTGAAGTATTAGTCGGGCGGATAGCTGAAGGTTGGTCGCATGTCTATATAATACGTAAGTTTGACAACAATTTGCTGCAACGCTGTTCTCTGTGCTGATGGTTGTTGTAGTTGATTACGGACTCTGCAAACGACTGCTCTGCATTGAAGGCATGCACTTGTATCGATGCCAAATGGCTAAGCTGAACAGATAATAATGCAATAAGTGTCAAAGTCGTCCTTGTGGAATGCTGTTAGGTCTAGGTAATGCCATAGTCTGGACTCTTTGCTGCATGAATGAGCATACTTTGCTTTTTGTTATAAGCTTGCGACGTTCTGGGTAGGAGTTATATTCTCGAGTGATTACGTACGTAAGTGAGCAGATCAAATAAGTAAAATTAACTTAAATAGCCATGCTGCATAGCATATGTTATGTACATATTATGCACAAGACATGCAAGACCATTCAGTGTCCTCTGGCTCTTCAAAGTACTTGGCATCCACATTGCAACACTCCCTGTGGTACCACTCGTGGCACTTGCTGCACTCAATCATTTCCCCTTCCTCAAGTCCGCGGCAATGGCAATACACTTTTATAGTGACATCATTGCATGATCTTCTCTTCCTGGTGACTTTGCGTCCATTGAATGACCTCAAAACCCTGTTGTCAAAGTCTCGCACTAGATCCCTTCGCATTGTCTTCTGGTCAAACATTTTCTTGGATGGTTCTTCACCATTGACAATGCTTAAAGCATTTGCTATAGCAAATAAGCCACAGTCTCTTGTGCCAGCCTGCACTTGGATATTGACGTATCTGTGGAAAGAAAAAAGTGACATTAGTGTATCAACATCCTTAAAATGTAAGAAGAGCTATTATAAGACCTGACAATATAGTTTACACTGCCAGAACCAATACGTAGAAGATCAACGCTTTACACTAGCAATCACTGAATATACCCTAATGGCTCAATTCGCTGTTCCAGAATTAGATTGTATTTTTGACTGACCTGAGTTTGAAAGAATTCTCTTGTGTCTTCAATATTGTGGCCACCTGCCTCATTACACTCTTTGATACTGCAAATGTCTTTGTCGGTAAACTATCATATACTTCAACAATGCCATCGGTAAACTTGTTGCTCACACAAAACCAGTGCTTCCGGCTTCGGTCAAATACTATTTGGGTGAATCTCTGAGGCACATCATCCCATGCTTGGGCACCTTCCAGCACAACTGTGTCTTGAAGGCCTTTTTGGTCAGGAAACTGGCGTTTCATCATCGTTTGTGCAGCATTAATGACCCGGTCATTCAGTTTCCTGCCTTTTAGGATGTCATCTCTGTCATCTGTGGTCAAACTTAGTGATTTTACCCAAATATTATTATTTCCTGCAGTAAAAATGGTTACATACATTGTTACTTTACTGTGTAATCACTCCAAATTGACTTCCCTTTAGTATGCTTACATGTGGACCTATATGTGCATAACTTTTAGAAGGTACAAATACATTATTTACTGACCGTCCTCTAGGAATGATGAATGACTCAGTGAGATTATCTCTGTTGCCTATTTCTTTGGCTTCTGTGGGATGTCCGGGGTGGATGTCTGTGGCAGTGGAGTGGCAACAAACACCTCTCGTGCCTCTCTCACTGGTGTCAGGAGTGGAGACTCTAACAACACTGGTCTACCCTAAATTGTAAAGAAGGTACAGTTCTGTACTTACATGTGTGTGCTGTTGTGTGTGCTGTTGTGTGTGTGTGCGTGTGTGCTGATCAATTACCTTCCTGCTACTGAAACCACAACTCGGCTTGCCAGGACTGGTGGGTGTCACAAGAGTGGGACTCTCCTAAATTGTAAAGAAGGTACAGTTCTGTACTTACATGTGTGTGCTGTTGTGTGTGCTGTTGTGTGTGCTGTTGTGTGTGTGTGCATGTGTGCGTGTGTGCTGATCAATTACCTTCCTGCTACTGAAACCACAACTCGGCTTGCCAGGACTGGTGGGTGTCACAAGAGTGGGACTCTCCTAAATTGTAAAGAAGGTACAGTTCTGTACTTACATGTGTGTGCTGTTGTGTGTGCTGTTGTGTGTGCTGTTGTGTGTGTGTGCATGTGTGCGTGTGTGCTGATCAATTACCTTCCTGCTACTGAAACCACAACTCGGCTTGCCAGGACTGGTGGGTGTCACAAGAGTGGGACTCTCCTAAATTGTAAAGAAGGTACAGTTCTGTACTTACATGTGTGTGCTGTTGTGTGTGCTGTTGTGTGTGCTGTTGTGTGTGTGTGCGTGTGTGCCAATCAATTACCTTCCTGCTACTGAAACCACAACTCAGCTTGCCAGGACTGGTGGGTGTCACAAGAGTGGGACTCTCCTAAATTGTAAAGAAGGTACAGTTCTGTGCTTACATGTGTGTGCTGTTGTGTGTGTGTGTGTGTGTGTGTGTGTGTGTGTGTGTGTGTGTGTGTGTGTGTGTGTGTGTGTGTGTGTGTGTGTGTGTGTGTGTGTGTGTGTGTGTGTGTGTGTGTGTGTGTGTGTGTGTGTACTTTACAAATATGTAAGCTGCCTTCGTACTGTGGTGGACACTGCTATTTCCCAAGTCAAGATCATTTCACGTTATTGTCCCATCCCTTCAAGATACTGGCCTTGAGTGTCCTTAATACCTGGAACAATGTATTTTATCAATTCTGCTAAGAGTTGTTGTCTGATACAGTTGCTTGATGTAACCTCAATCATCTCGCCTTTGAAATTGATTTGTCCAAAGAAACGACAATTACAGCTAACCTGTCAAAGTAGTCTATTGGATATTACAGTTTGGAAGAAGTAGCATAAGGTGAACAGAGTTGCAACTGTAGAGTGTAACGTCCCAAGATTGAGCATGGTTGCAACTCCTTTTCCCTTTTTGCCAATCCTTCACAGCTATATGAAGTCCCATATACGTAGTATAACTTTCTACATGTATACACACCTACAGACATATGCAAGCACGTACAGACATGCCTTCTCGTTATGTGTTATCTTCACTTATCCCATGCATTATTCACCAGAACTTACCCAAGTATTGAATGAGGGTCCCTTCTACCCCTTTTGGGTCATCAGCCAGGTGGTGTACAACCTTTCTGAACTCCTTGTTCTTTACTGGACCTGTCATTCCCTCCACAAGAAGCACATAGTATGTTTTTGTTACCACTGGATTGGAACTTGGCAAATGCTTGCGTCCATTTTGATACCAGAGGTATCCATCGGCTTTCCAGTCACCTATACAGTCAATGAAACATTGGTGTTTTAAACTCATGCTATTACAGCTAGTGCAATTTGTGCATGTAAAACTCATGCTATTACAGCTAGTGCAAGTTGTGTATTTTCAATATTATTATAACTGTGTGTGTCTTGCTTGGCATGATTGCATAATCGTATGCTTGCATATACGATCCGCCTCGCCAAATCAGCGTAGCGCACTAGTACTACGTATATCGTTCTGGACGCTCACCCACCTTCTTTCCCTGGGTTGTAGTAGAGGAAAACCGTCCCACCTACGGGATTAATGGGAGGCAAGGCTGTAACTTTCTCTTTTTGTCGCAGAAAATCATGAGTACTTGTTGCAGAAAGTTCTTGACTCGTTCCTTCTAACACAGGTATTCCGAATTCCTCACTTGCATGGTCCATAGCAGGATTTTAGCCAAAGTCGCACCTGCATGCTTTTATATACCGACGTGTATCACCAGGGCTACGAGCCCTACACAGTTATCTCCAGTCTCTAGCACTATGCAAAATCCTGTTTGCACTTATTTACGCGACGGACTGAGAGAGAAGGTCATGATTGTTAGATATAAACTTGTCGGCCACTGACAATACGATGTTGACATCCTATAGCCATCTTCAAACGGCCGAATGTAGCCTAATGAATTGCAATCGCTTTTTCTTGGTCCGAATTTTATACCACCAGTCCGACTTTTATACCGATTCAGCCATTTTCGGACCGTCCTATGTAATATATGGTCCGGTCCGGTCCGACGCGGTCCGAAAAATATACCCGACCTGTTTCTTCTCGAAAACGTCCTGCGCAGGCTTGGCGATGGCTTAGTATTATACAGAAGTGTTCTGGAATACTTCTCATTTGATCAAATATCTGTGTAAGTGAAGATAAATCGAGTAAAAGCTTGGTAAAGTCAAGGAAACCTGAGCGCCGCCATTTTGTGACAGATATATATATATATATATAATTATATATATAATTTATATATATACGAACATGAAGCCATACAAAAACCTAATTCTGAAAACAATATAGGGGCGCCTTCGGCGCCCCAAAAACACACGGGTTACAGAAGCATAAATGTGCAGTACCATGTTTTTGTCCTGTCAGAAGGTCATTAGCTCGAGTGCAACGCAGCGCGCCAGTGCTGAAGACGATTCCAGTGCGTGCCAAGTATTCCTCCTCTGGAGACAGCTGGATAACCTTAGCGGAGACGATTCACGGTCTTCGCAAAGCTTGTCGTTGCTCCTGTCAATCATTCTCGGCAGTGCGGTGAAGACCACAAGTCTGCAAGTCACAGCGAAGACGATGAAAACAATATTGTGCGCTCACCGAGGTCAGCGTCGCTCTTGTCCCTCGCCTAAGGCAGTAATTCGCGTAAAATTGAGCTTTTACCCTGTAGAAGACAATGCCGTAGGCAAGAACACAACCAACGGCGACCTGGGCGACGTTCAAAGTCCTTTTCGTGCCGTCTCCCCTTCACGAACGCTAAGAAAATGGCCGCCTATATAAATGTTTCTCCCGCAATACTTCGTCCGTACTTGCCATATAAATGTTAGTGTAATAATACCACCGTAGCTTCACGTATTATATATATATACCGACATATATATATATATATAGACAGCAAGACAGCATCGGTTATCCACACTATGTGGAAGGCGCGTTTTGGCACGTAGTGCCAGACTGAACTCCCTATGCTCTGCAAGCCCTTGACTGAATTGTAAACTGAATTGTATACTATATATGTGAAGGACACATTATCTAAATTAACAGTTTTTTTGTGTGAATATATGGGTTGTTTGTGTTATAGTGCTGCTTTGGGCCAGCTTGTGCCCTAGTGCCGTGTGGCATGGATGCACTCAAATATTGATTGATTGATTGATTGATTATATATTTGTTGCATGATGAAGCCATACATCAAAGACGGGAAGTGTGCAATATCAAGTCCAATGCACACTTCGGTGTGCAAGAGCCTTCTAAGAGCCCCCCTGTAGACATGACAAACATGAAATGAACCAATAACAATATGGATTAGACCAATCATTTTCCAGATGTGTACAAACAGTTTTGTCTACTTCAGATTCTTTGTTTACTTTCTCATAAGCTGCAGCTGGAAGTACCTACAAATTCATCACGAAGAATAAAATCAGTACCTTGCATAAACACTAATGTCAGCTGAAAACAGTTGATGTCTAAGGTTAGGAAAGTATCTAAATGATTTTACTGCTTCAAACATGTCTTCAGTCTTTGTAGAAAGCCAGGCAGCGCTCTTTCACTTTCATCCACTCCTAAAGGTCCTTTGTGCTCACGAGGTACTGGCTTCTGTGTTCTTCGGCGTGTAGCGCTTCGGTATCTGCTCAAAGTCGTCGTCAAGCGCGCGGTTTGATTTCATTAGAGGATGAATAATTAGACCTCGCGCTTTCAACGGCTTTAAACCGGGGGACGGCCTCCGTTGTATTCGCTACGGGCATAGCCATATCGGTACCTTTCGGGAATAATAGGGTCCTAACTAGTATCGCTGGCAACGTTAGTCTATTTCGTTCGATAGCGAGGGAAACAGCTCTGCTATAAATCGTTAAAATTGCAACAAGCTAGTTATAACATGGACGCTCAGGCGCTTAGCTCATTTATAGCCCTCGGGCGCTTCGCGCCCTCGTGCAATAAATAAGCCAGCGCCCTCGCATCCATGTTATAACTATTACTTGTTGCATGATGAAGCCATACATCAAAGACGGGAAGTGTGCAATATCAAGTCCAATGCACACTTCGGTGTGCATTAGCCTTCTAAGAGCCCCCCTGTAGACATAACAAACATGAAATGAACCAAGAACAATATGGATTAGACCAATCATCTTCCAGATGTGTACAAACAGTTTTGTCTACTTCAGATTCTTTGTTTACTTTCTCATAAGCTGCAGCTGGAAGTACCTACAAACTCATCATGAAGAATAAAATCAGCACCTTGCATAAACACTAATGTCAGCTGAAAACAATTGATGTATACGATTAGGAAAGTATCTAAATGATTTTACTGCTTCAAACATGGCTCTTCAGTCTTTGCAGAAAGCCAGGCAGCGCTCTTTCATCTTCATCCACTCCCAAAACGTCTTTTGTGCTCACGAGATACTGGCTTCTGTGTTCTTCGGCGATTAGAATGGCATTCTAGTCATGACGTACCACAGTGTGCCCACAACAGGTACAATAGCATATGCATACATGTCGAAATATAATACTAGCCATAGGGGGCAGTTTTGACAGTTGAAAGTTGTCCTGTTGTGCCGATGGTGATCCCCCTGGACCCTTACCGGTAACGTTGCCACTGGCGTTAAATATCTCCTTCTGCTGAAAGCTACCCCTCAGTGTGAGAACTCCATTTGTGATTATAGAAGTGCCGTCGGTCACTCCAAAAGTAGCCCCCCGGCGTAGTGCTGTCAACACGATGGTTGAAGGTTAGCACGTGAACATCACCCTGGACTAGTTATCGCAAGGGAGGAACAATTATGGTAGCCATAAAAGATCCACCCGAACTACTTTTGGCCCAGATTGATTTTTGTGACAGTTATGTTTGGTTTTGTTCCTGCAGCATGCCTGTCCTGTTGGCACTGTGATGGTGTTGTCACTGCTATACACACATAATGATGTCATCATTGTACAGGTGAGGTGATCCAATACTCTGTGTTCAACAATGGAAGGTGTTAGTGGGAGCATCTAGGACTTGCGGTAGTGTGAAGTGAGACGGTGTGTGGGCTTTTGGAAGGGAGCAGGTGCTCCTGTGCGGAGAGTGAGATGAGTTCGCAAATTTTGCAGTGCAACAGTTGTAGTACAGCTGCCATTGGTACACCTGTATTGAAGTGCACCTAGTGAAGCCATGAGTAGCTCTGATGGCTTCTTTATGCCCCTAACTGTGATGTTGCTTTTGCAGCTTGTAATGTGGCATTGGCAGTTCCCAGAATGCACTTGCTGAACAGGGCAATCACCACAGAATGTGTAGCTGCAGCTGAGCTATACTGGCTGGTCCAGAAGGTTCCTGCAGATTTTGCACACGAAATGCTCAAGGCCCAGTGGAGGTGGAAGTGGTGCAAATTTTCCAAATGACGATCCATTTACCTTTTAAAGTAACAGTTATGTACATTATACTTTTCATTTACATTTTACAATACCTGTCTCTGCCATATGGTGGTCATTTTACAGTTGTGTGTATTTGTAGTACGTATATCCTATTTATTAAAGTATCACCATTCATCACCAGCCATAAAGGTGTGCATTTGCAGCTATGAAGCAGTTTGCAAATAGTTCTGCTTGGTTGAAGCTCCAGAGGAGGTATATACATAATATAGTTGCATGATAGCACATCCATGGCTTCTGTGCATATTTATATACAATAAATTATTATACGCCACCCCATAACTAGTCTCATACCCAGCCCCAACTTCCGCAAAAATGCCTGACGCAGTGGCTGAGGACATTTGTGCATCACTGCCAGTTTGACAGTTGAGACCAGCTCTGTACCTGTCGCATCGCTATCACTACGTGTACATATGTGGTACATACACTGGTGGTACTGATGTCCTCAGTAATGGCCGTGTAAGGACTAGAGTATATATAGCTACCTAGCTACCTTTTGGCACCTCCTTCCCTGCCGAAGTTTCCCAATGGTTGGTCTGATGTCCTCAGTATAATGGCTGTGTAGAGACTAGTGTATAGGTACCTCCTTTGAAGATGTAACAAAGTGTTCTTGCGATGTTCGGTGTACTTTGGATGGAGAGTCTATAAGAACATGCCAGTCTGATGGACAGCTGTCGATTGAAAGTGAGTGTATTGTCACTACTGCAATAGGTGAGCATCTCAAGCAACTGTGCTTTTGTGCATGTGACTAGTTGTTCTTTCGTATTCAGTGGCGATGTTGACTGTGTGTTTATGTTGCATGTTAACATTGTGTACATATGTTGTTACAGAGAAACCTGTCTAAGAGAGCCACCCGTGGGCTGGTCATGACTGACCTTTGCAGAGAGGTGGCTGCGTTATACAGTAAAGGTCGACTGCATTGGTTCAGTGCTATGTTCTTTGGATCCATGGGAGGCTGTCTGCTTTAGAGAGGTGTGTGACTACCTTTATGCAGTGGCCAGACAGGATTCACCTTATGTTGTGTGCACATGGTTATGTTCTGTGTGTGAATCTCATTAGGTATGTTTCACTGTATATATTATGTGTGGTATTATGCTGTGTAGATTATCATCATTACATTATATGTATACCTTAACATGTTGCTGTATGTCCCCTTTTAGTTATATATGCACCCTTCACTGCAGTTTCCTGTGGTGAGCCCGATGTCCTCATGCAGTGATGGATGTGTGGTCACTAGTTCATGGCCAGACACTTGGGCCTACGCAACTATTTTGAAAGCATGTCGCAGTGTGTTGATGGGTGCACATGGAGTGGACGAGTTGGAGAGAGTGCCAGTCTGATGGACAGTGGAGGGAGAGTGTACCAACATGTGAAAGTGACAATTTGTATACCGCATGGGAAAACTTGATTTTGAAGGGAGTATATCCTCCAATTGAAGTCCACTACTTCGTGTGTGTAGACATGGATCTTGATTGCAATGTGGAATGCCATACGTAGTCTTCTATCTATGTACCATAATTTAATGTTAAGCTTCTGCACTCTGTCTTTGCCACTTTGCAAGCTATAGGTATATACGTAGCTTTTGTTAAAGAGGTGAAGCGAAGGTGTGCAGGCCAAATTTAAACCCGCTTCAGATGCCTAGCCCTGAATGTGACTTTCAGCAAGAGTTATAATATGTCACTTTTGTGTGCATATGTGTATGTGAACATGTGTGCACATACGAATAGCTACATTCATGCATGCCTCTGTGTTATGTAGCTAGGACCAACATGTCAAGAACTAGCCCCTGTCACTTTGAGCTCTGCACTCTCCTCCCCTTCCTCTCCTCCCATATCTCCTCTCTTTGCCCCATTCTCCTACTGTATACTGGATATAGGGATAAGTTCATTACATTTGAAGTGTGTCCACGGTGTCAGTGTGTGGTGTGTGGGTAATTGTGTACAGGAGTGCATGTGTGTGTGTGTGTGTGTGTGTGTGTGTGTGTGTGTGTGTGCGTGTGTGTGTGTGTGTGTGTGTGTGTGTGTGTGTGTGTGTGTGTGTGTGTGTGTGTGTGTGTGTGTGTGTGTGTGTGTGTGTGTGGCATACAGTAACATGCATAAAGATGTCACACAACACACACACACACACACACACACACACACACACACACACATGCACACACACACACTTTTGAAGGCATGGCAATATACTCATGTGATGTGATGATGGATGCAGGTGTGCATGTGTGTGTGTTTTGTGTGTGTCTGTGTGTATGTGTGTGTGAGTGTGCATGAGTATATGTGTATGCATGCGTGTGTGTGTTTATGTATAGTTTGGGTGCATGTACATGTGGACATGTGTGTGTGTGGGTGGGTGTGAGTGCATACATGCATGCGTGCCGATGTAGTGAGAGTAGATTGTAGGATGCGATTGGGTGTGGTTGTGTGCATGCATATGCATGTGTATGTATATAGAGTAGAGCCCTTGTTCCTGCCTTGTTCAGTGTGTGGGAGGCAGTGAAGAAATTTGGTTTGGTCACTCAACACCATTCTGTCGTTGTAAAAGAAGTGATCAAGGGAGAAATACAACCACTGGATCAGCTTCCTCACTGCCACAATGTGGATGACATTGTAAAGGTGAACGTTGTGTGTGTGTGTGGTATGTGTGTGTGTGTGTGTGTGTGTGTGTGTGTGTGTGTGTGTGTGTGTGTGTGTGTGTGTGTGTGTGTGTGTGTGTGTGTGTGTGTGTGTGTGTGTGTGTGTGTCTGTGTGTGTGTGTGTAGGGATCGAAGGTGGGGGCCATATGCATGCTCTTGATTCCTTCTCCACATCTCTCCCCCCACCCCCACCCCCTTCCGTCCTTCCCTGAGTGCAGCATTATATACAAGATATCAGAGCCAGAGTTGAACACATCCTCATTGGCCCACTGCATTGTCACTAGAACAGCAACCAAAGACATGCTGATACTCATCCATATGTATAATTACATATATAGGAAGAACACTATGGAGAGGTCAAATTTGAAGTTGTTATTGATGGTGAAGAAGTTCCTGTGGTGAGCAGTTATAAATACCTGGGATGTATAGTGGATGAGTTCTTGGAAATGATGGAGATGATTGAGGATAAAGCAATGGCAGGGAAGAAGGCATTAGGGGCATGGTTCCAGAGATGCACAGCAGAGTTGGGAGACATTGGTATTGGGACATTTAGGAAATTGATGACTTCACTAGTGGACTCCACCATGTTGTATGGAGCTGAGGTTTGGGGTTGTTGTCGGAACTTACAATCAGTACAACAAGTGCAACTGAGAGCAGCCCGTTTGTTCTTTGGAGTCGGGACTCTCCACCCCCGAACATCACTGCTGCTGGAGCTAGGGGACCTCCCAGTGGTATGGCTGGCGAGGATGAAATGTATGGTTTTTTGGCTCAAGATTCTGACTAGTGCAGCTTATGATGGAAGGTTGCTGAAAAGAGTGTCTGTCGAGGCTATAAGGCTCAACAAAGGTACATGGATAAAGAAGATGAATGCCTGCTGTAACGACTTTGGTTGGCAGAATGTGAGAGTGGAGCAGGTTAAAGATATGTCAGAGAATGAGTTGAAGAGGATGTTGGAGAGTGTGGTGTGGAGGAGAGTAAGAAAAGAATGGAGTCAGGAATTAGAGAACAAACCAAAGCTGTCGATGCTGAAGAAGATTGCGGAGTATGAAGAGGAATCTAGTTGTGCAAATGTGAAGATGAAAAGCGTGAGGAGGGTCTTGATAAAGCTGAGGAGAGGTACTGCACCGTTTCAAATGGAGACGGGCAGATGGCATGGACTGAAAAGAGAGGAAAGGGTATGTAAAGAGTGTGACAGTGGAGAGGTGGAGGATGTGGTCCATTGGATGATCAGGTGCCCAGCCTGGATTGGACATCGTGAGGCATTATTAAAACAATATCATGATCATTCCTCCAATTCTGATGAAGATACCACGGCAAGAATATCCTGTGCCTGGTTTGCCACAACCACAAGACAGCAGCGGTTATCCACACTATGTGGAAGGCGCGTTTTGGCACGTAGTGCCGGACTCATGAACTCCCTATGCTCTGTGAGCCCTTGACTGAATTGTAAACTGAATTGTATACTATATATATATGTGAAGGACACATTATCTAAATCAACAGTTGTTTTGTTTTTTTTTTGGTGAATATATGGGTTGTTTGTGTATAGTGCTGCTTTGGCCCAGCTTGTGCCCTAGTGCCGTGTGGCATGATGCACTCAAATATTGATTGATTGATTGATTGGTATAATATTATGCTGGTTTATGAGTTACGAGCCCTGTGTTGTTGCGTTTGTTCACCTCTTCAGATCTCAGAGTCCTTCAAGAGTTTGGGTATGTCTAATGAGAGTAGGAATGTGCTGGTGGTCACTTTTGAGGACTCTGCAGAGCCTGTCAAGGTGTGTGTGTGTGGGTGGGTGTATGTTGTTTGTGTGTGTTTCTGTCTCTGTTTCTATGTGTGTGTGCGTGTGTGTGTATGTATGTTGTGTGTGTGCGCGCTCCTACTGTGTGCAGACCTTCCCTCTCTCTCTTCTCCTACCGTGCTCCCTAATGTGCCTGATTCCTTCTCCACATACATATCTCTCCCCCCACCCCCTTCCCTCCTTCTCCTGAGTGCAACATTACAAGATATCAGAGCCAGAATGGAACACATCCTCATTGGCCCACTGCATTGCCACTACGTAAAATAGAAACCAAAACCTGCTGTGACTCGTATTATGTACTCTATGGCAGCAATATTGAATTAATTTTCAATGCAGATCATTAATTTTATACATCACATATATAATACAAGTCATAAAACACATTTATTAAGCACATCACATTTTATATAATTTATAATCACATTGTTTATGTCTCATGTGTGGAAGGCAGTGAAGGCATTTGGTTCATCACTCAACCAACCTACAGCACCTTCATTGCCCAATTGCAGTTTCTGTAAGTAGCTGTAATAGAACGTATTCAAGGGAGAAGTACAACCACTGGATTAGCTTCCTCACTGCCACGATGTGGATGGCATTGTAATGGTGTGTAGCTATGCAGGTGCACATTGTGCATGTTTCTGCCCCCCACCCACCCCCATTTATGTGGTACCATATATATCTTATAATAGATCATTATGAGCTCTGCACATTACCCCTCTCTTCACTACCAAATGCCCCCCACTACTCTGCACACGATTCGGAACTTCTCCATGTCTCCCCCTCCCTTCCCTATATATACAGCAAAATACAATACAATACACTGTATGTCAGCTAGCTATAATGACAAATTTTATGTATACAATACATAATACAAAACATATAAAACACATTATAAAACACATCACATTTTAGTATATTAATTATAACACATGCACATTATAAAACACGTGCCAGATACGTACATATATAGTCCATTTGAGCTCTTACAACAGTAGGAGTTCTGTTGACGAGGAACAGTCCCATTTGCCTTCTATTTCAACACCGCTACCAGCCACAAAAATGCTGTTGCTGCTGAGTGGCACAGCACAGTGGTGGGTCCTCCCCACACTCATGTCTCCTACAGAGACCCACTGGTATTTGGTAGCGATGTAAGAATACACTGTACTGATGGGTTTGTCATCTCTTGTCCGTCCACCAACTGTGTAGAGTGTCCCTCCACATGAAACGGGAGTTGGGCTCAGAGTGGGAGGGTCAGCTATTTGGGTCCACACACCCCTTTGTGGCTGGGAATGCTGTGGGGCTACAGTCTGCTTGACATCACTCCACTTTGCTCTCCACGCCTTGGAGTTGTCATCTTCTGGTGATTGCCAAGGATACCCCGTAGCCCCACCCACCAGGTAGAGGTATTCTCCACAAAGGGCCAAGTGATGTCTCCGTAGTGGTACAGGGAGGTTGAGTCCTTCAGGGGTGCTCCACTTCATGGTGGTGAGGTCCAGGACTTCAGTGGTGTTAACGACAATGGAGAAATCTTCATCCATTCCACCTGTCACGAGGAGGAGGTTGGCGTGAGAGATAACAGCTGGACGAGACCGTCGTGTAGGCATGGGAGGCAGCACTTGCTTCCACTGACCTTCTTCTTCATACCAAGTGGAGGGGGTGTTGGTGACCTTTCCTGTTGATACCTCCAGCCCTCCGATCAAGGTGATGTGGTTGTTGGCTACTGCAATGACTGCACCATGCTGTTGCTTGGGGAGTTTGCTCCACTTGAGCTCATTATTGGAGTACACAAGAAAAGGGAATACAAGTTTACCATTTCTATTTTTGTAAAATGCACTAAGATAGACTTTGCTGTTGTGGATGGTGGCTCCACAGGACGCTGCTCCCATTGGCATGCCGGGTAGTTTGATGCTGCACACTTCCATCCCCACTGAAGGGGGGAGGGGCAGCACCTCCTACAGGACAATATGGAGGTCAACGGGATCATGTGAAGGCAAGGAATGGACACTACATGAACATGTGATAAATGGAAGGTCACACAAGTATAACATATTCACTGTGTAATTAAGCTATATGGGCATTGTGTGTGTGTTTGTGTGTGTGTGCACAAGTGTGTATACAATCAGTAAAAACGAACCTCAAATATATGTTAAAAAACAAACCTTGTACACACACACAATAAATTATTAAGAAAAGCAGAGCATCCTGCATGGATGAACTTCTGGCATGATTTCAGCCTGTCTTACAATTACTTTGACAACATTATTATACAGATGTATGAATGTGTCAGACAACCATTTACCTTCAGGCATGGTCAGTGGACAAGTCCCACGCATGCACACACACTTGCACATACCTATGTATGTATATTGTATATGCACACCTCCGAACAGAGGCACATGGGGATATATATGTATATTATAATCATCATCAATGGTCGTAGCCAAAACACATTGATGTGTATTGTCACACCTCTAAAAGGTGTCAGCTGCGTAGTGGGTTCTCGACCTGGGTCTGAAACCAGGTTAAAGCAATATAAACCAGTTTCAGAACCGAATAAGTTACTCCTGTGAACGCGCTAAACCGGTTCACCTTATCTATGTGAAAAGGGCCATAGTGACCTCAAGCATGCCTATCCTACATGCACAGCACACTTAGCGTCATATCGGCTCCCCATACCCCATTTAATTGAGTATCCATACTACTGTTACACCACCAGACCAGTAAATTTAAACAAGGAAGAACTGACACGATTCAGCAAGCTTGCGTGGAATTCAGTAGAGAGTAAGTATCATGCTTGCCCAAGTGCATCTTGATTGCCAGTGTATTGGTGATTTTTTGCAGAGTACCCCATTCAGGGAGTTATCCCACATAGCCTTATACGTATCTCTGCACACAACTGCTACATGGCTTTATCCCACATGGAAACGTTAGACCATTTCTTAGGCTGCCCATTATTATTCCAACTTTCACCGTGTCAAAACCTGTTGCAATAAATCTTCACACGGCAATGTACTAAAGGCACTAGTTGCAACCTTGCGGAACACTCTATGTTACATGATATTCTCATGATATTGTAACAAAATGTCCACCTTACGTTTGACGGAACCTACAAAAGTGATAACAGATAGCCCCTTCTAAGTGGTGTGTTGTTGTCTTACTGTGACTCTCTTCTCGACTGGTGTAGACTTATGCAACGAGTGACGTGTATTATAGAATTTATTTGTTCAAGTCACACGTAACTCACGCACAGTCACATGCGTAGGCATGGTAATGTGCAAGAATGTGACAAAACCGCAAGGTTCACCATTACATAAACAAAACTGCCATGTCCTACATGCTATCCATACATTTCAGGCATGCCAAACACGTATGTAAAAGAAACATTTAGTGTCAAAGGAGCTAGGAAATCTATACATTCGAGGCATGTCAAGCACATGTGTACAAGAAACAATAATTTTGTCACATACATATACACGTATAAACGCATATATACCTCAACTCCTCCATCGACCAAGGCCAGCACATCCCTCTGCAGGTCTGAAGCCTTTGGTCTCTCCTTTGGATTGTCCTTGAGGCAGAGCAGGACTGGCTGTCTCAGTGGGTGCTCTGCACCCAAAGCCTTCAAGTCCCTCTCACGCCGGTCAACCTCAGGTATGATGCCTATTCCACGTAAATTAACCAGCGGCTCCTGCTGTGTGCCAATCTCCAGCATCAGCACACCGACAGAGAAGATGTCCAGGCTCTCATTGTACTTTGATGCATCAACATCCAAAGCTTCAGGAGGCATGAAGGTAACCATCCCAGGTTGGCCAGTTGTGAGGTATAGGTCCTTCTTCAGTTTAGACTGGCCAAAATCCCCAATTTTAACAACTCCCTCAAATGAAAACATCACATTCTTATCATTGAGGTCACGGTGTACGAGGGGCGGTGTCTGCTGGTGAAGGAAGGCCACTCCTCGAATAATCTCCAGAGAGATGCGAAGCTGCTTCGGAAGGCGTAGGTTTTTCTTGCACTTGTTCAGAAATTGACGGAGATTCTCCTGCATCTTCTCCATGACAAGAATTGGACCTAGTCGGGGGTCGCTGAATGCCCCACTGAAACCTGCATAATCCGTGAGTGGAAGGGAACAAGTAGCCAGCTAGCCGGATAATCTACGTACGTAGCTATCTATCTAGCTATACAAATTATCCATAGCTACATAACTAGCTAGCTATTTACTCTAGCAATTCCTAAATTATAGGTAATTGCCTTGATATGTACCCCTTATATGATTCCACTTACCAACAACATGAGGGTGACTCAGTGACTGGAGCTTCTTGCACTCCTCTCGAAAGTCCTCAAACAGTTTCCTGCGCTCCTCCTCTCCACCTCCCTGATGAAGCAGTTCATGAATTCTCTTCACAGCGACAGGGCGTCCTTCCAACTCTCCGTTGTAAACGGCGCCCCAGGCACCTCTGTTCAGTTCTGCTCCTATTTCGAGGTTTATCGGCTTTTCAGGGAAGGTGAGGGAAGTGTGCCGCTGAGCCATGTTTGAGTGGTGGTCTGTCCGACCGCAAGAGGGCGTAGCGATTGCGTCACCTGTGAAGGCCGAAAGATGTCCGCAAGAGGTTCGTACAAAATCAGTGTGGATTTTATACTTTAACTTACTATCGGGGTGGCTATCATTTCCCCAAAACATTATGTGTCTTGCCCTTTGGTGTGTTACTCATGGTCACTACCGCCCGGGAAGAACAAATTGGATCGCCTCGTGCTTGTTTCGACTGTCTGCAACACACAGACCGAGGGAGTATTGAGAGCGGGAGAGAAGTTAGCTAGCTAGGGTGTTGTTGTAGTCGTGTGGTCCAGACTCCACCTGGACAGTGTTCAGGGTTGACCCAAACACAATAACTGCGTATGAAGACCCAATTATTAATCCATCCCATATATAGCTAGGTAGCTACGTAGCTAGCCACCTCACCTTTGTTTGTCATCCTTGCTCACTGCTATCTAGCTACAGTGTGTGCACCAATTGCGCTCCAGCTCTAGCTATTGTGGTGTGGCCCACTCGCAATATGCCAATGAAGAAAGGTATATACATTAGTCTCGCGTAGCCAGACCGCTTTCACCAGGAGGGAAAGGGTCTGGTACAATGCCTATGCGCGGCTTGTGCAAAACCCCCCGGAACTGGGGGGTCGATAATTGCATTCCACACCATGCGTAACCCCGCAACCGCCCGCCCACAACTACCGGTGTTGCGTAAACCGTCAGTCGCCACCAAAGCCTCCTCGGCGCCTTGGCACAATGGAAGTAGCGCCGCTATACGAGAACCGTCTAAAACGAAACGGCTCGAGCGAAAACTTCCAGGAAGGGAAGAACCGACGAAGCATCGTTCGCGGCTACTAATATGGCCACCAAAGTACGCTTTCAGGCTTGCCAAGTCTCAACAGCGGCGAAAGAAATCATTTGCACAAGAGGTGCTAATGATTCGCACCACTGCAAGTAAAGAACGCTCTTCGAGGCTAACCGCAGTCTACGCCCATCGATCGTAGAAAGTGAAATGCCCCGTTGCTTTTGAGAGAGATTTCACGACGATTACCAGCAATGAAACTTGCTGCACGACAAGTACTACCATCCGTTTCGCAACACGTCTGTGTAGCTACGTAGCTAGATGAGACTGAACGATTAGGCCGAAAAGAAATGACAGGTTATGGCTGTATTTCAAGCAGTGCAAGATACCATCAAGGCAGCAGCTCAGATGATTGGGATTGAGACACTGAAGCCAAAGCAAGTGCAAGCAGTTGAAGCCTTCTTGATGGACGTGATGTCTTTGTGTCCTTGCCCACTGGATATGGAAAATCAGTTATTTATTCTGTCCTCCCAGGAACCTTTGACCTCATTCGAGGTATGTATATAGCTAACTATAATTGCAGTCAGGCACTCTGAACATGCACATTTATAAGTATTCCATTCTTTGGGTTGTCTGTGTGAGCCCACTGACCTCCATAATGATGGACCAAAGGGCTAGGTTGTCAGCAAAAGGGATAGCTACAGAGTTTGTAGGTGAGGCGCAATTGGACAAAGCAGTAAACCAGGCAGTTGTAGATGGAAAGGTGCAGCTAGTTTTTATCATTCCAGAAAATCTTCTCCACAATCCAAGTTTTCGTGGTAGGCTCACTTCAGCGGTGTACAAGGAGGCCTTACCTTGCAGCAACAGCTTCTTTTTGCTGGAAATATCCTTCCCACAAAAGCAACAGGGCATTTCACTTTCTACGATCGATGGGCGTAGACTGCGGTTAGCCTCGAAGACAGCGTTCTTTACTTGCAGCGGTGCGAATCATTAGCACCTCTTGTGCAAATGATTCCTTTCGCCGCTGTTGAGAGTTGGCAAGCCTGAAAGCGTACTTTGGTGGCCATATTAGTAGCCACGAACGATGCTTCGTCGGTTCTTCCCTTCCCCGAAGTTTTCGCTCGAGCTGTTTCGTTTTAGACGGTTCTCGTATAGCGGCGCTACTTTTCCACTGTGCCAAGGCGCCGAGGAGGCTTTGGTGGACTCGACTGACGGTTTACGCAACACCGGTAGTTGTGGGCGGGCGGTTGCGGGGTTACGCATGGTGTGGAATGCAATTATCGACCCCCCAGTTCCGGGGGGTTTTGCACAAGCCGCGCATAGGCATTGTACCAGACCCTTTCCCTCCTGGTGAAAGCGGTCTGGCTACGCGAGACTAGTATATACATATGTGGTGTTATCCAGTCAAAGTATCATACACTCACTTCTATTCATAACGCTGTAGCTAGATGTTCTAGCAACAGCAATCAAGATCAGCCCACAAAGTGCAGCCACCTAATGAAGACAAGAGTGTGCATTTATCGAATTACGCTACTGCGTATTAAGTGGAAAGCTTCCTTACATTAAAATGAGTGTGTGTATATATGTAGGTGTGTGTGTGTGCGTGTGTGTGTTTGTGTCTGCTGTACTTGTGCATGTGATGTGAATTGTGTATTAATAGAATGACTGGTGCAATTGAATTCTCGGTCAAATACATCATTCTATAATATGGCCAAACTTGGACAAATGTTCTTCAGGCATGGGTACTGGTATCTCTAGCAGTTGCCTGAAGGCAATTTGCTTCACATAATACAACTTCACCATACGTGCTCTATGCATTGGGGGTGCAGGTTAACTGTGCCATACTGTTGGCACAACACATTAATTATAAATTATACCATACCACCATTATTGGAGAAAAGATAGTAGCTATATACGTGTGTATAATATTATATCATAGTGTATACAGTGCAAGTGCAAAATGTTGTAATATTATTACATACAGTATAATATGTACATTGCAATAGATATTAAATAATCACACTATGTACAAAAGTCAACCAAACATCACATTTTAATGGCTGACATTAAAAGGATTCACATGAGCAGTAGAGGTCAATGACACCGGAGCATCCGCCGCCATCTCCTTCAAACTCGTCAGCCAAATACCCACCTCCTCCATCAGCAAACGCAAGCACGACCGTGTTCTTTGGAGGCACAGAGCAATGAGAATAACGTCCACTCAGCAGCTCTCCCAATTGTGCCCAATTATCACGGCTCTCATCGTAAATTAAAATGTACTTGGGTGAAGTGGTTTGTTTCATGGCACCAGAGCAAGTTCTTGGAGCGCTGTTGGGCAATCGGTGAAGAGGGACAGGAGGGTCCACTATCTTATTCCAAACACCGTGTTTCTGTTCTTGCCCATTAGACAGTTTTGACTGAGGGTTGTGGGCCTCCTTGATGTCATCCCACCGTGCTCTCCAGGCGAGCGTTTTGGTGTTGTGTTTCAGGTCTGTGGTTGTGTGAGTGTCAAACGACTTTGTTGTTTTGTGTGTGATTGCCCCGCCCACCAGGTACAGGTACTCTCCACAAAGGGCCAAGTGATGCCCCCATAGCGGTAAGGGGAGATTGAGTCCTTTAGGAGAGGTCCACTTCATAGTGGTGAGGTCCAGGACATCAGTGGTGTTGAGGACAGTGGAGACATCTTCACCCTGTCCACTTGTCACCAAGAGGAGGTTGTCACGAGATAATATAGTTGGATTAATCCTTCCTGTAGGCATGGGAGGCAGCACTTGCTTCCACAGACCTTCTTCTTCGTACCAAGTGGAGAGTGTGTTGGTGACCTTTCCTGTTGATACATCTCGCCCTCCGATCAAGGTGATGCGGTTGTTGACAACTGTGCACAGTGAGAGGTACTGAGGTGACGGCGGTAGTGTTGTCCAATGTTTGGAAAGCAGGGAGTATGCCCTCACCTCCCATTGTGAGGTGGATTGGGGTTCGGGTGTCGGGGTACCGCTGTTCAGCCCACACACATACACCATTTGTTTATGGACAATTGTTGTTGTTGTTGTTGTTGTTGCAGCCATGGAAGTTGTTGGGCTGTCTATTGCTACATCAGCACGCAACACCTTGTGGAAAAATGTGACAGGCAGCCATAAACACAGATCTTAATACTGCATAACATAAATAACATACCATTGTAGTTAGCATGAAATATTGTGTAAATAACTTGGTATAAGTGGGCAATCAATGGCTACAAGTGAGACACTGCAGTTCCATTCAGCTCTGATCAGCAAGTTTCTCCATACAATACATACACACATACGTATAATGTCAGTACCTGCATAATACTATTCCTGTGCATACGTAGACACAAAAATAGTCCTAAGCATGTGGTGATTGTATTACACACAATCTACACATTCTACACAGCTTGTCTGAGTTTGCTACCAGTCAGCAAAGCCCACATGAACAAACAGATAAATTAAATGTCTTGTGTACATTGCCATGGTGACACACCTTGCTTTGCGAATGTGATTCATTCCGGCATAATTGCGCAGTTGAATTGTCTCCAGTTGTGACCTGCAGAGTGGATGGTGGTTGGCTGTCTCAATTAGCACACCACGTACATACATACATACGTACATACATATACTATAACATATGACATGATACGTAGCTACATATATGTAGCCTGTGCAATGCTAACCAGATGAAAATGTGCCAATAACAAAAGGTGCAGTGTGGCATAAGTAATTAGACATCTGGAGAAACCTTCAAAAGCTTGCTTAATGACATACGCAAGTACACACTACTACATACGTACACACATATATACGCACATACGTATATATATATATACACGTATGTATGTACATACGTATAGGCACAGGTGATCTGGCTGCTATACTCAACTATGTATAATACAGTACGTATATACTCCTTCTGCTGTCGTGCTAGAAAGAGGTTGTAATCTAGTGGACAGCCTGTAATGCGGTATGTATGTCGGCTTCACCAAACAAAGAGCTTCCACCGAAGTCTGGCATCTTAATGTGACATCACCGGTAGTTACAATGCATATATTCTATATATATATATATATGCGTACTCTAATATACCATGTTTGTGCGAACATAAAAGTTCGCGATAATAATAATTGTGAATGTGCTCTATTTGCGAAAGTCACGAAAATTATTGCTCGCGAAAATTTTGAGACATACGGTATCTGATATTGTCTGATTTCACGAATCTGGACAAGAGTCTACTCAAACAGTAGCACATAACATATATAGTGTAAAATCTCATTATAAGAAGGTACATATGTACACAAATTTATACATGTATACTTTGGCTAACAATGGAGTCATGCATGCAAGCAGACTCACCTCCACTCCTTCCACCATGGACAGCAACTGGGTGTGGACTGTCACTATGTCCGGTCGCTGCTTTGGATCGTCCTCCAAACAGGAGAGGATCAGCAGCTTGAGAGGGTGGTCCTCCTCCAGTTTGGAGAGGTCCTCTCTGCGACAAACAATCTCTTTGTCTCTACCGATGACAACCAGATTCACCTTTGGAGGCTCCTGAGTGGCTACCTCCAGCATGAGCACACCGAGAGAGAAGATGTCCAGTTTCTCGTTGTAGTGTGACTCCTTTCGCATGGCTTCGGGAGGCATGAAGGGGATGGCCCCTGGTTGAGCTGTGTTGAAGTATTCTGCATTGTTGGCCTTCAACCTTGATTGGCCGAGGTCTCCAATCTTCACCAAACCATCCTTGCCCAACATCACATTCTTGTCCGTCAGGTCTCTGTGGACTATGGGAGGAGTGTAGGTGTGGAGGAAACGGAGACCTCGCGCTATCGCTAAGCATACTTCTAGCTGCCTCTGCTGCCTCAAGTCGTTTCGCTTGCGTTCAAGGAACTCTCGAAGGTTCTCCCTTACTCTCCATAACAAGCAGCGGTTCGTCCGTCGTCTCATCGTAGAAGGCCCCTCGGAAATCCACCACGTGAGGGTGATCTAACGTTTCCAGGAGTTGGCATTCTCGCTTGAAGTCCGTCATCACCTGCTCAAAGTCGCCTTGTCCTCGAGCTGCCTCCAAAAGCAGGCGATGGATCCTCTTCACAGCGACAGGTCGCCCGTCCAGTTCTCCGAAGTGAACTGATCCGTACGCCCCGCGACAGATCTTTTCCCTGATCTTGAGGGAGGGTGGCTTGGGTCGGAAGTATTGGGCAGTGTTTACGACAAACTGACGAGAGGCCGCCATATTCGTACTTTGTGTACACTTGGGGGACGCTTCCCATATGCACGTGATCTGCAGCTGACATCATACGATGCAGGGCTGAAGACATCTGTAGTTCCATAGATGACTCAATGCATCACTGCCAGTTTGACAGTTTAGGTATGCTCTGTACCCGCCGCATCTCATCTGTTCGCTGTCTTGTTGTCCACAGTGATTCTCTATTCAGTGTGGCTAGTTATCACTACGTGCACGTAGCTACGTAGGCTAACCACTTCGCTTAGCTAATTGAGATTTGTGGCTTTTATCTAGCTAGCTGTCGAACTATGTGGCTATGCTATAGTTAACTAGCTTATTAGCTACCTTGCTATACTATACATATTTGGCTATTCCATTCATCACCTTTCCACCACTTGAAAGTTATTAGCTAGTTAGCTGGCTACTCTCAGTCGCTTTTGGACTGGAGGCTATCAGATCTTGAGTACTGTGCAATATTTACCGCATCTGCCTGTGAGGCAAGTATCCATTCATGTTCATCTGTTAAGTATTTGCAACTACAATTGTTACTCCTCAATGGGCCCACTGTGAGGCACCTATGGAGCATTCCACATGTCAATGCATTAGAGACTGAGTTCAGTGGACTTGAACCACAAGCCCCTGCAGCTGTGGTGTGTCAACACATCTTTGCTGTTTACACTGACTGCTTGACTGCTTTGTGTAGTTCACATATTTGATTTGACTAGTGTGGACAGCTACGGATGAGGTCTACTAGCTGTCAGCTGATTCCTGGCCACCAAACAGACTGCCTTGCTCTTTCTCGGCATTTGTAGATGCCCTGGTGGCCATGGATTTTTGTCCAAGAAGCAAACTGTGGTCCATTGTCAGAAATGACCTCTCGTGGTATCCTGTGGCGTGCAAACATGATTTTGAGTTGCTGGATGACTTCAGCTGAAGTTTCCTTTGGCAGCCGAGCAATTTCTATGTATCGGGATAGATAGTCAACTACGATGAGATAGTTGTTCCCTTTCCAGACAAACAAGTCTGTTGTCACTTTTTCCCATGGTAGAGAGGGGAATTCGGTAGGGATGAGAGGTTCTACTGACTGAAGTTGTTCTTTGCAGCAGTGTGGACAGCTAGGTCTTCTAGCTGTCGGCTGATTCCTGGCCATCTAACAGACTGCCTTGCTCTTTCTCGGCATTTGTGGATGCCTTGGTGGCCAGTATGAATTTTTGTCCAAGATCTCTTGTCGCAAGAGATGGAATGATGATCCGGTTGTTACGCATCAACAGGCCGTTTTGGATCGCAATCTCGGATGACACCTGTCGATAACGCTTCACCAATCCCTTGATCTTCCAAGTCTCAGGCCACCCATTCAAACAATACTGCTTTAGCTGCTGGCACACCCCATCTTCGTCTTGCAATCTTGAGATATGCTGGAGACACTCGTCAGTGACAGGGAGACTCCCTGTGACCAAATGGACAAAATTGTCCACATGATGACAAAACTGGTTATCAGATAGTGTGGACTGAGATGTGGGTGCCCATGACAAAGCATCTGCAATCTGGAGGTCCTTCTCAGGCACATGAGAGATGGAGAATTGGTATCTCATCAAACGCACGCAAAAGCGCTGTACCCTGGCAGGTAGGGTATCCAAGTTCTTGGAGCTGAAGAGTGGGACCAATGGTTTGTGGTCTGTGTGCAGGTGGAATGACTTTCCCAGAAGGTACTCTGTAAACCTTTCACAGGCCCAGGTGAGAGCAAGTGCCTCCTTCTCAATTTAGGCATAGCGTTGCTCGGTTGGTGTAAGAGATCTCGATGCATACATCACGGGTCTCCAACTTTCATCTGGTTGTTTCTGCATGAGAACAGCTCCAAGTCTGAATGAGGATGCATCTGCTGAGACAACGGTCTCCAGGTTTGGATCATAGAGGGCTAAGATTGGAACAGAGCTGAGCTCCTGCTTGATCTCCTGGAAGGCATGTTGTTGGCTTTCTCCCCAGACCCATGCATTCTGCTTGCTGAGGAGATCCCGAAGAGGTTTTGCCTTCTCGGCCAAGCTCGGTGCAAACTTGACTAGCTGGTTCGTCATCCCCAGGAAACGGTGCACTTCTGAGGGGATGGTCGGCTTCTTCATTGCCTGAATTGCTTGCACCTTCTCTGGGTCAGGTTAGATGCCAGTTCCATCCACCATGTGGCCAAGGAACTTGACCTTGCCTTGGGAAAACTCACACTTCTCGGCTATGAGTGTGACTCCGGCCTTGCTGATTCTTGCTAGGGCAGCATTCAGACACTGATCATGCTCTTCTTGAGTCCTCCCATGTACAAGAACATCGTCCACCATGAAGACAACTCCCTCTAGGCCCGACAGGATCTCTGACATTCTGTTTTGAAAATACTCCGGGGCCGAGGTTATCCCAAATGGAAGGCGGTTGAAGCAGAATCTCCCAAAGGGGGTGATGAAGGTGGTGAGGAGTGCAGATTCCTTTGAGAGCTCAATCTGCCAGAAGCCCGAATTGGCATCAAGCTTTGTGAAGACCTTTGCTCCTCCGAGTTGAGCAAGGGTGTGACCGACAGATGGAAGGATGTGTCTCTCTCTCTACGTACACTCTCATTCACCTTAGTGAGGTCCACGCAAATGCAGACCTTGCCGTCTTGCTTGGGGACCACCACCATCCCCGCACACCAGTCTGTGGGCTCATCAACTTTGGAAATGACCCCTAGTTGCTCCATCCGCTGCAGCTCACTCCACTTTAGGCTGCAGGGGAAGTGCTACTCTCCTTGGAGTGGAGAGCGCAAAGGGCTGAGCATCATCCTTCTGTTGGATGTGGTACTTCCCTGGGATCTTGCCAAGGCCTTGGAACAAATCTGGGTGCATGTAGGGCAGTCTCTGGTCTGCCACTGCGTTGACCCTTGAGACTAGTCTCAGTGATTCTATGGCTGGGCGTCCCAGCAAGGACATCTGCAGGTTGTTCAACACAAAGATATCCTCACTGGATGTGCAGCATCCATGCTGGAGGGCGCCTGTGAATTGCCCACGAACATCTAGAGGTTGGCTGCTGGGACCCGTTAGGGACTTCTTAGCTGGCTTCAGAGGTGTCTTCTTGGCAAGTGCCTTGTAGGTGGTATCAGAGATGACACTGACATCGGCACCGGTATCAATTTTGAATTTCACAGGTGAACCATTGATGGAGATGGTCACAACCCATGGATTGTCTCCCACATCGACTGTGGGCACCTGTTCATCTATGGAGGCAATGAACACTTCCTCCTGGTCGGCTGCAATCAGTCTAATGGATTGGGCTGATCGGCACACAACTTGGTAGTGGCCTTTCTTCCCACACTTGCGACAAGTGGCTTCACATGCTGGGCACTGAGGGCATCCGTGGGAGGGTGATTTCCCGCATCGCAAGCAAGTCTTTTGAGCAGAGACTTGCTTCTGCCTCTGTTGAGCAGGGAAGGGTCTGCGCTGCCGCTGGGCTCCCTCTCCTCTGTGCTTACGTTGCTGTTGGTGGCTATGGATGTTGTCGACATTTGTAGCCTGGGTCTCTGCTCCTCTGACCACTGCCTGTTGTTTCTTGACAGCCTCGGTCTGTCGAGCTGCAGTTATAACCTTTTCTAGGGTGAGGTCTGCATCCATTTGGAGCCTCTCTGACAGAGTAGCATCACATAGGCCCACCACTAATCGATCCCTAATCATTTCATCGTGTAGCTCTCCGTAGCCACAGTATTCCGCTAAGCAGTGAAGTGCTGTAATAAAGCTATCAACAGGCTCACCTTCCTCCTGTTTGCGCTGGTTAAACTTCACCCGCTCAAATATAGGATTGCGCCTCTTGATGAAGTACGCTTCAAACTTCTGCCTGACAACGTCGTACTTCCTTTTCTGTGCTTCCGTCAGCTTCAGGGAAGTCAGGATGTCGTCGGCTTCGTCGCCCATCGCGTAAATGAGGGTATGGATCTGGCTGGTCTCTTCCTTCATGATTAGACCCGATGCCTGCCGAAATCTTTCGAATTGGCAGCTCCATTTCGGCCACTCCTCGGGCTGACTGAAGTTGAATTTCTCCGGAGGGGCGATCTGGTAGGTTGCCATCGTCCAGGTGGCTGGTGTTCGATCTCTGAACAGTCGTTTCGATCTCCGCGTTAATTATGGCGTGTAGCGTTGTCCGATATGGCGATTCTTCTTAGAATCCCACTTCTGACACCATGTGGCGTTCGTGATCGATGCGATTCACTTCGACTGCGTGCAGCTTCAATCACAGCCAAGACAAGACAGGTACACGAGGCATACACACGTGCACTGTTAGATCATAGCATTAGATCATGCATAGTAGTCTAAACAAGCCTAAGCCTACAGGTTTCGCAATGGTTGGACTGAAGTCCTCATCAGTAGCTAGAGTGACTTGTGTAGAGACTAGTGTATAGGTATATACCTCCTTTGAAGATATAACAAAGTGCTCTTTCGATGTTCGGTGTACTTTGGATGGAGAGTCTATAGGAACATGCCAGTCTGATGGACAGTCGATTGAATGGGAGTGTATACCAACCTGTAAAAGTGAGTGTATTGTCACTACTGTAAGAGATGATCATCTCAAGCAACTATGCTTTTGTGTATGTGACTAGTTGTTCTTTTGTAGTCAGTGCTGATGTTGCATGTTAACATTGTGCATGTACATATGTTGTGTACAGAGAAACCTGTCCAACAGAGCCACCTGTGGGTGTTCATGACTGACCTTACAGAGAGGTGGCTGCGTTATGCAGTAAAGGTCGACTGCAATGGTTCAGTGCTATGTTCTTTGGATCCGTGGGAGGCTGTCTGCTTTGGAGAGGTGGCTATCTGTATACACAGTGGCCAGACAGGTGCCACTTTACGTTGTGTGCTATGCTGTGTGTGTACTGAAGGGACCTGTTGGAGTTTCCTGTGGTGAGCCCATGGCCAATGTCCTGTACCTGTTGGAGAGAGTGCCAGTCTGATGGACAGTGGAAGGGAGTGTACCAAAATGTGAAAGTGAGTGTTTCGACCACGAAGGTGTTCGTCAGTTACAAAACTGTTTTGTAACTGACGAAGACCTTCGCAGTCGTAACGTCTTACTCTTTGGAAGAATTGCTACGTGTAAGCTCAATATCTCTCTGGATCTATGAATTCCGTAGCATGAGCCTCTATGACATCATCAATTACGTTATTCAAATCATCTCATAACTACGTATCTTTTTTGGTCCTCTACACTAAATTAATTAAAGCTACCTGAATACCTCATCAAATGTAGCAGGTACACCTATACACCTACGTGTGTGTTATTTGCCAGCAGGGTGCAGTGTAACTTGATCTATATATATAATTATATTGACAAAGTTTTCAAGTGTTATTCATACAACATGCATTAGCTGTGGCCCATTTACTCTATATAGCTCCATAGTTGAATGTTATAATTAGAGTGGTATTCTATATATCTGATTCTTACCTTATATAGAGCAGATTGACCACTTTCAAATTCTTGTGGCAGCCCACAAAGCCCACCACGCAGCAGGTGTGGGGACCATGATGACAACGAATGTACATGTGTTTGCAGAGACCATCTACAGTCTGTCCAACAGTGGAAAGGTTGGCTAATAAAGTATCTTGTGTATATAGGCATGTGTGGATGTGCCTGTGTGTGTGTGAGCCAGCAGAGAGTCCTTACTTCTACTTTGGTCAGTCTCGTGTGGAAGGCAGTGAAGGCATTTGATTCATCATTCAACCAACCTTCAGCACCTTCCTTACCCAACTGCAGTTTCTCGCTGTAAAAGAAGTGATCAAGGGAGAAATACAACCACTGGGTCAGCTTCCTCACTGCTAGAGTGTGTATGGCATTGTAAAGTTGTGTGCACATGTGTATGGCACGCACATTGTGTAATTGATCAGAAACCATCTTATATATATCATTTTGAGCTCGCACCTTCTCCCTCTCTTCGCTACTTTGCCCTCACTACTCTGCACCCGATTCCTTCCCCACATCTCCCCCTCCCCTTCCCTATATATTACAAGATATCAGAGCCAGAGTTGAACACATCCTTATTGGCCCACTGTATTGCCACTATAATAGCAACCAAAGACCTGCTTAGTCTGACGTAGCCAGGCCCATATTTCCAGCCTCCATTTTTATGACGCTATTGCACAATAAACTAGAGTGCATAAACCCCGCGCAACAGGTGGCAGAGACAGCATGCAGTAATATAGCGTGTAAGTGCGGACATATACATAAAGGGGCAGCGTGCTTGCAGCCGTTGATCATCTATAAGAACAAAGATGTTACGTATGTAAATTATACTAGTATAAGTAGTTCATATTAGAACGCTAAGTCTTGCAAGACAAAGGGACTCTGGTTTTACATGTACCATGCATGGTCATTATAGAGGTATACAAATCCATGTCAATAGAATTGTATAGCACAAAGAACAAAATCTACGTATACACTGCATAATTGAATAGGATATGCATGGTGAAAGTGTGAAATGATGGAATGTTTATTGCAATTGGGTGGGACATGTTCACATGTGAAAGTATTACAGTTTTATGTTTATAACACAATGAAGCACAGAAATAGTGGTTATATAATATTGTAATCAAACTCAATTAGTTGTGTGAGTAACTGACAGGCCTAGATATAATATTTTAGGTAACTGTAGTCATATATGCATGTTCATTTGCTAACGGACAAAACCAAACACACAAGAGGTTAACTGTTCAGGTGCACTGGAGTTACTTGGGAATGGCAAGTACACTCTAATGAAGAACATGTTGAGCTGTATATACACATGAGAGTGAGTATAATTATAATGCACCATCTTGTGTACATGGTATTGATTGAGCATGCATGGACCACCCCAACATGCTTGGGACCAGGTGGCCCCAGGAGCATCTGAACAACAGTCAAATGCCCAAGCAGGAAGGCTTTGCATCCTAATCCTAGCGAGAAAGGAGTCTTGACTGCTAACAACCGTCCTAGCCATGCACACCAGGCAAGGAAGGTTTTATAGCCCTTTACATAGTGCTAGGCTAGTAGCAGCTCTCCTTCCAGTGACGGTGCCCACAGTATAAAATGTACTGAAGCAAAATGGCCAACCACAAAACCGCCTCATACACGGAAATTGGCGCGAACACCAGTCATGTTGGTCTCAGCCAGGTGTGCACTGACCATTCAAATATTGATCACCATCAGCGACAGCCAGAGTTGAGCAACTAATCGCTCTAGAGCGCCTGGTGCACGTTTTACATGATGACAGACAGACTGACTGACTGACAGATGCAATCAATTACTTAACCCTTTGCGCTATCACGCGGGGTAAAAATGGCTGGAATGGCTAAGTCAGACTAAGACCTGCTGGGACTAATCCTGTATAATATACTGTATATACAATACAATATATTGCATGTCAGCTAGCCATAATTATATAAGTATATACAATTTTATATAGTATACACTATACACTATACAAATCATATAAAACACATTATAAAACACATCACATTTGTAAAAATAATTATAGATTATTTTAGATATATATAATTATATATAACACATGCACATTATAAAACACATGTGTAATCGTGACTATAGCAGACGGGAAGTTGTTGTGAGGAATGCAACTCGGGCACGCAACTGGTCACTGGTAGTGCACAGACTATAATTTAAATCCGAGAGCCAATACAAGTACAAACAATATATAGTAGTCAAACACATGCATACAAGAAAGAAACAAAGCGACACCTAGCGGCCTACTCTGAGAAAAGTGCATTCATAGAAATATAGTAATACACTACATAGCTAAGTCACAAGCTTGTCACATGTATGCATAACTCAACACTTAGTTAATTGAACAGTCACTTGCACAGGAAGTATAACGAACTGTGCTACATATGCAAGGTACATAATTCATATAGTCCATTTGAGCTGTTACAACAGTAGGAGTTCTGTCAACGAGGAAAAGGCCCATTTGCCTTCATTTTTAAGAGCACCACCAGCCACAAAAATGCTGTTGCTGCTGAGTGGCACAGCACAGTGGTGGATTCTCCCCGCACTCATGTGTCCTACAGAGACCCACTGGTTTCTGGTAGTGATGTAAGAATACACTGTACTGTTAGATTTGCTATCTCTTGCCCGTCCACCAACTGTGTAGAGTGTCCCTCCACATGAAACAGGAGCTGGGCACAAAGTGGGAGTGTCAGTTATTCGGGTCCACACACCCCTTTGTGGCTGGAAACGCTGTAGGGATGCAGTCTGCTTGACATCACTCCACTTTGCTCTCCACGCCTGGGAGTTCTCTTTCTCCTCTGATTGCCAAGGATACACCAAGATCCCGCTCACCAGGTAGAGGTACTCTCCACAAAGGGCCAGGTCATGTCCCCATAGTGGTATGGGGAGGCTGAGTCCTTCAGGAGTGCTCCACTTCATAGTTGTGAGGTCCAGGACATCAGTGGTGTTGAGGACAGAGTTATCTTCAGCCACTCCACCTGTCACCAGGAGGAGGTTGTCATGAGAGATGACAGCTGGACGAGATCGTCCTGTAGGCATGGGAGGCAGCACTTGTTTCAACTGACCTTCTTCATACCAAGTGGAGAGTGCGTTGGTGACTTTCATTGTTGATATATCCCATTTATACATTCTTGTCGGTACCTCTCGCCCTCCGATGAAGGTGATATGGTTGTTGAGTACTGCAATGGCTGCAAGCGGCTGTTGCTTAGGGAGTGTGCTCCACTTGAGCTCGTTAGTGGAGTACACAAGAACACGGGACACGGGTTTACCATTTCCATCTTTGTAAACGGCACTAATGTAGACATTGCTGTTGTGAATGGTGGCTCCGCAGGATTTTGCTACCATTGGCATGTCAGGTAGTTTCATGCTGCGTACTCCCTTCCCCATTGAAGGGGGAAGGGGGGACTGGGACAGCACCTCCTACAAAACAACATGCAAGACAGCAGGATCATGTGAAGGCAAGGAATATGAACATGTGATAGATGGAAAGTCACACAAGTAGCATAACAAATTCACTGTGTAATTAAGCCATTGTGGTTGTGTGTGTGTGTTTGTGTGTGTGTGTGTGTGTGTGTGTGTGTGTGTGTGTGTGTGTGCGCGGTGTGTGTGTGCATGTGTGAGTGTTTGTGTGTGACATCACCAAAGATGGCGGCGTGGAGGCCACGAGGTCGCTGGATGACAGCAATTTCGAGGCAATTTCATGCGGAAGTGGCGCGTTTGCGGCTGCTGGGTTGAGCTCTATGCCTACAGGGCATACTTTGGAGCCAGTGATGCAGCTCCGCGTCGGCAGCAAGCGCAGCTTTTGTCACGGTTTCCTATCCGGTTCCATCCATCGAAGCCCAGCGACTTTTTACGCTCCGTTGGACTCCTCCTGTCAACACCACCCTTTCACCACACCCCCTGGAGTCTCTTCAGCTGGCAGTTGGACCGTATCGCCATCACAGCCACCAGTGGCTACGTCGTGCAGTCTACCTGGCGCGCCCTGATGGCCATTTTTACGGCCAAGGTGCCCAACAGCCACTCACCCCAGGGCTGTCTGGCGTGGGCCTGGCCAGCCCACCCTTTTGACAGTCTGTCGGCCGCAGAAATAGGACCCAGGCAGTACGGGGAAGGGCAAGGGGAACAGAGGAGGAGGAGGAGGTATGTTTGTGTGCATACACAATCATGGGAAAACTGACACATTCGATCTGAAGTGCATAAAAATATACAAACAAACTTCAAATATACGTACGGTACGTGGCAGAAAAAAGTTTGCGTACTGCGCCCGTACGTAGGCACGTGAATATTTATCGGTACGTCCGTAGCCACAGGCGCATGGTCGTCTGTAGGAAGAAGCGTACGCACCGTCACAGCGTGCTCTTGTCAGAAGAACACCGGAGCAGCCGATTCCTTTATATGACTGATCGCTCACCTGCTTCCTCCTGTGTCGCTCTAATGGCCAGCCGTAGACTCGTTCTGTGCGTGAAGAAGATGAAGTGCTTCAAAGACGATTCGTAACGACAACAACGGACAAGAGATCTTGATAACACACCAGAATGCCGCACCTTCCGAAGCTTGCTTAAGCAAGAAATCGTTTTAGCAGGAATGCGCAAGCAGTTAGCACTTCTTTGTCACTTGACGCTATGGACCGTACGTCTCTTTCCTACGCCCGTAGCGCCGCCCGTATCAGCACCCGCACGAATTAGCAATTACGCCCGTATCCGTACCTGCGTCCGTAGACGATAACTTTTTTATGCAACGTACCATATGTCCACTGTATTGTAAGTGGATTTAAATAAGTATAGTGTTCGAGTATATTTTGTGTTTGTATATGTTTTTGTATTAAAAGGAGAGTTACATTTTGCAATATTATTGTTGGCCAGAGGTTGGACACACCTACACTTCTTTCTGTATGTAGTACATATTCAATGTGTACATGGGTGCGTGGGTGTGTCTGTGTGCGTGGATGTTATAGTGACTGCAGACACTGTGTTGTGTGCATGGCTTATATACTTATACTGATTCATATATTATAATTATTACTTGCTTAGAATGCCATGTAACTGAGAATCACTAGGACTTTAGCATGTGATCTGCAGGACATTTTTATGTTTTCTCCACGTGATTGTAGCACCATGTGTGTCTTTGTCCCGTTGTTCTAATAATTGCTGAGGCGACTGTGACCAGTGCGGTGCACGCAAGTGTTGTTCCATTGTAGCCAGACGCTACAGATGTGTACTGGTAATAGTGTGAAGTGAGAACGTAACACTTCCTGCAACATCTAGGCCGAGCCAGCCACTGGCGCTACGTTAATGAAGTTTTACGTTGTACGTGTGTGGTATACCCACATGACAATTATGACACTCTAAAAGGACTGTTACAGATTCAAACATGAGGCAATTGAAAATTTACATTATTTTGTCCTGTTTACAGCTCGGTATATATATATATACACAGATACGTACTGTATCTATTAATTTTGTTAACATATTTGAAAGTGGCACACTTTGCTAACAAAACAGAGGTATACCTGCAACTGAGATGTCAGTTTCGCTTCATGCTTTTTCCTTGCAGCAATTTCCTTCCTTGCTCCATCAAGAGCTGTTTGCAGTGTTGTAATCTGACTTTTAAGCTCACTAGTGGTGGCCTGAATGGGGAAGTATATATATCACTGTAAAAAGTGGTAGTCACCATCATATATAGTTAGGTAGGGAGCCACTATACGTATCTACTTCTGTGGCAAATATACCTCGGTACTTCGCGCCTCGGTCGATAGAGAGTACATATGGGCGTAGTATGAATACGGGCATAGTACGGATACGGGCGTAGTACGGATATGGGCGTAATACGAATGCGGGCGTACAAATTTAAACTTACAGGCGTATATGCCTGCGGCTAAGGGCGTACCGATAAATATTCACGTGCCTATGTACAGGCGTAGTACGCTAACTTTTTTCTGCCACGTACCGTACCTTCTGCCTTGCAGTACAGATCAAATAGGACAGAAAAACTAGTACTTTTCTGTGGACGTTGACCGCTTTGGCCAACAATGGAGTCATGTTTCTCGACCCGAGTCTGAAACCGGTTAAAGCAATATAAACTGGTTTCAGAACTGGATAAGTCGATCACGCGCTAAACTGGTTCACAGTATCCATGTGAAAAGGGCCATAGTGACTAGGGCGAAGCCTATCCTACACACACAGCTCACTTAGTGCCAGATCTGCTGCCCACACCCTATTTAATAGAGTACTACTGTTAATGCTACACACACAGCCCACTTAGTGCCAGATCTGCTGTCCACACCCTATTTAATGGAGTACTACTGTTAATGCTACACCACCAGACTAGTATATGACAAAGGCTGACAGAAAACAACCACTTGCTTGATACATCGGCAGCCATGGCATTCGCAAAAGTATACATTGTGTGAAGTGAGAACGTAACACTTCCTGCAACATCTAGGCCGAGCCAGCCACTGGCGCTACATTAATGGAGTTTTACGTTGTACGTGTGTGGTATATACACATGACAATTATGACACTCTGATAGGACTGTTACAGATTCAAACATGATGCAATTGAAAATTTACATTATTTTGTTGTTTACAGCTCGGTATATATATATATATACAGATACTGTACATATAAATTTTGTTTACACATTTGAAAGTGACACACTTTGCTAACAAAACAGAGGCACACCTGCAACTGAGATGTCAGTTTCGCTTCATGCTCTTTCCTTGCAGCAATTTCCTTCCTTGCTCCTTCAAGAGCTGTTTGGAGTTTTATATTCAAATCTCTAAGCTCAATAGCGGTGGCCTGAAAGGTATTGTACATGCAGGAAAGCAAACTGTATAAGATACGTATAAATACGTACATGGTGTATATTATAGGAACTATTACAGGAGTATGCATGAAATGGCATGTGGGACATGGCAGTTATGTCAACAATATAGCTACCGCACGGGCAAATATTTACCTTCGTATCTCCCCATGTTTTTCCTCAATGCTACTTCGTAACAGAGTTGTTGTTACACTGATTAAAAGCTGAGGTATCAGACACTTTCTTACAGTGTTTGAACCTTGACCATGACTATCTTACTGAGAGAGAAATGTTGTCGTCTATGAAGCCCACAAAAAACACTAAAAGCCATGACAAGGTTTTTGGAAAGGAATCACAGTATGCTGTCCTATTATCTACCTTTTACATGTGGGATTAAGGTGTAACATGTTCGAATGTGAGTTACAAGGAGAAAACTAAAACATAATTGCTAGAATTCTGACGATCAGTCAAAAAGTAGTGGATGGGGAAATTTCGTGAATTTCAGAAATAACGACTGTGTGACCACCTATGTGGACTATGTCGAGAGTGTTGGAGCAAGTTATTGGTAGAATTAAGAGTCTTAGTGTGTATAGATATGATCTTACCCTCACGGAAAGATGCTTCTCTTGCAAGGAAGAACCGCCACAATTCAACGCGCTTGCGTGGAATTCAGTAGAGAGTAAACATCATGCTTGCCTAAGTGTAATCTTAAGGTATGTACGGAGTTTATAATGGAAAAAATGGATGCGACGGAAATGCAACTGTAACTCCAGCAGCGTGCAAGCTAACTTCGTCAAAAGTGCTGTGTATGTACCTCTGTCTACCTACTACAAGTGTACCAACTTACAAGTTGTTAAGGCATTGGTGCGCAGCGCTGCACAGCCGCGAGCGAACACGGTAATATTACAAAATCGCCGTGTTTCTTCATCTAAGTACAAGTTGGAAACGTCCAACTTGTACCATGAGGATTCGTGCCGAGGTGTCTATGTTCTCTAAGGAAGCCGCCACTAGGGCTCCTTCGCAGAACATGCTACGAGCTATTTTGAATTCTTACTCTAACTTTACAGCAGGCGGCATAATTCTTGAAGGGTGTGCGCGGCAATGGCGGCTTCCTTATATGTTCATCGAACACCTTTCGGGTGCCTAGACACCAAGTTTCAGAAAGCAAACCCGTATCTGCGTGAAGCTACACCTCGGACTAGTTACCCTATGAAATCAGTGTGCGCACTAACTTGCGTATACTCGTCGAAACAAGCGCGTGCGATGGTTCATCGTGTCCAACTCGACGAAGGCAGTAGCCATCTTGCCGAAGTACGAGGAAACATGACGTAGCGACGATTGCGCAAATCGCTACTCGCAGAAATAGTCCAGAAAGGAAGCTAGTCTCGTCCCCAGTCCACTTCCGGCCGCCATTTTTAATGGGGCTCGAAAGGTGGTCTGGCACATTTAGTCGAAAAGCTTGGCATTCGTAAGGTACGTCAGAGACATCACGTGACTAGACGATTAGTGACGTGGTCTCTACGAACCCGGTACCGTCCCGTCCGGCTGCCAGTACAGACTGTGAGATGCTGTTTAAGGAAGTCAAACACAGCTAGTAAGGTGGCGAAGCACAAGGAT
Source organism: Aplysina aerophoba (assembly GCA_949841015.1). Lineage (NCBI taxonomy): Eukaryota > Metazoa > Porifera > Demospongiae > Verongiida > Aplysinidae > Aplysina > Aplysina aerophoba. The sequence goes on from OX465033.1 coordinate 2,875,253, forward strand.
TTGCCTTCGCCTGTTGGTAAGGAAACGAAAACATCCTTGCCCTGTGGGAACTCCCGAACCGCCTTATCTTGGTTGCTCGTTGCTGCAGCGTATCCAAGAGTAAGGAAAGCATGCTTGATGGCATCGTTCACAAGCTCTACTGCGATTCCTATATCCATGATTGATGCTCGTAGAACGCCGCTCGTTATTACGTGGAGTGACGCGTCATTTTCTGGCAATCTGATTGTGCAGAACGGTAGCGTTCTGCAGTGCCAAGCTTTTCGACTAAATGTGCCAGACCACCTTTCGAGCCCCATTAAAAATGGCGGCCGGAAGTTGACTGGGGACGAGACTAAAAGCAGGACAAGAACTTTCTGAGATTTTTCTGTCACTTTCGAAGAAAGATCAGTTGTGCACATAATATATCTGCTGCTCAGGAGATTCTGAGAGGTGACCCTAAACTCCGTACATACCTTAATTGCAAGTGTATTGGTGATTTTTTTATGGAGTTACTGTATCGACTGGTTGTTAGGCGCATCTGCTTATAAGCGCATATCCTCTGTTAAGCGCACACTTTCTTCCTGGTTTTCCACCACTTTTGTTAGGCGCTCATTGATTACCACGGTTCACCTCTTCGGTAAGGTGCATACAGTATGAGACAATATAACGTTATCGTACCGTTTTTACGAAACGAAACGAAAACGGAACGACCTTTTCCGTTGTACGAAACACCCCACCCGTTTAGACGAAATGGACGGACGGTTCTAAAACGATTCACCCTAAATAAAACGATCGCAAAACGATTCGTCGCTGAATAAAACGATGAAGAACGATTCGCGCCCTGTTGCTGCTCTTTCGCGCCCTGTTGCTGCTCTTTCGTCGGATAGTCGGCGGCTTGTAGCCCATTCGCGCACAGTGGAGAATTCGTTGTCTCTTGTACCTGCTGTACATCTCGTGCCGCTTGTGAAAGGCAGAAACAACGAATCCTCCCCAAAGCTTTTATACGGCGCGCCTAATCGTATATGTAGACCGCGCAATCGTTTTTTCTATCCAATCGTTTTTCCTCCATTCTGCCACAAGGCAGTTAAACAAACAGACGAAACGGATCGTCCGTTTAAACGATTCAACCTTTCCCTATAAACGAAACGAAACGAAACCGAAACGAAACGGTACGATAACGTTATATTGTCTTATAGGGTATATACAGTGCAAGTTCCTTAATTATATATAAATTGCGCATTGTGTATACGAATATTATATATATGCACTATACATTGCGTGCATGCCAAAAAACTAATGAAACAAGGGTATAAAAATGTTTCCTTCAAAAACAAGTAGAGATGTAGGGATGGTGGACGGTGTCTCTGATGCCACTGGTAGCTGCATGGAAAAACCAACTGGTGGAAAAAGTCCAGGAACAAGGAGGTCTATTCTGTGACAGTGTAACAACCCAGTCAACATTCGCTGTCTTCAAGACACACTTTGGACACACTTTCACCATCCGTACATCTGGCATAAAGCGGTATGGCGAGAACGGCAAGAATCTTTACCAGACGTGCAAGCACTTTGCGTTAAACTCCAAGTCGGTGATACGATGGCTCACCGACATAAGGGCTCTAAATGTCTTTGTAGATATGATGCCCACGAATCACGCTCTGGTGCGTGTGCTCTTCCAGGTCTTCAACGCTGCTTTGAGGATTCCCATTAGCAGCGAACGCAAATGGTGTACCACACTGAACTCGTCATAATAATACGTATATATACAATAAGACTGTTTGTTAAGCGCATATCCTTTATTAGGCGCATATTTCTCTGCTGTCAGAGCTATAGGCGCATTCGCCTAACAACCAGTCGATTTCACGTTACCATATATCTCTGCACAAGACTGCTGCACAGCTTAATCCGGAAACATTAGACCATTTCTTTCACTGCCCATTACAACTTTTGCCGTGTCAAAACCTCTCACAACAAATCTCAACGCATCAATATCTTAAGGCACTAGTTGCAACCTTGCCGAACAACCACTACGCACGTGACATTTTCGTGATATTGTAGTGAAATGTTTGATGAAACCTACAAAAATAAATTCATTTCTTTGAGTCACACGTAACTCACGCACAGTCACATGCATAGGCATGGTAATGTACAGGAATGTGAGAAAACCACAGGGTTCATCATAACATAAACAAATCTGCCATGTCCCACATCCTATCCACACATTTGAGGCAGGCCAAATACATGTGTACAAGAAACAGAAGCTAGTGCCAAAGAAATTATATACGTATAAATGGATACCTCATCTCCTTCATCGACCAAGGCCAGCACTTCCCTCTGCAGGTCTGAAGCCTTTGGTCTCTCCTTCGGATTGTCCTTGAGGCAGAGCAGGATTTGCGGTCTCAGTGGGTGCTCCTCACCCAAAGCCTTCAAGTCCCTCTCACGCCGGTCAACCTCACGTATGGTGCCTATTCCACGTAAATTAACCAGCGGCTCCTGCTGTGTGCCAATCTCCAGCATCAGCACACCAACAGAGAAGATGTCCAGGCTCTCATTGTATTTTGATGTATCAACATCCAAGGCTTCAGGGGGCATGAAGGTAACCATCCCCGGTTGGCCAGTTGTGAGGTACAGGTCCTTCTTAAGTTTAGATTGGCCGAAATCCCCAATCTTAATTACTCCCTCGAATGAAAACATCACGTTCTTATCATTGAGGTCACGGTGTACGAGGGGTGGTGTCTGTTGGTGAAGGAAGCCCACTCCTCGAATAATCTCCAGAGAGATGCGAAGCTGCTTTGGAAGTCGAAGCTCTTTCTTGCACTTGTCCAAAAATTGACGGAGATTCTCCTGCATCTTCTCCATGACAAGAATTGGACCTAGTCTGTGGTCGTTGAATGCCCCAATAAAACCTGCATTATCCATGAGTGGAAGGAGGAAAGTAACCAGCTAGCCGGCTAACCTATGTACGCAGCTATCTATCTAGCTATAGCTAGCTATATAAATTATCCATAGCTACATAACTAGCTAGCTATTTACTCTAGCAATTCCTAAACTATAGGTAATTGCCTTGATATATACCCCTCCGATTCCACTTACCAACAACATGAGGGTGACTCAGTGACCGGAGTTTCTTGCATTCCTCTCGAAAGTCTTCAAACAGCTTCCTGCGCTCTTCCTCTCCACCTCCCTGATGAAGCAGCTCATGAATTTTCTTCACAGCGACAGGGCGGCCTTCCAGCTCTCCATTGTACACGGCACCCCAGGCACCTCTGTTAAGTTCAGCTCCTAGTTTGAGGTTTCTCGGTTTTTCAGGGAAGGTGAGCGAAGTGGGCTTATGAGCCATGGGATCAACTGACTTTAACCATAGACGTCTATGCTTTAACGGACGGGACTCGGTGGCGGCCATTATGACGTCACACTTCCGTTATGACATCACAAGCGATGCATGACGTCACCTGAGTCCCGATTGTAGCTATTCCACTACGCCCAGCGACGTTCTCGGCGCAGCAACTGACTTTAACGGACGGGACTCGGTGGCGGCCATTATGACGTCACACTTCCGTATGACATCACAAGCGATGCATGACGTCACCTGAGTCCCGATTGTAGCTATTCCACTACGCCCAGCGACGTTCTCGGCGCAGCAACGTTAACTCAGCGCACTCTTACCAATTGTATGCAATTACAACCGTCAGCTGTGCACTTACTATGCCACATCTGTTCCTATCTGCAGGTATATTTTTGGTGCCTTGGTGGAAGAATAATTGCATGTCTTTGTAATAACATTATTATTATAATACAAACACTCATTACGCAGCTTTGAGACTATACAGCTCACGTGAAATTGTAGCGCATGCTCATTTTGGCGGGTTCTTCAAATGATTGATTGGAAATGTCGATATTAGAGCTTGGAACAGTGATTTTTCAGCCAGTGGCTAGCATCATTTCATGGATGCAGGGCAAGCACTTGCTTGCGGCTTCTATGACTTGCTCAGCATGCAATACAGCCATGACATTAAGTGACAGGGCTGACATTAGCGATGGATGCAGGTTAGTTTTCATTGTTCATTGTTCATTGTTCATTCATAGTTTTCATTGAATACATAATATTCAAACAAGCAATTCCTGCCAAGGCTTTCTATTGCAGTCCAGGGGGAAACAGTGTTAGGGGTCACAGGAACTAACCAATATGCCTAATGCCAAGCAATCTATTCTGGGGATAATTACATTTACATTGGAATTCATTAATAATTATTTTTAAATAAGTAAATAATTAATAAATAAAATTTCTAAATAATGACTATGCATTTTTTACAGAATCATATATATATATCTATATATACACACACATTGTTTACATAAAACACACACATTTGTTAAAATAAAGTGAGCATTGTTTACATAGAGCAAAGGTTATTGTGTACACCTAATTAACATAACAATCCAATAATTCTATAAACATGAACAGTCAACACGTTATCCTTCTAGATGGCGCTGTCCCCAATGCTACCAAAGCACTACCATCCGTCAGGGGAGCTTCTTTGCCCGGTCCATTCACACTTTGCAAAAGTGGCTCATATTATTGTACTGGTGGGCCAGGCAATATCCAGTAACCGATGCATTCCAGGAGGCACAAGTGTCGGAACGCAGTGCAATTCAGGTTTACCAATGGTTTAGAGATGTTTGCTCTACATGGCTGTTAGCACAGCCAATTCGGCTTGGTGGGCCAGGAGTTGTCGTCCAGATAGATGAGTCCCTCTATCGCCACAAGCCAAAGGCAAGTGATTTCACTGCCAAATGCAGTGTATATGTATTCACATGACTAAGTGCCATTAGATACATTACAACGTGCCATTCAATTTCTCTTCTCTGCAGTATCATCGTGGAAGGGCTACACAAAACGAAATTTGGGTTTTTGGCATGGTCGATACATCACACACACCGGCATTAGGCTACATGGAAATAGTGCCCGACCGCACAACTGCTACCTTACTGCCCATTATCCAGGCTCACCTGCAACCAGGCACTATTGTCCATTCGGATCAATGGGCAGCATATCAACAGGTCCAGTCGCTGCCAAACGTGGCAACACATGATACTGTTAGCCACTCTGTGGAGTTTGTTAACAGTACAACCGGGACTCACACACAAACTGTGGAGTCCTATTGGAATCGGACCAAAAGGCGCTTCAAGGCAATGAAAGGGTGCCATGCAACGATGTTGCCAAGCTATTTAGATGAGTTCCTGTGGCGAGAGTGACGTGGCAAGACTGCCAGTGATGCATTCAATCACATCATAGAAGACATTGCTGCACAATATCCCGTTTAACTTGGTAGATAGCACATCTACATGTAGTAAGACCACTTTGTTGTGTTACAAGATTGCAATTTGTCATCACTTTAATGGATAATAACCAAGCCATGATGCACTTCATATCCTTCATGCTGCGGCCTTGGTAGGGTACTTCAATGATCTCCACTGATTATTTTAGTACATTCTGGACCTTGCTTGCAGTGAAGACATTTTAAACCACAGAAACAATTAAAGACATGTTTATAAAAGTGAAGAGAGGAACTTGGTTGAAAAGAAAGAGAGATTCTGCATGAAGTACCCTGCCAAGACTGTGACATGAAGTGCATCTGTTCAATCAAGAGAACAATAAAGATGATAGCAAGAATACAAGCCACAGCAAGAGGGTACTGGAATGAATACCGATAGCTAAGTGCAATAGCTAGCTAGCTCGCTACCACCATGATAATCACTTCGGTAAGCGTAGGCTTTCAAAAAAAACCATTGCCAATATAGACTAAGTAAAAGTAAATCCTAATACTAAATAACAATGCAAAGGACGCCTTTTCCAACAAAGAACTTACCAATGAGCCTAAGTAACTGTACAGGATAGCACGAAGACCGATTGAGCCGACCATAGATATACGAAGATCTATGAGCCGACCTAGCCTACATTGCCTCCCAATGACGTCAAACTTCCTGTGACGTCATAATGGCCGCCACGGGTCCCGTCCGGTAAAGTCAGTTGATCCCTCACTGCTATCTAGCTACAGTGTGTGCACCAATTGCGCTCCAGCTCTAGCTATTGTGGTGTGGCCCACTCGCAATATGCTAAAGAAGAAAGGTATATACATATGTGGTGTTATCCAGTCAAAGTATCATACACTCACTTCTATTCATAACGCTGTAGCTAGATGTTCTAGCTAGCAACAGCAATCAAGATCAGCCCACAAAGTGCAGCCACCTAATGAAGGCAAGAGTGTGCATTTATCGAATTACGCTACTGCGTATTAAAGTGGAAAGCTTGCTTACATTAAAATGAGTGTGTATATATGTAGCTGTGTGTGTGCGTGTGTGTGTGTTTGTGTCTGCTGTACTTGTGCATGTGATGTGATATTGTGTAGTAATAGAATGACTGGTGCAATTGAATTCTCGGTCAAATACAGCATTCAATAATATGACCAAACTTGGACAAATGTTCTTCAGGCATGGGTACTGGTATCTCTATAGCTAGCAGTTGCCTGAAGGCAATTTGCTTCACATAATACAACTTCACCATACGTGCTCTATGCATTGGGGGTGCAGGTAGCCAGAAGTCACCTCCAGATCGTGCAACGAACAAAGTGACAACCCTACCATCCTACCATTGTCGGTACCTGCATTCGTTTCGCATGACCCTCTGAGCTCCCATGTATGCAAAGCAGGCGATGTATCCTATTCTCAGTGACCAGACTGCCATGTTCAATTATTCTTCAGTGCACTGATCCGTATGTCCTTGACTGATTAATGTCTTCTGGACCAGATCCTGCAGAAAGCTAGTTGGTGTTGGCGCAGAATTGCATGCAGTTTTTTGAGAGGCTGATCCCAGACACTGTGTTGTACCCTAGGCCTGGGTAAAACACATCAGTTAATAGGGTGTTTTGAAGCTAGCATAGTGTGTGCATTCTCAAAAATTAAAGGCAACAAAATGGGGCAAGACCAAGCATAGAAAAGGATCTTGCATGTCCCCGGCCAGAATTAATGTTGGTAACTGTGCCATTATAATTAATACCATACCACCATTATTGGAGGAAAAGATAGTAGCTATACGTATATGTGTGTGTATATTATAGTGTATACAGTGCAAGTGCAAAATATTATAATATTATTACATACAGTATAATATATACATTGCAATAGATATTAAATAATCACACTATGTACAAAAGTCAACCAAACGTCACATTTTAATGGTTGACATTAAAGGGATTCACATGAGCAGTAGAGGTCAACTACACCGGAGCATCCGCCGCCATCTCCTTCAAACTCGTCAGCCAAATACCCACCTCCTCCATCAGCAAACGCAAGCACGACCGTGTTCTTTGGAGGCACAGAGCAATGAGAGTAACGTCCACTCAGCAGCTCTCCCAATTGTGCCCAATTATCACGGCTCTCATCGTAAACTAAAATGTACTTGGGTGAAGTGGTTCGTTTCATGGCACCAGAGCAAGTTCTTGGAGCGCTGTTGGGCAATCGGTGAAGAGGGACAGGAGGGTCCACTATCTTATTCCAAACACCGTGTTTCTGTTCTTGCCCATTAGACAGTTTTGACTGAGGGTTGTGGGCCTCCTTGATGTCATCCCACCGTGCTCTCCAGGCGAGCGTTTTGGTGTTGTGTTTCAGGTCTGTGGTTGTGTGAGTGTCAAACGACTTTGTCGTTTTGTGTGTGATTGCCCCGCCCACCAGGTACAGGTACTCTCCACAAAGGGCCAAGTGATGCCCCCATAGCGGTGTGGGAAGGTTGAGTCCTTTAGGAGAGGTCCACTTCATAGTGGTGAGGTCCAGGACATCAGTGGTGTTGAGGACAGTGGAGACATCTTCACCCTGTCCGCTTGTCACCAGGAGGAGGTTGTCACGAGATAATATAGTTGGATTAATCCTACCTGTAGGCATGGGAGGCAGCACTTGCTTCCACAGACCTTCTTCTTCGTACCAAGTGGAGAGTGTGTTGGTGATCTTTCCTGTTGATACATCTCGCCCTCCGATCAAGGTGATGCGGTTGTTGACAATTGTGCACAGTGAGAGGTACTGAGGTGGCGGCGGTAGTGTTGTCCAATGTTTGGAAAGCAGAGAGTATGCCCTCACCTCCCATTGTGAGGTGGATAGGGGTTCGGGTGTAGGGGCACCGCTGTTCAGCCCACATACATACACCATTTGTTTATGGACAATTGTTGTTGTTGTTGTTGTTGTTGCAGCGATGGAAGTTGTTGGGCTGTCTATTGCTACATCAGCACGCAACACCTGTGGAAAAACGTAACAGGCAGCCATAAACACAGATCTTAATACTGCATAACATAAATAACATACCATTGTAGTTAGCATGAAATATTGTGTAAGTAACTTGGTATAAGTGGGCAATCAATGGCTACAAGCGGGACACTGCAGTTCCATTCAGCTCTGATCAGCAAGTGTCTCCATACATACGTACATACACACATACGTATAATGCCAGTACCTGCATAATACTATTCCTGTGCATACGTAGACACAAAAATAGTCCTAAGCATGTGGTGATTGTATTACACACAATCTACACATTCTACACAGCTTGTCTGAGTTTGCTACCATGAACGGATAAATTAAATGTCTTGTGTACATTGCCATGGTGACACACCTTGCTTTGCGAATGTGATTCATTCCGGCATAATTGCACAGTCGAATTGTCTCCAGTTGTGACCTGCAGAGTGGATGGTGGTTGGCTGTCTCAATTAGCACACCACGTACGTAGATACATACATACATACATACATACATACATACATATACTATAACATACGACATGATACGTAGCTACGTATATGTAAGCCTGTGCAATGCTAACCAGATGAGAATGTGCCAATAACAAAATGTGCAGTGTGGCATAAGTACGTAATTAGACATCTGGAGAAACCTTCAAAAGCTTGCTTAATGACATACGCAAGTACACACTACTACATACGTACACACATATATACGTACATATGTATATATATATATATATATATATACGTATGTATGTACGTATGTACGTATGTATGTATATGTATGTATATACATATGTACACGTATGTATGTATAGGCACAGGTGATCTGGCTGCTATACTCACTATGTATAATACAGTACGTATATATATAGAAAGAAGTTGTATCTAGTGGACAGCCTGAAATGCGGTATGCCGGTTTCAACTTCAAACAACAAATTGTGAATGGACGGTGAGTATGCATGCCAATACGTACGTACACATGTATGTTCGTACCTCTGCATTTCCCTCAGCCAGTGCTGACAGTTGATGATGGAGTTTGACGATGTCTGGCCTCTCATTAGGGTCATCCCTCAAACAGGACATAATCAATGGCTCCAGTGGATGGTCTGCAGGTATTTTTCGGATAATATCCATCCGTCGCTCAACTTCAGGGAGCTCACCGAGGTTCTTCTTTGAACGCTTTGGACGCTCGAGCGTCACCAACTCAAGCAGAACAACTCCAAGGCAGAATATATCGTGTCTTTCATTATAACGAGGAGGCTTAATCAGCGATTCGGGGGACATGTAACCAATAGCTCCAGGGCGATACTCGGTAAAGAATTCATCATCTGTCCACTTTATTACTGACTGTCCGAAATCTCCAAGCTTGACAAGACCGTCGTAAGTGAACATAACATTCTTAGTGGTGAGATCCCTGTGAATGATGACGGGTTTTCGAGTGTGCAGCAAACGAACAGCTCTCACCACAGACAGAGCGATTTCAATCTGCCTCTGCCAGAGAACTTCCTCTTCGTGTTTGTCAAGGAAGTGTCTCAGGTTCTCTTTCATCTTCTCCATCACAATGATGGGCTCTTCTGTGGCCTTGTCGTAATAGGCACCTCTGTATCCCACGATGTGAGGGTGCTCAGAGGACAGCTGCTCCAGGAGCTGGGCCTCTTGAAGAAACTTTCGCAGTAGTCTATCTCGATCATCGCCCTCTTCAAACAGGATGCGTTTGACAGCCACAAACTCTTCATCCAGCTTCCCAGAGTAGATCCTTCCATACCCGCCTTCGTTGATCTTCTTGAAAATGGCCAGATTGGCGGGCCTTGGTTCGTACCAAATGGCTATGCAGTGGGAGGCAGAGACACACTGTACAGTACTAGCACACACTCCCACTAAATGCAAGAATATACGTATACATACACAATATATGTATGTACATGCATACACACAAAAATACGTGTGCGCGTATGCACACACACACACACACACACACACACACACACACACACACACACACACACACACACACACACACACACACACACACACACACACACACACACACACACACACACACACACACACACACACACACACACACACACACACACACACACACACACACACACACACACACACACACACACACACACACACACACACACACACACACACACACACACACACACACACACACACACACACACACACACACACACACACACACACACACACACACACACACACACACACACACACACACACACACACACACACACACACACACACACACACACACACACACACACACACACACACACACACACACACACACACACACAATAAACGTAAATATATGCACATACATACACATACGCAATCCATATGTACGTACTTACGTATATACCCACATGTACGCATGCACATACATGTACAGCACATAACTTACTTACACAAGTGAACTGGTTTTAACGTTACGTACATTAGATACGTACGTATGTAAATACGTGAAATGCGTATTGAGGCTGTGATATATGTACGTACATTGGCAAATACGTATGTACACATACGTACATGTACCTATCTTGATGCGTACTGTATACGTAAGGACAACCACTTGCTGAGGAGATATTGTCCATATAGCTGGTTTGATTGATGAATGAAATACGTATACATGCATACATACATACGTATGTAAGTTAAACCTGTGTATACTCTGCTCAGTGTACATACTGGCACTGCTAAGCCTATCATACCACGTATATCTACAGTATACCCTTTGCACAGGTTGCAGTGATATGTATTGTACATACAGCAAGCAAGCAGCATATTACTGCATATACACAGTACATACTGTGAACGGTTGTTCATTTTAAAACGAAGTTCACCGACTCTACACTTGCCTAATATGTACGTTTGTACTGCATACTCTCTGCACGTGCTCCTCGCAATACGCACAGCACACGTTGCACTGGTCCCATAACTTACAGATGTGGCAGCGGTTGCCCTGGTACTCGGAGGTGCAGGTGCACCTGACCTCCTCTAGTGAGGCAAAGTCCGGAGGAACACACACACCTCCATTCTTGCAGGGGCACTTGAGCATCTCTGGAAACAGGAAGGCACTGCAGTTACACAGAACACTACGGAATGTACATATGTATGTGTGTCTGTGTGTGTGGTATGTATCTGGTATGTACGTATAGGCGGAGGAAGATACTTTTATGGGGGCACTGCCCCCACAAAATGATACTTGAGGGGGCTTGTACCCCCTGTGTTCCCGTGGTTCCGCCGCCTATGGTATGTACCTAATTACAAATGTATGTGCACCTGTGTGTGTACATATGTACACTACAGTGGGACCTCTCTATAAAGGACACTCTGAATGCAGGGACACCTCTCTAATGAGGACACAGCCTGCAGTCCCAACCACATAGAGATGTGTACAAATCTACCTCTGAATTAGGGACACCTCTCTATACAGGACAGCCAGCTGGGTCCCGATTGTGTCCTCTATAGAGAGGTTCCACTGTATGTGCAACTATGTGTGTATGTGCAGTGTGTGTCGTGGTGTGTAATGTGAAAATGTGTGTGTATAAGAGAGAGTGTGCGTGTTTGTGTGTGCATGAGTGAGTGTGTGTAACTGTAGACCTAGTCTAGCACGCTAGACCCTCTCCACTGCGAGGCGCTTACATGCCAGGAAGGCAAAGAGTGGTGTTGTATGCTCCTAGTGGCAGAGAGGGTCTAGCATGCTAGACTACTATAGACCCTGTATATGCATATGTACGTATATGTATGTATGCATCTACCTATACACGTGATGCAAGACAATGGGGTTGGGTCTTGTTGGGTTTGTCATTCAAACTATGTGCACTGAAAAAGCTTCAAATTCAAAGCCCCATTTACTGCACAATACAACACAAGTATGTATGCATGTGCATACATTGTGAATATGTATACAGTGGCTCTATAGCAGTGCATAGTTAAAGCCATTCCTGTGCTTAACAACTTAACCATTTGGCTACCCTGCTAAAACAACCACTGTACGTCTGTATGTATGTACGTACATGTGTACCTATATAGCAAGAGGTGGTTGTCTTTGTAGCGGTGTTGTGCCAAATACCACCAATTTGCATCCCACTTTAGAGTGAAGCTATATACAATTGTGCGAAAAACTTGACAGCTTCCTAAAAACATTTCAATAACAGCAAAGTGTCATCATCTTCCCAGCAGTGGATTATCTGACTTTTGCTTGTGTGGCTCACCGATGTTAGTATAGGCCCACGAGGTAGAACCATTATCATTCTGTGCTTCCCAGACAAGCTCATACTTGTCCACCGTTTGATTTAATTCTGGGTCATCCCTGACCACCAAGTTCCCAGATGAAATTTTGAATGGAAGTGGGTCTGGCCCAGAAATGGGAAGAAGCTGAATTATCTCTGATTGTGTCTCGCTCTGGAAAAGACAGAATAAAGGCATTCACTCACATACATACACCCACAGGGTGCACTCTATTCGGATGAAACCACAGAACTACAGTCACAACAATACACACACACGCACACACACGCACGCACGCACACACACACACACACACAACCAAAATTAATACATAGCTAATACAGGAAACACACTCTGTGGAATCCATACATGTATATACGTATAACAGTTACACACCTACGTACATACATATGCACATAAATAAATACATACGCACATACATACATACATACATACATACATACATACATACATACATACATACATACATACATACATACATACATACATACATACATATATACATACATACATACATACGTACATACAACACATACACACCTGCAAAGGCAGGACAACTGTCCCTGGCAGCAGGTTCAGCGGGTTGGCTGCATGCTCCCGGGGCACATTGACCGATCGAGAACCTTGCGAAGCCATCAGCACCTCCTTTACCGGTTCACTGTAAACGGTCTCTTCAGCGCTGCTGTCAATGCACCTCATCTTCACCACCCACTTGTAGTCTGGCGGGGCAGTGAGTTCAACACTTTTGGAATTTGAGGACCATACAAAACGTCCCTCAACGTAAAAGGTGTGGTTGGAGACATTGCTGGGTTTGACTGTGATGTTGAGTGAGGTGAGTGACGAGTCCAGTTCATCATCCAATGGTAGTTTCTCCACAGTCGTGTTCACCGTCACTTTCGATGAGTTTGCGTCACGTGATCGGCACCGAATAACTTGTATGAGAAAGGTATCTTCGCCAGTGTTGCTTACACTGTGCGGTTGAGACGCTTTGAGCAGTTTCTCTGTCGTCAGAAGTACGACGGGACCACTAGCTCCTGCATCCTTGTCAGAGCTGGAGGCAGGCTTTGTGGTTGCCACGGCCGCACACGCGACGATACACAGACCCATCACACTCAGAAACAACATCGCACGCACCACCAGGAGGACGTACCGGATGTACCTTGGAACACTGTGAACAAGAACAAGACCGTAACAACCACTTAGTAGCTAGCTAGCAACGCAGAGTGTGATAAGACAAAATCAGCTAGGGGTTGAACAGTAGGCACTCACATTGAAACATAACGAAACCTACCCAGTTCTTCCTTCATAAGTGCTAACAACCGTTCGGATATCGCTACTGATTCAGTCTCTTTTCAGCTTCACACACCAAGGTGGCTTCTCACCTTCGGCGGCCATTTTGCAAATTAAATATGGACTCAGTGCCCCGCCCCCGCATGGGTGCCAATGAAAGGCTTGCTGGTTCTGTCTCGGGTGCTTGTTCTCGCGCTAACTGCGAGTGTCGCCGTGCAAGTACGTTGCCCGAACAGATGATGATGATGCTCCATCAACAGTCTTGGAGGCACGGGCTGCAATTACTACGCGAGACTAAGAGTAGCGATATAGCTGAGATATTAGCTAGCTACGTAGCTACGACTCGAATGAACGAGAAGCCGTGTTCTGAATACTTCGGCAGCTACATTAAGCTCCCATAGGTAATTGGTAGTTGTACGCCTGGATATGTAAAAGCATGGATACCTCATATTTTTGCCTAAATTTCTGACAAAGCTCACGTTATATAACTTTGTTGTACAACTGCTCTCTCCGAACTAGCTACGTACCTGGTTGTTTAGGATCAGTCAGCAAACTTGCAATAATTCGTAGCCAACGATATAGAGAGACGTGGGCACAGCGACTGAACACAGCAGCTGCTACATGCAGACTATAGCGCTTGAAAGAATGAACGGTATGACACGTATCCCATTGCGAACTGTTGCGCGCATAGCTAGTGGGGGAGACGGTAGTGCGCCGCGCATGCTAAGCATCTTGACCATTCTTTCTCGTGGTGAGATCCCGGCTTATTATGGCTAATGCATACGTAGCTATTCTATGCATGAGGTAGATCGTGACCAGATTATCACGAACGTACCAATCAGTATGCATGATTGCATCTCCTAAAATGGGTAGTGTGGCTATGGGAGCGAAGGGATTTGGGCACAATTTCTATGTTTGAGTGAGTGTTCGAAACTATCCGCGAGATAAGTGCACTTTTCATGCAGTCATAAGTGCACCTTGTAGGCCTCGTGCCTGTCTGCTGCAAATAGTGCTAAAATGAACCTGCATCTGCCTTTGCCTCCAAATGTCCTATGAATCATAGCATATGATCACAGTCACACTACACTGCAGTATATAGCTTTAGAAAGACTATTGTCTGATGTGGAGCGCAGCCTATGTAGCAGGAGAAACGGCACTTCATTGAAGAGTCAGAATAGGAGCTGTTCACTAGTGAATAGAAATGATGCTGCAAAAGCATTCCAACGTGCGTGGGTGAATGTCCGAAACCGTAGAAGGGCGTCGTTAGGCACATTCACAAAGTCTTACTTAGCCCCTAAGAGAGAGAGCGATGCTGCTTGTGCAGTCACGTGGTGCTTGATGTGTGACGTAATAACAATGGCGTCTTACGGTGAAACCTACCGAAATATCGACGCCCCGCTACCACCCCAGGAGCCTGGTAAGCCTTTTCCGGCACAACCAGTTGCCACGATGTGCATCATTTTGTGTTTTTCAGTGTTAATTGTTGATATAATCTTTGTGTACGTATGACTGAGGATAATTTCTACCTTGTGCTGGCCACGTGGTCTTTATGAAATGCTGACAAACGCCTCTGGTAGCTACTTGTGGGTGAATATATGTTTTATTTAAGGTGTCAAACGTATTGTACCTTTCATGGCGTGTTCGTACCCTTCTCACCGCCTCCTCCCCTCGTTCTGTCTCATTCTTCCTGCCACCCTATCCCCCCCCCACCCACCCACCCCCACTCCCACACGTTCCCCCACTGTACCCCTTTCCCCTCTCCCCTCTCCCACATGCGCAGCTACCAGCTATGGCAGAAGTACCAGCCTCTCTCCCTACAACATTGACCCTCGATACTTACCAGCTGTGAGTATCGGTTTCACATCCACGTGTTGTTCTGCAATCCCCTCATCATTGAGCATTCCCATTGTAGTGAATCAAGGGAGGCAGTTGTAAAAAGATATGTAACCCTCCCCTTGTGCCCCCCTTGAAATTGTTGCATTACAGCATAGTATGACATATACAACCCCACTTTCTGTCTGCATTTTTTTCGTCATTGCGCAATATTAAATGTCTGGAAGAGGCTCTGGGCTATGTCAGACCATATATACCACTGATATAAATTATACGTTAAAGTTTGTGTTTTCAAGTAGTACTCTGTCATCAATGCTTCTTGAAATACGTATGCATTGAAATATCCATATCTGAAGTATACGTTGAAATATACATATGTGGCAGTCGAGGTTAGATGCGAACATTAGGCCGATTTTTCGAAATCGGTTCTTTGACATATTCTGACATACAGCACGTCTTCGTCTATCTCTGCACCACGTTTTGGAACAAAACGCTTTTACGACAGAGCTACTGAGCATAGAAGTCGGTAAGGTACACTTAGTCTGTCTTCTCCGCGAATTTATGAATATCAATGAGGCAAGTAAAATGGCTATCCGTGATCTGGCGCAATGGAAATTGCGGCGATTTCTAGCTACTTCGAGTGTAACTAGCGCACGCCTGTCCATGTTGGTGTCCTGAGTTTTCCTAAAGTACCTTGGTGCATGACACGTGGTATAAATAATTGCCATGACGCATATGTAGCGCTCTACAGTGTTCACTTTACCTATGAAATAGGTTAGTAAGTGTTACACTGATAAGCAACGTCTAGCGTCTATGTCTTCAGCATCCAGCTTTAGTAGTGTGACCGAAGGTGAGTGCCTGCACCTTAAAAGGAGTGCGCGAGCCCTCGGGCAGAGTGCGTGCGACTTGTGTGTCTCCTTCTATCTAATAACCACTGTTACTATGCGATGCAGCGTCGTGTGCACATGAAACAAAGACGAGCAGGATTTCCATTGAAAGCCTTACAAAAGTACAATAAGCAATCTAAAACTATATCAGTGATCACATCAAAAATCGTTCGAAACTTTAGGCGCCATTTCCTCAAAATCAACTTCTGGTATAATGTTCGCTTTCTAACCTCAACTGCCACATATTATATACATGTTATATATGAATACATATATATGTTATAAATTATGCGTTTTGCTTGTGTGTGACGATGCACTTCTAACCCATTGGTTACTGTGAGCTTTCTGGTTACTGTGAGTATGTTCACACCCTCATGAAGGACAATGCTACATATGACACCCCCTCCTACAAACATTCCCCGAAGGTGGGAGTAACTGAGGCCAGTGGCATATGCTGCAATGTTTAGGATGGCGTCATGTTCACACCCGGGGGTCACAGGGTCAAGGGAAGGGTTCAGGGTTCATATTCAGGTGACCCTGCTGAACCCACTGTGTATCCCAGTATCTCTTTCCTGATAGCTGCCAAGGTGTTGCTGGCTGGAATCTTGCACTGTCTCTTCTACATACATACATATATCTCGCTGCCCCTTGCTTCTTTTGTTTCACCCTCCCCCCCCCGCCTCCCCCACCCTCCTCCTCA